>CM053786.1:470364298-470964298 GCA_028749045.1 Cupressus sempervirens
ATGTTGAATCACATACATAAGCTTTAATAAGAATAAATATAATAAGTAAAAAAAGTCAATGTCATAGAATAACCACATGTACAAAAGCACACCTAAAAGAATATACAAGTACATAAGATGCCACATGGGATAACTAGAATGCATAATCATCCTCTATACAAGTTATAGGGTAAGAAATTTTAAAATAATATACATCATGATAAGATACAATATCTTATAGGATCCCGAATAATCAAAATACAATAAATCATAATACTACCATAGAATGAAATCACAAGATCAGAAGGATATAATAATTGCACAATTAAATCCACTAATGACATCTAGCCATCGAATCTCAATGGTATAAGAAACACTACCACCTTACTTTGTGGAATATAAATGGTGAACTTCCAACATGTTGAGGAGATAATCTCATGTCCCAAATAGATAACAATCCAAAAGTCAAACAAGAATCTAGGTCAAAGAACCTTGATAGAAATCTATCTTAAGGATACCAAGTACACAACTAACATCTACTTCCATAGGAAAAAAATACATGTAGGAAACCTAATATGCATGTGGGAAAGTTTCATCACATGAGTCAACTCTAAGGTTACCCTAGCAGTCTCTCTAGACTTTGGCCCACTAGTGACTCTATGCAACATTAGTATCCTTTCTTACACACAAGGCATACTAATGAGACAAGGTCACAACCAAGCATATTCTCCAATCCCACTCTAGCCTATAATAGCACTCGAGCCATTGGTGAAGTAATACATTGACTCTTGTTAATTAATTTAAACCCCATTAATAAAATGTTATCACTTATTAATACAACATACAATGGATTACCCAGGCATCCTCTTTAAGTCTTTAACCTCCACAATAAGCCACTTCCTACTATACTATGACCCTTTCAACATATTTGAACCAACCAAATAGGTCCCTAGGGGTCCTAGGTCTGCTAGGGGCATATGTTGTCATGAAATGAATCAAAAGGGGTCATAGGATAATCTATGACCCCTTTCGACACATTTGAATCAACCAAATAGGTCCCTAGAGGTCCTAGGGCCCCTAGACACATATGTTTTCATGAAATGCATCAAAATAGGTCATAGGATAACCTATGACCAATTTTCATGCATTTAAACCAACCAAATGGGTCAATAGGGGTACTAGGGCCCCTTGGGATATATGTTATTATTAAATGCATTGAAATGGGTCATATGATAACCTATGACCTTGTTGAATGCATTCGAACCAACCAAATAGGTCCCTAGGAGTCCTAGAGCCCATAGGGACATATGTTGTCATGAAATGCATTGAAAGGGGTCATAGGATAATCTATGACCCCTTTCAACACATCTAAACCAACCAAATAGGTCCCTAGGGTTCCTAGGGCCTATAGGGACATATGTTGTCATGAAATGCATCAAAAAGGGTGATAGGATAACCTATGACCCCTTTTGATGCATTCGAACAAACCAAATAGGTCAATAGGGGTCCTAGGGCCCCTAGGAATATATGTTGTCATGAAATGCATCAAAAGGGGTCATAGGATAACCTATGACCCTTTTTGATGCATTTGAACCAATTAAATAGGTCCATAGGGGTCCTAGGGCCCCAAGGGACATATGTTGTCATAAAATGTGTCAAAAGGGGTCATAGGTTATCCTATGACCCCTTTTGATGCATTCAAACCAACCAAATAGGTCCTTAGGGATCCTATGGCCCCTAGGGACATATGTTTTCATGAAGTGCATTGAAAGGGGTCATGGGATAACCTATGACCTTTTTGATGCATTTGAACCAACCAATTAGGTCCCTAGGGGTCCTAGAGACCCTAGGGACATATGTTGTCATAAAATACTTTAAAAGGGGTCATGGTATAACCTATGACCCTTTCAATGCATTCAAACCAACCAAATAGGTCCTTAAAGGTCCTAGGGCTCCTAGGGACATATGTTGTCATTGAATGCATCAAAAGGTGTCATGGGTTATCCTATGACCCCTTTAGATGCATTTGAACCAACCAAATAGGTCCCTAGGGGTCCTAGGGCCCCTTGGGACATATGTTATCATAAAATGCATCGAAAGGGGTCATAGGATAACGACCCCTTTCGACACATTTAAACTAGTGAAATAGGTCCCTAGAGGTCCTAGGGACACTAGGGACATATATTTTAATGAAATGAGTTGAAAGGGGTCCTACGATAAATTATGACCCCTTTTGATGCATTCGAACCAACCAAATAGGTCCCTAGGGGTCCTAGGGCCTCTAAGGGACATATGTTGTCATGAAATGCATTTAAAGGGATCATAGGCTAACATATGACCCATTTCAATGCATTTGAACCAACCAAATAGGTCCCTAGGGGTCTTAGGGCCTCTAGGAAATTATGTTTTCATGAAATACACTGAAATATTCAAACCAACCAAATAGGTCCCTAGGGATCCTAGTGCCCCTAGGAACATATGTTGTCATGAAATGTGTTGAAAAGTGTCAGAGGATAACCTATGACCTCTTTTGACACATTAGAACCCACCAAATAGGTCCCTAGGGGTCTTAGGACCCCTAGGGACATATGTTATCATGAAATTTGTTGAAAGGGATCATAGGATAACCTATGACCCTTTCGATACATTCAAACTAACCAAATAGGTCCCTATGGGTCCTAGGTTTGCTAGGGACATATGATGTCATGAAATGCATCGAAAGGGGTCATAGGATAACCTATTACCCCTTTCCACACATTCTAACCAAACAAATCAGTCCTTAGGGGTCCTAGGACCCCTTCCAATGCATTTGAACCAACCAAATAGGTATGTTGTAATGAAATACATTAAAAGGGTTCATAGGTTATCCTATGACCCCTTTCGACGCATTCAAGCTAACCAAATAAATCTCTAGTGGTCCTAGGGAACTTAGGGATGTATGTTGTCATGAAATGCATTGAAAGAGGTCATAGGTTATCCTATGACCCCTTTCAATGCATTCAAACCAACCAAAGAGGTCCCCAAGGGTCTTGGGACCCCTTGGTACATATGTGGTATGAAATGTGATGAAAGGGGTCATATGCTATACCTATGACCCCTTTTGACACATTCAAACCAACCAAATAGGTCCCTAGGGGTCTTAGGGCCCCTAGGAACATATGTTGTCATGAAATGCATCAAAAGGGATCATAGGATAAGCTTTGACCCCTTTCAACACATTCAAACCAACTAAATAGTTCCCTAGGGGTTCTAGGGCCCCTAGAGACATATCTTGTTATCAAATACATTGAAAGGGATCATACATTATCCTATGACCCATTTCAACATAGTTGAACCAACCAAATAGGTCCCTAGGGGTCTTAGGGCACTTAGGGACATACATTGTCGTGAAATGCATCAAAATGGGTCATAAGATAACCTATAACCCCTTTTGATGCATTCAAACCAACCAAATAGGTCCCTAGGTGTCTTAGGACCCCTAGGGAAATATGTTGTCATGAAATGCATTGAAAGGGGTCATAGCTTATCCTATGACCACTTTTGACACATTCAAACCAACCAAATAGGTTCTTATGTGTCCTAGGACCCCTAGGGACATATGTTGTCACGAAATGCATTAAAAGGGGTCATATGATAACCTATGACCCCTTTTGATAATTTCAAATCAACAAAATAGGTCCCTAGGGGTCCTAGGGCCCTTAGGGACATGTTTTCATAAAATGCATTGAAAGGGATCATAGGGTAACCTATGACCCCTTTCGATGCATTCAAACCAACCAAATAGGTCTCTAGGGGTCCTAGCACCTCTAGGTATATATGTTGTCATAAAATGTATAGAAAGGGATCATAGGATAACCTATGACTCCTTTTGATGCATTCGAACCAACTAAATAGGTCCCCAGGGGTCCTAGGGCCCCTAGGGACATATGTTGTCATGAAATACATCGAAAGGGGTCATAAGATAACCTATGACCCCTTTCAATGCATTTGAACCAACGGAATAGGTCACTAGGGGTTCTAGGGCCTCTCAGGACATATGTTGTCATGAAATGCATAGAAAGGGGTCATAGGATAACCTTTGACCCCTTTTGATGCATTCAAACCAACCAAATAGGTCCCTAGGGGTCTTGGGGCCCCTAGGGACATATATTGTCATGAAATGCATCAAAAGGGGTCAAAGGATAATCTATGACCTCTTTTGACGCATTCGAACTAACTAAATGGGGTCATATGTTGTCATGAAATGCATCAAAAGGGGTCATAGGTTATCCTATGACCCCTTTCAATAGATTTAGACTAACCAAATAGGTCCTTAAGGGTCCTAGGGCCCCTAGGGACATATGTTGTCATAAAAAACATCAAAAGAGGTCACAAGTTATCCTATGACCCTTTTAGACATATTTGAACCAACCAAATAGGTCCCTAGGGGTTCTGGGGCCACTAGGGACATATGTCATCATGAAATGCATCGAAAGGGGTCATAGGATAACCTATGACCCCTTTCGACACATTTGAAGCAACCAAATAGGTTTGTAGGGGTCCTAGGGCCCCTAGGTACATATGTTGTCATAAAATGTGTTGAAAGGGGTCATACCCCTTTCAACCCATTCGATCAAATCATTTATAATATCCTATTAAATATAATAATAATAATCATATATATAAATATATTATATTTATAGTTCATAATAATAATTAACAATTATTATTATGACCTATAAATATAATATATTAATAATAATAATTATATACAAATATGATATTCAGTAAAATACTAATATATAATAATGTACAAATTTGTTCACATTTCCTACACTTGCCAAATTTTGATTTTCATCCAAAATTTGGGCATCTGTTTTGGGTACCCGATATCATATCAAGTACCCAAAATACTAGCATACTTTTTCCAAAATATTCTCTATCACTATAGATTTGACAATGACATTTTTAGGAGGCCAATTTCATGGGTTTGGAGAACAATGATTTCTTGGGGCCCATACAATCAAAAAATGTTCTATAACATATGATTAGGTGTCCAATATTGTTTTTTGAATGGGGAGCAGTAGTCGTCAAAAGGCTAAACACAAAAAGGAGTTATCAAATGAAGATATTGCAGCATATATGGAAAGGGACAAGGTAAATCACTGAAGGAAGAGACAAGGTATCTTAAATGTGTGTCAAGTTGACAATGTATTGATCAAAGGTGAAGTCATAGAGTCAAATGATGAATATGTATAGTTGGGGAATGAAATTGTACCAATTGATAATGATAATGTCATGATTGAAAATTTAGAGAACAAAAATTTGGAGAACGAAATTTTACTAGTTCATAATGTAAATTGCATGATTGACCATGTCAAAAATAACAATGCATAGGAACATTATATATCTCCTAATTATAATCAACATGAAGGTTCTAGAACACCAAAATAGATAATTGAAATTGATGAAATTATTATTACCAATTTGGAAGGGAAAAAATCACAAAGAACCATTCGAATATGAGCGTCAAGACTATATAAGATGTTTTTCGACAACAAGACAGTGGTGGACCAATGTCAACTTTTTATGCACTTATTAAAGATGGAAAAGATCATACCTATGCTTTCCAAATTGAATATTCATGTCAATAAAAAATTGGAAAGAAATGCCATTATTGTGAAGAATCTTTTTAGTGCTCTAAATAGCATTGGGAAAAAAAAGTAGGGAGAAGGATAAGAGAGCTGCTCGAAGGGTTATTACAACCTCTTTGGTAAGTCATCATTTGAGAAATGGTAGATATTAGAGACAAACTTGTATTGACTTGAACCTAAATCATACTACTTTGAGAAGAGCACTTAGTAGATGAGAGAGAATTGATGATCCTCTTCAAAATGAAACATGGGATTTTGATGGGAGACTTCCATGTTTTGATAAGAAACTATCTAATGATGTAAAGGAAGAAATTACATAGTTTTAGCACTCAAGCTCAACAGTATCACCCAATGCTGAAGACATGTTAAAGTTGAGAATTGGCATCAAAGACTACATGCCACATCCTAAACATTATTTGGAGGTAAGTCAAACTATGTTGTTCACAAAATTTAGAAAGAGTCATCCAAGATTGCATATATCACAAAGGGCTTTTGAATCTTTGAAACCATTTTATTGTGTGTCACTTAAAATTTGAAATACATGTTGCAAATAACATGTTGAATTTTTTATGCACCATTAACTATTACGCTCCATCCATTGTACTTTGCATAGTAAAGAAATGTTGGAGAATTGTGGTGCTAGTGGGCTTCCAAAATCATCAAGAGACTTGCTAGATCAATTTTTATGTCGTAGAGTTGATGGTTGTTTCTTTTATAGAAATGCTTGCTTAAATGAGAAGTGTTCAGAATGTGGTGGCATATCCAAGTTTGACACATGTTTCCATGAGGGGTGCGAACAAGATCTTGAGAAGACAATAGTAAAAAAAGTAGTATATGAAATGCTGAAATACACATTGAGGAGTGGAGTTGAGGGCTCTATATGTGAATCGGTTACAAAAGAAATCAATGTGGCTAGTTATAATTCAAATTTCAAGACAAATCTTTTCTACAAGTATGCAAGACATAGTCATGGGTCTCAGTGGTTGGATAAACAATTTAGAATGTGTAAGGACACTTTCCTCATTAGCACTATTATATCAATTGTTCACTTTGCTGAGAACTACATATTGTAGCCTCAAAATGAGACACAATCTTAGTATTACAACTTCATTCATATTTTTATTTTTGTCCACATAACATATAGACATGTCCCCAATAGTGTAGAAGATAATTGGAAGAGTGTATCATTTTTATATGAGTGATGATAGATGTTACTCTCATGAGTTTGTGTAGCATTGTTTCAAGAATTATTTTAATTTCTTATAGGAGCATAACATTTATATGGATAGACATATCATTTGGTTAGATAATTGCATAGGTCGGTTCAAAAATGCTTGCATGTTTTATTGGTTTTTTAGGATGCACATAGAGAGGGGATACCTCATATTTGGAGTTTTCTTGAGTTTGTCCATGTGTGAAGAGAGCTCTAGTTAAGGAGAAATTGAAGATTTTAGGAGTAGAGCTTCTTGATGCTCATAGCATTGTTGATTGGTGTAGTTCAACATTATCATAGTGAGGGAGTCTTGAATCAGTAGTATGTAGGTTCTTTTGGTTGTTTGAGGAAGGGTCTAGAGGTGATAGATCAAATTGTGCTATAGTGAGAGACTCATCAAAAATATATTCATTCCAAAGCTCTAATTCTAGTACATGGAACATTTGGACATGAAAACTAGCTTGCTTTTGTCCTAGTTTTTTCAGTGTGATTGTGATCACTGTGATTTGAGTGAGTGGGTGGACACATGGGCTCCACATTATCTTACTCCATTGTCTATCACACCCTCTATTAGAAATAATGACATGGATAGTTCACTTGAGCATAACCATCTATCGGATCTTCTTTAGCTAGGACATGTCTTTGTATTAGTTGCACCACAAGAGAATGATGAGAAATTAGATTATTGGTTAATGCATTGAGTAAGAGGTAAACAAAAGCTTGCATAATAGATCATAGGTGATGATGGATTCTCATATCCTACTGGTTGATTTGTTGTTGCTAGAACATGGTTGCAGACATACATGCTTAAAAGGAATGTAATTCCTATATTCGAAGACTACCAGAAGCAAAAAAAAATTCTCATATATTCACCTTATTATAGTGACAAATGTGAAGTTGTTAAATCATCAAGGAAGACCAAAGGTAAAATAACTTTTTAGTATTACTAATGTTGATCATGAAGCCTTATTGGAGACCCTAAAACAAAGAGAGGACCCTACAAGAACACTTGATTAGGTATATTTACTTCTTATGTTCTTTTTTTCATAATGATTTGGTGAGCCAATGATTATCTTGTTTAATAAAATAAGTTACTAATATTTTTTATGATATTAGAATGTATGTACATCATGAAGAGTAGCCATGCATGAAGATTAAAAACTAAATAAGGAGCAGAATGAAGAAAAATCTATTCAATTTTTGACACTACTATTTTTGACACTATGATTTTTGATAGTTGTCTATTGATGTAATAATGATGAAGCACTTGAGATATTGTAAATGTAAACTTTTTGATTTAATGTAAGAAATAAAGAGGATTTTTCTTAATGCAATTTATGTGGAAGTACCTAAAAAATGATGATTTTAATAGATACTAACACCAAGCTTGCATTGTGCCCAATGCCAAAAAACTTAAGAGAGGTGAAAAATAATATTTTTACTTAATACTAACCCTAGTGACACCTTTTTTCCCACTATAGATAGCTTCCATTATTCATGGCCACCTCGTACCAAAGAGTCTCCAAGGTGCTCTAAGTGTATT
Source organism: Cupressus sempervirens (assembly GCA_028749045.1). Lineage (NCBI taxonomy): Eukaryota > Viridiplantae > Streptophyta > Pinopsida > Cupressales > Cupressaceae > Cupressus > Cupressus sempervirens. The sequence goes on from CM053786.1 coordinate 470,372,667, forward strand.
TTGAGGTCAACTTTCTGAGGGTCGTAACTTGGAGCTCATGGGGGCTAGCCATGAAATATTGAATGCTATAGGATGGTCATGTCAAGGCCTATAATAATGTATCTCATTTTGAGAAATCACGTTCCATTTAGATTCAGCACATCGATCTCGCTTGATACCAAAACTCATAGCGTACCTCAATTCATAGGTACATCACAACATAACTTTGAAACCATTGATCTTGGCATCAAATTTTTAGCACCATTATCTTTGGATGGGTAGGTGAACACTAGTGAAACCCTTGTTCTAACTTTGGGGAGCCTCCATTGTTTGTAGCCACCCCATACTAAAGAGTCTCCAAGGTGCTCTAAGTGTGTTTTGAGGTTGATCTTCCAAGGGTCATAACTTGAAGCTCGTGGGGGCTATTGATGAAACATTGAATGCTACAGGATGGTCATGTTGAGGCCTATAATAATTTATCTCAGTTTTAAGAGATCACATATTTTTTGGATTCGACATGACAATCTCACTCGATGCCAAAACTTGCAGTGTGCATCAGTTCATAGGTGCATCACAATGTAACTTTAAAACCGCTAATCTTAGCATCAAATCATTAGTGCCATTAGCTTCAAAAGGGTAGGTGAATCTTAGTGACACCCTTGTTCCAACCATAGAGAACCTCCATCATTCATGACCACCCCATACCAAAGAGTCTCCAAGGTGCTTTAAGTTCGTTTCGAGGCTAATCTTCTGAGAGTCGTAATCAGAGCTCGTGGGGGCCATCGATGAAAAGTCAAATGTTATAGGATGGTCATGTCAAGGTCTACAATAGCCTATCTCATTTTTGAGAGATCACATTCTATTTGGATTTGGCATAGTGATCTCGCTCGATGCCAAAACTTGCAATGTGCTTCAATTCATAGGTGCATCATAACATAACTTTGAAACCATTGATCTTGGCATTGGATTGGCAACACCATTAGCTCTGGATGGGAAGGTGAACCCTATTGACACCATTTTTCTAGTTGCAAAGAGCCTCCATCATTCATGGCCACCCCATACCAAAGAGCCTCCAAGGTGCTCTAAGTGTGTTTTGAGGTCAATCTTTTGAGGGTTGTAACTTGGAGCTCATGGGGGCTATTGATGAAATGTTGAATGCTATAATACTATCATGTTAAGCCCTAAAATAACCTATCTCATTTTTGAGAGATTACATTATGTTTGGATTTAGCATAGTGATCTCGCTCGATGCCAAAACTTGCAGTGTGCCTCAGTTCAGAGGTGTATCACAACGTAACTCTAAAATTGCTGATCTTGGCATTGAATAGTCAATACCATTAGCTCTAGATGAGTGGGTGAACCATAGTAACTTCTTTTTTCCATCCATGGAGAGCCTCCATCATTTGTGGCCACCCTGTATTAAAGAGTCTCCAAGGTGCTCTGAGTGCATTTTGAGGTTGATCTTCCAAGGATCATAACTCAAAGGTCATGAGGGCTAATCATGAAATTTTAAATGCTATAGGATGGTCATGTCAAGACTTACAATGAAATATCTCAATTTTGAGAGATCACATTCCATTTGGATTTTGGCACAATGATCTTGCTTGATGCTAAAACTCGCAATGTGCCTCAATTCATAGGTGCATCACAGCGTAACTTTGAAACTGCTGATCTTGGCATTGAATTGTAAGTTCCATTAGCTCTGGATGGGTAGGTGAACCCTAGTGACACTATTTTTCTAGCTATGGAGAGCCTTCATCATTTGTAGCCACCCCATACCAAAGAGTCTCCAAGGTGCCCTAAGTGCGCTTCAAGGTCAATCTTCTGAGGGTTATAACTCAAAGCCCATGGGGGCTGGTCATGAAACATCAAATGCTACAGTAAATTTATTTCAATGCCTACAATAACCTATCTCATTTTTGAGAGATCACATTCCATTTGGATTCAACATAGAAATCTTGCTCAATGCCAACACTCATAGTGTGCCTTAGTTCATAGGTGCATCATAGCGTAACTTTGAAATAGTTGATCTTGGCATAAAATCATTAGTGCCATCAGCTCTAGATGGGTGGGTGAACCCTAGTGACACCCTTCTTCTAGCTACACACAACCTCCATCATTCACGGCCACCCCATATTGAAGAGTTGCTAAGGTGTTGTAAGTGCATTTTGAGGTTGATCTTCTAAGGGTCCTAAGTCATAGCTCATGGGGGATATTGATAAAATGTAAAATACTACAAGATTTTCATGTTAAAGCCTACAATAACCTATCTCATTTTGAAGAGATCACATTCTATTTGGATTTGGCACAAAAATCTCACTCAATGCAAAAACTTGTAGTGTGCCTTAGTTCATAGATGCATCATAGCATAACTTTGAAGCTGCTAATCTTGGCATCAAATCATCAGTGCCATTAGCTTTAGGTGGGTAGGTGAACTCTAGTGACACCCTTTTTCTAGCCACAAAGAGCCTACATCATTTGTAGCCTCCCCGTATCAAAGAATCTCCAAGGTGCTCTAATTGTGTTTCGAGGTTGATCTTTTGAGGGTCATAACTCAGAGCTCGTGGGGGCTATTGATGAAATGTTGACTACTAAAAAATGATCATGTTGAGGCCTACAATAACCTATATCAATTTTGAGGGATCACATTCTATTTGTATTCAACACAACCATCGCACTCAGTGCCAAAGCTCATAATGTGCCTTAGTTCATAGGTACGTCACAACGTAACTTTGAAATCACTAATCTTGGCATCAAATCATCAATGTCATTAGCTCTGATGGATGGGTGAACCCAAGTGACACTCTTGTTCTGGCTACAAAGAGCCTTCATCATTTGCAATGACCCCATACCAAAGAGTCTCCAAGGTGCTCTAACTGTGTTTCAAGGCTGATCTTTCAAGGGTCATAACTCGCAACTTGTGAGGTCTATCAATGAAATGTTGAATGCTATAGAATATTTATGTCGAGGTTTATAGTAGCCTATCTCATTTCTAAGGTGCTCTAAGTGTGTTTGGGCATCTAAACCATAGTGACATCTTAAGGGATTGCAAAAATCATTTCAAAATTAAACATTGCATCAAAATTTGATAATAAAGGTTGTTAAAATGTTATTCACAAATTATTGCATTTGAATAAATATAACAAATATGATCAAAATGAATGATATTCCATAAAAATGAACAATACACATGATCCATGATAAATTGAACAATACTATACTAAATTAATATGTATATCATTGTGCACATAAATGACAAAAATTTATCAAAATAAATGTATCCATAGACAAATTATGCAAATATATATATCAAAATACATAAATCCATATACAAAATATGGTTGATCATGCCATCAAAATGTGTATATTATCAATGTTTCTATATATAATGTGGCATATGCCATCTCAAAATGTCTCATGACATATCCTATGAAAACTAAACTATCCTATGCTACTGGTGGATGATCAAAATGTAGTCTCTTTGCTGCACTAGGTGGATTGGATGCCTCCTACATAAATAAAAAAGAAAAACCCAAACTTAGACTACTAATTTTATATGATTCTATGTATCTAACATCAAATTACTTAAATTCATAATGATCTTTTTTAATGAAGATTTATAGTATTAAACTTTCATCATAACTACCTCTCTTTTCAACCTCTTGCATCAGTCAAAAGTCCTCTCATATGTCCTCGGCAATGCCTGAACCTCATTGATTGTGCCATGTGTATGTTCAAGTATGTTTCTCAAATGAATCTACAACTTAAAATATAACATTATAATTCACAACATGCTAAATTTATAACATATAATCAAGAACTCAAACTACAACTTACCTCTATCGACTCCTCCTCTGGATATAATGGTTGCATCAGCAAAGATACAAAACTTTCGCATCCAGCCTCCTGTGCACTAGGTGTTTCCTATGAGATACAAAATACTAGTTGTTAATATCATAGAAATTAGTTTTGAATTTATTTATTTAAATAAGGAAAATAAAAAACAAATGATACTTATACATATGATGGGGCTCTCACTGCAAATGGAAATGCCAAAGGGTCTGCGACGTGGCATCTGCCTAGACTCATCACTAGTAGCCATGCCCTATACAATAAAGAATGTAATTAAATTTTATTATCACAAACATTTTGCAAGAATTCATCGATATTTAATCACTTTAAAATCACCTAGTTACCTTTCCCTTGTTAATGGATTGTGCCTCATCCCCTGCACTCTACCCCCCACTAAGAGGTGATACCTGCAAGAGAAAAGAAAGATTAGAAACCATATATGCTCCAATATCAGATAGAAAAAATAATGACAACACAACATAATATACCATAGATGTCTCAAGGCCAAATGAAATGGTTGAAAGCATGACATTATCAACTTGTCTGAGCTCCTCCTTAGTCATCAACTAAACATGAATGAAGATCACATACATGTATAAGTTAGTATGGGTTAAAACTTAAAATTACTCTAGTATAAAGATTAACTTTAAATCGCATATTTCGTAACAAAATATGTATACACATACTGACGTAGAAGGATTCCATGCCTCTGCATGCCTCTCCTCTCTCAACATGGTGTGTAGCCTCTATATGCACATCTAGTGTATCCTCCTCAAACTCATACTTAGAAAGATCACCTATGGGACCCAGAAAAATATTCTTGCACATTATGCAAGTGTGGGGCACACAAACATGTGATGAGCTTGCCAATGATAAACTTGCACCAACATCATCAAAATGGGGAGGTAACACTAACCTAGCCTAGGATATCAATAGCCTACACAATCTATGGATGACTCTAATATTCTAAGAGCTAGCCTTTGCAACGATATCACAATGCTACACTGGAGGATGGGGGAGACATCAATAGGGGGGACAAAAGTGTTAGCTTTCTTCTGCTGGGTAAAGGGTCTATTCTGAGGAGCTCCTCCTCCTACACCCATATTGGGCCTCATGCTCCAATAGTTCACCTTGAGGTGCAACACAAATTTGGCATACAATTTTTTAATGAAACAGAATGGTACCTCTAAATTGTTGTGTGGAGGGATGCAAAAACCATCCACCAATGATCCCAAAATTTTGCACACATAGCCTCATTTGTGCACCATTTAGTTGATAGTTTGGGTTTTGTGCATTCTACTTGTTTACTAGTTTTTGGGTCTACAAAGAGGCTTACTATATCATATTTAGTTATATTTAGGACCGTAACCTCATCATAGTCCAACCCATCATCAAACATGGCATGCATTTGCTCATGCTAGTGAAGAGCAGCATTTTGTTCATTGGTAAGTGTTTCAATATTATCCACTATCATGTTTAAGGTAGATAACATGGGAGCCAATGTGGGTATAATGTTATATGTGGTTCACAAAACCCTTAGTTTGACAAGATTTTCAAATATCAAATCTTCAATTTGAGGAGGGTTTTGAAGGGGTAGGGGATTGTTTAGTGGATGGTTTTGAAGGGGTACTAGATTGTTTGGTGGAGGGTTATGAGGAACATTGTTTCTTACCTTAATATCTGTAAGAATTTTCCTTAGCGAAAAATTCACCCAAGATCAAGGAACTCAAGCACAAGCACAATAGTAGACCAAAAGAGTATGATTAGAATATCGATATGTATTCAATTCATTGTGAAAGTACACTAAGAGTGCCTATATATAAAGGCATCTAGAATGCTTCTAGAATTCCTAGGAGTTAGCAACATGATAAGTCATACAACTAGGTACATGTCCACTAAAAGTGGATTATCCTCCATTAAGCACATGAGTAAGTGTAATGATGAGAAGATAGGCCTGCAAAGGTGTAGAATGCAAAATTATGTTGTAGACACCATGTGCCAAAATAGGAGTGTGAATAATTGTGTTGTCTATAGGACAACTCAAATAATTATGCAAACTTCAGTCTTGTAGACACCATGTGTTGAATTAGAGTTTCTTACTTTTGTGTTGTCAACATGACAACTCATAAAAGTGTGCAAACTCCTAAGTGTCTCACCTAAGAAATAATAAAATAATACATAATAATAAAATAATGCATTAACCTAAGTAAAATTAAGCAAAGTGTAATAAGTAAATACTTATTTACACCAGCACTCACCCTTAAGTGCAACATAGGGGAACACACTTAAGCTCACAAAAACAAGGATGAAATGCATAATGGGTCTCAGTTACTAGGCCATGTTAGGTACCCATGTACATAATGCAATGCAATCTCTCATAAAGTGGAGAAAAAGGGAAAACCTCATGGGAAAAACCATCCCCCCAAAAAGAGAGATGAAAAGACAAGATGCATGGATGGATGGAGTAATCAAGACCCCCCCATTATGACATACATTAAGTATATACAAAAGAGAAGTATGAGAAGGAAAAAACCTGATAAGAGAAAAAAGTCCCACCCATAAAAGAGAAGAAGAAGAGAGATAAGATAGTCCTCCCCAATATAGAGTGCCGATTAGTGATAGCTACTTCAAGGTAGAAGCTGGTCCATGAGTGTTGTATAATGTTCCTCTGCTTTGGAAGAAACAATGGCAAAGGTACAAGTGAGATGCTTCCCTTGTGTGTAGAAAGAATCTTGATTATGAATGGTGTCTCTAAAACTTGCTCAATTATCCCTGTGTCGATGCTGATGGTCACCCCTTCCAATGCTGCTAAAAAGAACAATGTTGGATCTAGTAAGGATGGATGTAGAACATGTCTCAAAGAACTAGTTGTCTCCTCAAATGATAAAGAGACCTCCTACAACTGTTGTACATAAGGATCCACAATTATATCAACCTGCAAAGATTGATCATGTACAAAATGGACAAGAGGGTTAGAGTGAGCCCTCGCAACAAATAAAGAAGGATCGTCATCATCAAAGAGAAGATGTATATAATCAATGATGTCTCCCAAATCTACTATGTATGACTCCACAAAAAAACTTGAAATATCTGCTATGTAGTCATCCCCTGTTGCTGGAGCTGGAAGACAAGGTGTACTCTATTGTGTTGTAACTATCACTATGGTAATGTATGCATGTGGAAAGTGATAATGCCATGACCTCTCTCTACATCTGTCAATAGGATCCCACATATCTAAGTTTTTTGAATCGCTATCTCTAGTGTCACTATCAGTTTTCACAATGTATGAACTATAGAGAGCATTAGAGGATAAGCTGGGTGAACTTTCCTCAAAGTAAACATTCCTCTCTAAAAAAATCTCATGTGTCTCAAGATCCATAAGTTTGTATGCCTTATACCATCTTTATATCCAATGAAAGTGCAAGGCCTAGGTGGTGGTGCCTTGCATGCCCTGGAAGATATGTTTGCCCATGCTAGACAACCAAAGACTCTAAAGTGTTTCACAACTAGTTTTCTACCACACCATGCCTCAAAAGGCCAAGTCTTTCCATCTAAGGCATTGTGAGGAGACCTATTAAGTATGTGATTGGCACTATTGATAGCTTCGACTTCAAGTGTAGGATCAAGAGACTTGGCTTGTATCATGCAACTTTCCATGGACTTAAGAGTTCTAATCATCATAGCTACAAGATATGTCTTGTGCGGACCGAATGCTAGTCAATTTTAAAGATCAATACCTCAATTTTGCAAAAGTCTTTAAGTCTTGTTTTCACATATCGGCTTTCATTGTCCAATTGAAGAACCTTGATGGCTTTTCTTAATTGCTATTCAACATGAGTTTTGAAGGCTAGAAACTTATCCAATACTTCATTCTTGTGATGGAGAAAGTAAACCCATGTGTAGTGTGAAAAGTCATCAATGAAAGTGAGTATGTTGTGATCCTAGCTGAGTAATGTCACTACAAAAGGACCTACTAGTACCATGTAAACCAACTGAAGAATAACTGGTGCTCTTGAAGACTTCCCTTTATCAAAATTCTCCTCGAGATGCATATCCACTAAACATGTTGAACACTCACCCTTGGAAAATTTGATTGAAGGTACACATTTGACCTTTTTTTTGAGAAAAGTTGCTAAAGATAGTGGAAGGAAAGATGTACATACCACTCATGCCATAATTTGGTTTGTGAATGTGGTTATGTCAACAAGGCTTGTGAAGGAGACTTAGGCACAAAGTGGGAGAAAAAATAAAGCCTTTTGTCATGATTGACTTTTCCCACTGCAACCAATGAATCATCTTTGAGACTATGCACCATTACTAAATCTAGAAGGAACTCAACTTTGTTTCCATCTCCAAGATGAGTGATTTGGTAAATTGAGAGGAGATTAGAGCTACGGTTTGGAACATAGAGAATGTCTTTGAATTCCCCATTTTTTATCTCCACATATCCTTTCCCTTCAACTTCCATTTTGGTATCATCTCCTACAAAGATGTGTAGTACATGTGACTTCTTTAATGAAGAAAAGTCTCCCTTTGAAGAACCCATATGATATGAAGCACCTGAGTCAAGAATCCATTTTGATGAAGAACTTGTATTTTCCATAAGTTTTTGCCCTTTTCCCTTTGAAGTGGGTGGAGTTGAATACTTGGAAGCATTTGGCACATTGATTTTGTTCTTCTTGAGTAGGTTTTCCAACTCATCGATTCTCTTAGTCTTGCAATGATGCTCATCATGATTTGGTTTCTTGCAATATGCACAAAAAAATTTATCCTTCTTTTGATTTTTTCCCTTCTTGTTGGAAGAAGAACCACCTTGTTGTGAGGAGGATTGTTGTGTCTCAGATTGTGATTTTACTTCCACTACTTTTTCTTATTGTTGTTAGAACTTTTTCCTTCTTGACTTGATTGGTTCTCATCATTAACCACCAATGTTTTGGTCTTTGATGACATGAGAAGTCCCATATCTATCAACTTGGATTGTTTAAAAATTAGAGTTTCTACAAAAGCATCAAATGTAGGCTTTTGGAAAGTAATTCCCATGGTCAACTTATGAGTGTTATAACTCAAAACAAAGGAAGCATACTCTAAAGGTAGCCTCTTTAGGATGTGATGAATCAATTGGTCATCCTTCATGGGGTTACCACAATCTTTAAGTAGTGCCTTGAACTCATTGGCTTGGTTGATATAATCTTGAATTGTGTCAAAATTATTTGGATCCAATAGAAGTAGGTCATCCTCAATCTAGAATCCTTTTTCCCAATCCACCTTACCATACAATGCTTCAAGTTTTTCCCAAGTAGGTTTAGCTTCCTTGAAACTAGAAATGTGGAAGAAGAGACCTCTATGTACACAACTCTTGATAATTCCTAGAGCCTAATTGTCTTTAATTTTTTAATCAAAGAGTATTGTAGCATTAGTGGGTTTGAGAATTGTACCATCAACATAAAGATTTAGACCGTTTTTCATTAATCTACTCCATACAATATCTTTCCATGTAGAATAATTGTGTGAAGTTAGAAGTGGACCTTTAGGTGAACCCATGATGCGAAAAATGAAAAGAGCACAAGAGAGACACAAAAAAACACAATACACACCCCCCCTATTCACTCAATCAAAGAACCCCCACCCACACCCCCCCCCCCCCCCCCCCCCCAAAAAAAAAAAAAAGATGCTTTTGGCAGTTTGTGTAGTGCATGTACAATAGGCCACTTGTCAAAATGTAAAAAGCGAACTTCTGATTTTACTATTTACAACTGCCTTTTGAGGCTCAAATCTATCACTAAGCATTATAGCTCAGATTGTACAACAATTTTAAAAAGTAATCAAAACAATACAATGCAAAAAAGGCCCTAAGTTTGAAAGTGATATTTTTGTCCACACAACCCTATAATCTGATAGTAGATCTAGAAAGTAGAAACATAATTAAGAACTTTCAAAAAAATGGAACTTGTTTTCGAGTCCAAATGAGCCCGTATGGAGCATTTCAAGTCCCAAAATGCAAGATTAGATAGGTATAGTCACCAAAAGATGCAATTTATGACAAAGTCATGCACCAAAACCAAAAAAGAGCTACACCACCAAAAATTTTAGGAAATTTTACCTTACAAAAAAAAAATTGCACCTGAGTTGGAGTTTGGATGACTGAGTTATGGTCTCCCAAATTTGGACTATCAAATCAAAACTACATCTAGAGAGGGATCTAGGTAGAAAATTGTGAGGTTGAATTTGATAGACAAATAATCGTTGTAGCAGTTCAAAAGTGCCTTGAAATGATGATCAAATGGCCATCAAATTTAATGCCATGTTTGGATGATGTCAACGAAAAACAACCCTCCTAATGATGTAGCAAAGGTACAGTCCTTGCTATCTACTAACATGCCACCTATAGAGTGCTAACATGGGATTTGACAGGGCCTATGACATGGAAGTACCTTGCACAGAGGTGGAAATTTCATGTGGTGTCTTTTGCTAACTCAAATGATGCATTAAATTGTCAAAACATGTCACTTGTCATAGAGCTAGAACTAGAAGTCTGTTGCTTTTAGCGGTGGGCGAGAAATATGTTCAGCACAATAAACCTTTTTTTTGGCTACCAATGAGGTTTTTAATGGCTAGGGGGTAGGTGAAAGCTAACACCAGAGGTAATAGTAGCAGGTGTCAAAGTAAAAAGACTGTGCCGAAAAACTTGAATATAAGATGCCAGGATCTTGCCAGAGAAGTTTGATAGTGTGCACTAGAAACCTAACTGTGTATGCCAAAAAGTCTCACTTTGTAGGCAAGAATTATAAATAGCAGGCTAGACAATGATTTTAATCCCACATCAGTGAGAAAATGGAACTTGGCATTGTTTAAAGAGTGTATGCCATAGTATGTGAAACAAAGTCAATGTAGGCTTGTGGATGTCGGTCGAGTTGGCCACCAGTTATGTTAGCCAGATTGTGTTGAGATACATCCACCAAAATAGATAGTCACCACTAGGTTTGATGAAGCCCTTGATTAATAAAATAGAATATGTCACTATACAATACACAGCATATTCCATGCAGGCCCAGGGTGTCACTGCCTGGTGCCTATACAAAAAAAAATTCTCTATAGACTTGAAGGGAAAAAACATTCTAAAAATTTTCACGAAAAACTAAACAAAAATTGTAGAGAAAAATAAATTTGATCTGAAAATAAAATGTAGATCTAAAGAATGATCATACCAGAGTTGAAAATTGGGCCTTTGAGTGCCTATTTGCAAAAAAAATTTGCCTCAAAATTGACTTTGGCCCAGCATAGGCAAATTTATAGTCAATTTTTACCAAATCAACATTCCAGATGCAATGGTGAGGCCTGTTCTAGCTTTAGATGCTCCCAACAACTGTGATACTCTAGATCTGGGTCAAGGTGCTAAAGCAAGAAGATGATCTCGAATGGCTATGTGAAGAGAAATCCTCCATGCTCTGATACCATGTAAGATTTTTCTTAGGGCAAAATTCACCCAAGATCAAGGAACTCAAGCACAAGCACAACAATAGACCAAAAGAGGATGATCAAAATACTAATATGTATACAATTCATTGTGAAAGTACACTAGGAGTGCCAATATATAAAGGCCGTTGGAATGCTTCTAGAATGCCTAGGAGTTAGCAACATGATAAGTCACACAACTAGGCACATGTCCACCAGAAGTGGATTATCCTACATTAAGCATAAGAGTAAGTGCGATGATGAGAGGATAAGCCTACAAAGGTGTAGCACACAAAATTATGTTGTAGACTCTATGTGCTAAAATAGGAGTGCAAATAACTATTTTGTCTATAGGAAAACTCAGTTAATTATGCAAACTCTAGTGTTGTAAACACCATGTGTTGAATTAGAGTTACTTACTTATGTGTTGTTAACATGAAAACTCATAAAAGTACACAAACTCCTAAATGTCTTGCCTAAGAAATAATAAAATAATGCATTAACCTAAGTAAACTTGAGTTAAGTGTAAAAAGTAAATACTTATTTACACCAACAGTATCATCAATTGGGTTAGCCATACCTATTAATTTGCAAAACATAATTCATATTAAAACTAACCTAAATTTCAACAATTTCTATTAAAAAGCCTAATTTATAACAAATTCAATTTAAAATAATTAATTTATAATAATATTAATTCAAAACATTAAAATAAAAATTTAAAAAAAAAAAAAAAAAAACTTACCTTTATTTGATACCCATTTAGAAATCCGATACATGAATGGAGCTCAACAATAAAATGAAAAAAATGCAATGTAAAAAGAGCTCTTGGGTTTTTTTTAAATCTATCACAAGTTTTGGGTATTCAATTTCATATTGAATACCCAATATAATATTGGGTATCTGATATGAAATTGGATACCCAATTTACCAATTAGATACTCAAAAAGGCTTGGTCCAAAAATTTTAGTCTTGGTATTAGGATGGGTGGAAAAAAGTCAAAGTGGATTTTGAAGTGATTTTAGACATTTTCAAACTCCATTATTTTCACATCACCACTTTTTGGCACACCATGATCCTACACATACCCTAAAGAGATTTATCAAAGACTATTAAGTCTACCCAGTTAAAGGATTTAAATGATACACCTGTAAGTATGAACTAGTGGCTAATCTATGATCTACAACTCTAATTTTCTAGTTGAGATTCCTTTGAAATGTAAAGATCACCTTACTATGATAGATAAATTTTTGTTGTCACTTATACTGCTTGTAGCCTTCACAATTCACACTTCTGCTCTCTATAATCACTTCATACTTTCTTTTTCATATTTGCATGTGATATAATTCATTACATGTATACCAATCCAAATCACAATTCATCAAAGTTAGCTACAACATAGGTTTCCATCAAGATCAAAAAGTTAGCCCAAGTGCTAGCACTTGGGTTTCAAAGACAAACTTAGTGATGTTATGATACTCAAAAAATATTGTCAACACTCAACATCATCATGCACTTAGTAGACATAGAAGCTCGATTCATACTAATCACTTCCAAGTAGCTTGAATGTAGTCAGCACTTGTGTGACTTGGTGAGCACTGTGAAACTCAACATATAAACTAAATCACTTGCTTGATGCTCCATGGCTTGGTCAACACTAACACTGTGAGCTTAGTATAAATTGAATTAATTGGTTGACACACCTTGGCTCGGTCAACACTAGATTCACATCACTAATACTGTAAGCTTGGTAGATACTAGAGACAATGGTTGACATTGTGCAACTTAGTTAATACTATGAAGCTTGATTAGCGCTGTCACAAATCAACTCAATAGATACTACTAGTCATGAACTACATAATGATTCTAGAACTTAGTAGCAACTGTAGAACTTGTTAGTAACTAGATTACTTGATTAACACTACAAATTACAAGATAAGCTTGGTAACAACTTAACCAATTGACTAAGTGTGAGTCACTAATATACAAACATTGACCTTAATGTCAACAATTGTCAATGTATTGCTTATGTGTATATGTGATTTATTGCTTCCTCTATGTTATCACTTATTTGTTTTAATCTTTAAAAAAAATGTTTGGCAAACTTAATGAAATAATAGGTTAATTTATTTTAGGTTTCTTGGTGGGGCATTACATCTGGTATCAGAGTCAGAGTTTCAATATCAAGAACTCTGGGCATATTGTGCGCCATCAGTTAACAAATAGTTAAACTTGCAACAAGATTAAACAACAAGACATATCAATAAAAAATATAAGAAAAAAATAGAAACAATAGAACTATGAAAATAAAACTTGGATTCATAAACTTGGTGTTTCAAACATTATTTTGTGATTGTATATTTCATTTTTGCTATCTTAGTAGTGATAGTCATCTTCAAGGAGTAAGCCTAAGGCTAGGGGCACAGATGTAGTGTCTACCCCTAATTTTTTTTTAATTGTCAAATTCTTTTAGGCTAGTTTTCATGGTTATGTGATTTGATTTAGTGGTACTTGGTTACTTGATTTGGTTGATTACATGTTTGGATTATATATTTGATGAGATACTTTATACACGAATATTTAAGTGTTCATGGTTATTCTTTTGATGATGCTTTGTATGTTTCATAAAGTGATTTTAGTTTATTTGATGATGACAATTAGATGGGTGATTTATTTATGGTTTTTATGGTTACTTAGCCCATGTTTGCATGTGTATGGTGTACATGTATGTTGTAATTTATGTTTGACATTTTTGATGTGGTTGAGGGAGGGAGTCATACTCACCTACTAGTTGGGATATACACGGTGTACCACTCCTCACCATTACTTTTTTAGTCTAGATATATATGCATATGTACATGTTCAGCTTTTATGCAGATTATAGGTACTAGACATTGAATTCCCTAAATTGCTAGGATGAGCATGCCCTATCGCAGTATCTCAATGGTAAAAGAGGGGGGGAGATAGTTCTCAAGTCCAAATCTTCAACCTGAGCCAATTGTCCTAAAATATAGGAAAAGTGTCTGAGTTATGTACCCTTTTGAATTCATCTAGTGACCTAAATTTGAGATTTTGACCCTTAAGTTTGAATTTGTACTTTGATTTTAAATGAGTTTTCCTATTTAGTTTGTGGGTCGGCTATGATTTTCAATTATGAATAAATGAAAAAAGCTATTATTAAATGATTTAATCAAACAAAAAATTATAAAGTAATTTCAAAATTGAATTATATTTTGTAAAATTAATTAAATAGAATAAATAAATTTAAAGATTTAATTAAAAGACTAAATTTGGCATAATTATATTTATTTAATTTAATAATGCTAAATTTAGAAGTAATATTTAAATAATAGACCTTAAATATTATTATTAGTTAAATTAAAAAATATGTTTTCTAAAAATGTCTTTCTTATTAAAAAAATGAAGTGAGAATAATTTAAATAAAGTTTATTCTAATTAAAAGTAAAATGTATGCACAAGAATTAAATAAATTAAAATGATAAAAGAGAAGGCTTTCGCATGTTCGTAAAATCGAAACCCTAGGTTGAGAAATCCTTCATTAGAAGCTTAGAGCTTATTTCTTCACACACAAGTTTTTGGGAGAAAATTTTAAAATTGGAGAAAAATAATTATTGAAAGTTTTGGAGGATTGGATTTGCATGCATTCACCAATTGTCTTAGATTTTAGTTGTTGTTTTGAGGTAGGGTTTGAAAGCCCATTGTAGAATTTTATTGAAAGATCTGTCTACTTTGTATCTTCCTAGGTGCTTCCATAACACTTATTAATTTTTTGTATTAATCTTTGGATAAAGAATTATGTTGTATATTTTGAAAAGAAAAAATTATTAATCAAGAAAACATGACTTAGAAAAATTGTAGAAAAATTTAGAAAATTATTATGAGTGTATTCTTTTAAAACCCTTTATAATTCTATTATAGAAAATTGAAAGAAAACACTAAATTGAATAGATAGGGTTTCAACTTTAAATTTGTCATGTGATTATCATGAATTTTTTAAATAAAGATAAATATTCTTCTTATTTCTAAAATAATTTAATTGCAAAATTTATTGGAAAAGCAGAAGATTAATTGAGAGGAAAGCATGTTGTAGTTAATCTTATACATGCATGTGAAAACAAATATACTAAATATAGAAAACTAACAATATTATGGTTGCATGATTTGAGAGATCAAAGGAATGCAAACATAATAATTAAATGTTTATTTTTATAATATAAAATTATAATTTAATTTTTAAATTAATTTATTTTAACAAAAAAACCTTTTTATGATTAACTATTTATTTCAGAAATAAAGAAAATATTATTATAAAAATAATAATTATTGATTTAAAAATATATTATTTATTTATTTTGAAAATTAAATAAATAAATACTACTTATTTTCTTATAAGTGGGGTTTTAATATTAATTCTTTTTAAAAACTCTGAGTGGGTTATAACTTGTTATATATTTATTAATGCAATTGGAGTTATAAGTCAATAATTATATATTTGTGGCGTAGTTACATTTTAAAAAGAGTTATAGTTAACTTTATAATCATCTAGTTATGAATATTTAAATATTATGAGAAAATTTGTAAATAGATTAATTATAATTATAATTTCAATTTGAGTTATCTCAAGTTGCATTATGAATTAAAGGAAAAGTAAATATTAATATTATATTTAAATAGAAGTCAAATTAATATTTTAGAAATGAAATTGATATTAAGATTTAATCTAATAACATACATTTATGTTATTAATTAAATCATTCATGATTTAAGATTATTTAAATTAATAACATGATAATATTGCATGATTGATAACCTTTATCCAACTATGATACGATTATGAAATGAAAAGTTGAATTTGATGCAAATCAATTTTTATAGAATTATATTTTTAAAAAAAGACTAAATAACTACACTTGCTTTAAATGCATGTCGAGAAGTCATGTTTTATTTTGTGGTGGGTCTATGGGAAACCTAGTAGTTTGACCAGATAGGCATATTTACCAAAGACTTGGGACGTGGTTGTTTTTGTGATGCTTTTATGTGATGTTTTGTCATTATTATGTTATTCCCAACCAATGTGCTATATCCACATGTTTGTGTGATGAGATTGAGTTCTTTTTTCTAAGCTCGTGTATTATGATTTTCTTGATGTAGCCTATGAGGTTTTCGATTAGTTATCTATTGGTGCTTATCAGTTGCTTGTATAGGTCTAAAGTGAATATTGTGATTTATCTATTGGTTCTTTCCAATTGCTTGTATAGGACTAAGGTAAATATTGTGATTCTATGAGATATACTTTTATGAGCTTAGGGTAGGTTATCCATCTGTATACTGGGAAGTGGCTTGCAATGGAGGTTAGAGCCCTAAAGAATCTACCTAGATAATCCATTGTAAGTTGTATTAATAAGTGAATTTATTACCTCACTCATGCCTCAAGTGCTAGTATAGGCTAGGATGAGAGTAAAGAGGATGTTTGGTTACGACCTTGCCTCCTTAGTATGCCTTGTCTATAAGAAAGGATATTGATGCCGCATAGAGTCACTAGGGGGCTAGAGTCCAAAGAGACTGTTAGGGTAACCTTAGAGTTGACTCATGTGATGACACTTGACCACATGCATATTAGGTTTCGTACATGTCTTTGTTGCCTCTAGGATTAGATGTTACTTGTGTACTTGGTACCTTTGAGATAGATTTCTATTAGGACTCCTTGAACTAGATTCTTATTTGACTTTTGGATTATTATTCATTTGGGACTTGAGATTATCTCCTCAGCATGGTGGGAGTGGGCCATTTAAGTTTCATGAGGTTGGGTGGTAGTGTTTCTTATACCATTGAGATCTAACAGTTGGATGTCATTGCTGAATGTACTTGTGCAATTGTTCTATCCTTTTGATCTTGTGATTTCATTCTATGGTACTATTTTGATTTATTATACTTTGATTATTTGAGATCCTATGGGATATTGTATCTTATCATGATGTATATTCTTTTAGCATTTCATACTATGTGACCTGTATAGAGGATGATTATATGTATTCTGGTTATGCCATGTGGCATCTTATGTACTTGTATACTCTTTCAAGTGTATTTTTGTAGATGTGGTTATTCTATGACATGGACTTTGCTTACTTATCAGATTTAAATTTTAGGGATAACTTTAAGAACCCCTCCTTTAGAAAAAAGTATAAAATTTTGGCGAATCAAACATTAGTTTAGGGTGAAAAAAATAATTTCTATTGGAAAATTTTTATTTTTAAGAAGGAATTTTTTTAATTTTATTGCCGATTTTTTTTCAATCATATGAAAATTCTATAAAATTCTAGCGAATCTTTCATTATTGATGAAAATCATGGAAAAAAGTACACATACCTAGACATAATAATTTTATTATTATTATTGTTATGTGGAACCTAATTAATTATCAAACTTTAAGGTTAAATTTAGTCCACTTTTATCATTATAGTTTCCCTCCAAATTATTGAATGGTGGTTTGGGAGAAGCACCCCTATTATTTTTAACCAATGATCCTAAATCAATGGCCTAAATCCTATTAAAAGCCAAACTTTTAAAAGGATGCCAAGTTTTAAAGAAAGTTCCCAAAGTAAAGACACGTGTTTCAAATCAAATCTATTTGTGGCAAAGTGAGAAAGGATATAATGTTTCATGAGATGTCTTCAGAATAGAGAGACATATCAAATCTACATACTTAATCTATAGTGTAACTTAATTTTTTACCAAATATTGGCAAATATGAATATTAATTAAGACAAGCCTTGAAAATTGTAGGTAAAAATATTTTATTTACTACATAAAAAAAATAGATTCCATTGGTGAAGTCATAACTAAAATATAAATACCTTTGTATTATTATTGGCAATTAGCCTAAGCATGGGACCCAATTTTGGTAAAGTGTAGGCAACACAGACACCCCAAAAGTGTAAAAAAAAGCCAAATCAAGGGTCCTCGATGAGTGAGATTAGCCAATTGGTGAATATTAGCCACTAAAGTTATCCTTGGATTTAATATTATTAGAACTTATTTATGTGATTCAACATCATGGAACCCTTAATAGATGTAATTGTTAATGTATTGCTTATGTATGTATGTGAGTTATTGCTTCCTCTATGTTATCTCTTGTTTGTTTTAATATTTAAAAAAAATGTTTAGAAAATTTAGTGACATAATAGGTTAATGTATTTTGGGTTCATTGGTAGGGCTACAAGATGAGCTACAGGAAGCCCATATCAACCCACTGAAAAATTATATGTAGAATGTGCCAAGTATTGACTAGAATGTGGAAGGGTCCAGTGATAATATTGTTGTTGAGAGTGAGCAGAGTCTAATTGAGGGGCTTGCTAACACTAGGTCTAAAGATTATAATAGGGGTCAAGACATTGAGGATGGATATTATGCAATTGATGAACCTGGATAGATGGTCAGGGAGGAGAGTGGTGGAGATCTCAAATTTCCCCATAATGCTAAAATGTGGGCTATCATCTCCCTCATGGCTAATACATGGATATTTAACAAGATAAATTTATTGAGGAAGCTTGTCGGGGATTTGAAATCTAGTCTTGAGCTAGAGAAAAACAAAAGGATGGAGCTAGAAGCAAAGGTTGGGGACATTCCGAGTAAACTTCTAGACTATGAGGCTAAACTATGGCAACTTGTCAAGAATAGTAAGCAAAACATGAACAAGGTTACTTGTAGTTTATGTGTTGTTGCTACTAGCATGAGGAGGAGAAGTGTGGAAGAGATTGTTTTCCTAGTGGTTGTTTCTTTGAACAGGGTTCGCAGTAAGCATGTTGGGTTGAGCACAAAGAAAGATATTGAGTTGGGTCTAGTTTCAACTGCTAAAGAATCAATTAAGGAAGTGGCTAGTCTCAGGAAGAACTTGGCTAAAACTATGAAGGAACTTGTTTAAGTGTGATGTTGTTCTTTTTTATCTTTTGGTTGTTCTTCATGATCCAATGGTTCTGGTCTCTTGTATTAGTCATGTTTATTGATCTTTGTTCCTTCCAATAGTAGTAAGGTGTTTCCTATAAGGGATTTTAATTTGAATTATAATGTTTTATTTTTCAGATTTTAGGTCCTTGTCAAACCTATATTCTTTGTTGTTACTATGGACTTAATGCTTTATCTTGGATCATTTTTCTATGGGGTTTTGAGTCCCCTCAAAACCCATTTTTACATTAATCCAAAAACTCTAATTTTAAAAAAGGTTATGAAACATAGAATTTTTAATATCTTTAATCAATATACTTGTATTTACTCTATAACACACCCCACAAAAAAAAAAAAAAAACTAACTAATGAATAATTTACCATGTTGAAATTACCATTTCAACTTCACCTAATGATACATATTATTCGTACATTCTAATTATTTAGGATAGAAAAAATTCTTCAATTTGATTCCCTATACTCTTCCATATTCCTTGGTTTTCATGGTAGGTTTTAGTAAGGAACATTCATGCCTCCTTGGTACTTTCCCAACATGTTCGCAAAAGTAATCTATATTTTTCATTTGCATTTAGTATTATACAATGAAATCCTCATCGCCATCTCACTGTAGAAGTGGTGAACTTAATGCTTTTTTTTGAATTGAACCTCTAGGAAAACAATGGAAAGTATATGAATCTTTAATATTGTTTGATGTTTTCATCAACAACTGGGGCCCTGATGTCAAAAAAATTGACCCCTTCAACCTTACAACTCTAGATTCGGCTTAACGACTTGGGAATATGTGCATTTATGGATTCAGAAGAGAAATAGCTCAACAATTCTTTTCCCTCAACCATTGAGAATGTCATGAAGTCTACCAAGGGATACATAGCTATTTTCTCCAAGGGATACATAGAGTCCCCATGGTATTTGGTCAAGCTGGTTCTCATGTTGCAAAGTAGAGCTAAGATCATTTCATTATTCTATGAGATTAAGTCTTCCTATCTTTGTTTTTTAGAAAAGGAAGGGTATAGTGAAGTGCTCTAAAGATATAAAGAGAAGGGGAGATATATGGATAATTTTAAGAATGGAACAATGACCTCCATTAGGATTCATTTCTTGAAGGACACAAAATCAACAACAAATTTAGGTAAGAACATTGGGTTTCAATTGTGATTGGTCATTGCACTTTATTTTACTAATGTTTTTCATATCACATGAAATTTATAGTGTTTTGGTTCATATGACACATACAATATTTCATCAATTTCCTCTTTTTTATGGATTTTTTATTATAGTTAACATGATGGTTCATAAAATAGTTTGTTGGCTAGAAATTCATACAATGATTCATAATACAACTTGTTTGCAACAAATCCACTACACAAAAACTATAGAAAGAGTTTAAATGAAGAATATATTGTAGTGATATGTGATAATTTTCTCACTTTCTTGAATAACATTTAAGTTGAATAATATGTAGTGGTTTTTATATATTAAATGTACATTTGTGTTAATAACATGCAGTGAATTTGTATTGTTGCACAAGAGTGATACCAACCAAGAAATGGAAGTCCATGATCCATTTGATAGAATATAAGAGTATGTTCTATATGAAAATAGTGTTGAATATAGTTATAGACCTCAAATAGCATTGAATGTAGATATATGCATAGATTAGCTTCACCTTCACTCCAGGTTATGATACTTAGACATACAAATGAGTGAAAAATATACATCTTACTAACCATAAATAAATATTTTTAAGGAGGATGAAATGGGACGGAGAGGGAGAGAGTGAGAGATGGATAAACAAGAGAGGAAAGTGAGCTTGTCAGAAAGAGTGTGTGTGGTAGGGTGATGGGGGAGAGAGGGAAAGACATGTTTAACATAACAATAAGAGGGTAATGATGAGATATGGTTAGAGAGGTAGATATGTCTTACCAAAATATAAAAACACAATTTGTATAGGAAAAATAGGGTTATGTATGTATGTATATGTATATATGTATGTATGTGTGTGTGTGTATGTGTGTGTGTGTGTGTGTGTGTGTGTGTGTGTGTGTGTGTGTGTGTGTGTGTATGTATGTATGAGTAGAAAGGTTGATATATCATCCCAAAATTTATACAAATATACTAATATGGAAATTAAATCACAATACTATTTAATAAATCCTATATCATATTAGTTAATCTCATGCATCATTAAAGACAATATATCAAGGCACATGATGTTGTTATAAAAAAAATGTTTGAATTGTACCACAAGGTAGGGGAATCAAAGTAATCAATTTTTTTCCTTTTTTCCTAATCAATTGATAATGAAATGTTATTATTCTGATAGATATGACAAGTCAATAATTAACACTTTTAGGCCTTAAACATAGAGATTTTGTAAAGTGCACTTTCCTATCACTTTCATGCACTAACAAGAGTTGTTTCACCATCCATTCAATATATCTTAATTGATTCCATCATAAATGTACCCTCCTTAAGGAAGATACCTCATACCTTCACTATAGTACTATCTATGCACCCTTTTTACAAGCAAACTTCCATCCTAGGGTATCAACCATTCATTCAATGATCCTTCCTATAGCTAAATCCAATATTAGAGATTAATATACATATTCCAAGACCTAATCCATGAAAATAAGTAACCACAAAAATGACCCATTAATATACATCTTCCTATTGGCAATTGGCCAATGTCCCTCATGGGGTTCATGACATGGCTAAAATATATACTATGTCTTTTATAAGTCTAGTGGTTATATTAGGAATTAATAGGTGAATCATGCAATGCAACAAAAAACCTAACCATTCTAATAAGTGATATTATAGCTCGGTCACATTTTCAAATTCACGGAGGCCTCAATGAGTGATGCTACTTGAAGGGATTGTAACTATGGATTCACAGTAACTGGCCAAGCACGAAAGAGGTACTTTTCCATGATCAAGCTTTTAACTATTTTACTATTCTCTTTTCTTCAGTCTAGTCTAGGGATTGGGTACACAAATACAAAGGGTGGTTTTGTAAAGGTTTTGGCATCTCTACCTACCCATTCTCCCCAAACTTTTCCCCTAATTTGAGTGATGTCACTTTTTTTCCCTACTAGATAGAATTACCAAATTTTCCACTTGAATATAGAGATACAAAAATTGATAAACTAATAGCAAACAAGGTGGGCATTTTTATCAGACATGGTCTCATCCCATTTGAACAAGTTTTTTGCCCAGTTAAGGTGTGTTTATGCTTGAGTAGTCTAAAAACATTTCCACAGCTGATAATTTTCCATTCTAAATGGGGGGATTGGAAGCAAATTATTTGTATTCAAAAGCCAAAGGTAGTTGACAAAAATTCTTTGTTTTTAGGCTATTTCAGTGTTGATTGCCAAGATGTTGACCTAGATCAGATTATGGTATGTGAGGACCATTCATCATTGCCTCACAAATACAAATTTAGGTAGATAGATGAGAATAGTATAGATCTTCTTTGAACATGTAATTTAAACTTGGATTTTCCAAATGAGCTATTATAATATCAGATTCTCCCCTCAAATCTAGAAATTGAGAGTATCAATCAGATCCTCCCTTCAAATTTGGAAACTGCAAAAAATAATCAATCTCCAACTTAGATTAGTTATGGACTAGAATCTCATATTTCTAACACTTCACAAGATGGTCTCAAGAAAATGGACAGAAGGGGCCTTGTGAAATGCCATTTTGCGAGATGATTTCCAATGTATTTGATGGTAGTAAGTTTTAAAAATGAATTTGTTTTGATGGCATACGCTCAAAAAAACCATAACATTTCTTTTCATCAAACTATTTGTAGGCAGCTAAATTACCATGATTTTTTGATGCCTAATTGGAACAAACAAACTTAGTCTACAATAGATTTAGTCACTCACCTATTATGCTTAATCAGTCTTCTCTAGAGACATTTGTCCTAACTTGTAAATAGACTATACAAGGCCTTAGGTTGGACAGTAATGTGGAAGTTGACCTACATCAATTAGCAAATGAGATCTCAACATTTGTGGTATCAGAACAATTTCATTTAATTTTAGATGAAGTTATGCAAGAAGATATATCCTACATTTTAGGAGAAAATCTTGAGGAAGACCAAAGTCAACTTAAAGATGTCTAGCCTAAATAATTGAACAATGGAGACATTAGGTGTGGGACCACTTTTGATTACTAACAAACCCTTTCGATCATGAAGTCACCTATAGATCCCATTATGGTATCCTCCACACCAAAGACTCGGGGCAAAAAGAGTAAAAGCACAAAAGCTAAAGAAGAAATTACAGCGGGCATTCAATCCACTTTGGAAGAGAAATTTCAATCAGTAAAATGAGTCACTAGAAGGACCAAGGACCTTCTAGTGGAAGGATGAAGATCATTACATGGAATGTCAGGGGCATCAATGCCCCTGACAAAAGAACCAGGATTAAAAAATTGCTTGATGAGTTGAGAGGTGACATTATACTACTATAAGAGACAAAGTTATTAGATGAAAAGTATGAGGAGTCAATTACTAAATGGAAACATTGGAAATCTATACATTGTCCTAGTGTTGGGGCATCAGGAGGCTTAACCACTTTGTGGAATCCATAAGTTCTTATTACTAGCTTAATAGAGCAAGAATTGGGTTGGCAATGTTTTAAGTTTCAACATTTTGAAACTTTTATGGTTATCTTTAACATTTATGGTCCTTCTAGTATTTTAGATAAGGCTAAATTGTGGAATGTCATTTCAGAAAAAATTAGATCATTACCACATCAAAATTGTATCATAGCTGGTGATTTCAATGCAATTCGAAACAATAAGGAGAAAAAGGGAGGAATTTTTCCAACTCCAAAAATTATGGAGGATTTTGATAACTTCATCAATATCAATGATTTTTTTGAAATTGAAACATCCAATGGATACTTCACTTGGCACAATAGAAGGGATGGTTTCCTGCAAATTGCAGAAAAACTTAACAGATTTCTAGTTTCACAAGCATGCAAAATATCACCTATCCTATTTTCATTAGAAATTCTCCCTTTCTCAGGTTCAGATCACTTCCCTGTTTCATTATCCTTAGATTATAAAGTGGACTAGCAGTCATCATGTTATAAATCTTCATTTAAATTTGAAAGTGTGTGGTTTAGACATCCAATGTTTCTCCCATTAATCAGAAAATGGTGGGTTAGTGCTCCATAGGAAAAAGGTAATAGTATGTTTCAATTCTATAAGAAACTCCAATATCTTAAGGACAAAATTAGAGTCTAGAACAAATGGGTCTTTAAAAATATTTTTGAAGAAAAAAAGGTGCAATAAGAACTCTAAGAAATTAATGAAGAAATCATTAGTTCTAGTTTGAACTCTACCTCATATTCTCATAAAAAAGAGAAGTAGCTTCTTTGGGTGGAGCTATGTCATAGGGAGGAAGAATATTAGCGAAAAAAAGTCTTGAGAATTATGGCTAAGTGATGGTGACCATAACAAAAAATTATTTTATGCTTCAGCAAGCCAAAAAAAGGCAAATATATCCATTTTTTCAATCAAGGAACAAATTACGGGCAATATATTATTAGATAAGGCAAGTATCAAAAAGGAAGGCGTCAGATTCTTTAAAGAACTTCTTGATCTAGCAGAGAAAATGGATATAAACAATCATCAACTTAACTCTTTCTTAGAGGCGGTCCCAAGAATTATTTCAAACCAAGATAATTATGCTCTAATGAAACCCTTCACTTTGGAGTAAATTTGGAATTTAGTTCAATACCTATCCCTAGATAAAGCACCCAAACTTGATAGTTTTATAGCTTTCTTCTTTCAGAAATGTTGGGATGTTTTGGGTTGGGATTTACTTATGGCTCTTGAATCCTCTTGTCGCAAGGGTTATATGTGTGGGACTTTTAATACTACTAATATTGCCATCATCCCCAAGATTGGTGATCCCTAGAATTTTTCTGATTTCAAACCAATTTCATTATGTAATACTATTTATCAAAATTTCACAAAGGCAATTTATTCTAGATCAGAAGTCTTGTTGCCTTGTATCATTTCTCTAGAATAGGGTGCTTTTGTGCTAGGCAAAGAGACTTTAGAAGGGGCAATGGTCACTCATGAAAGCCTTCATCATATCAAAGAAAACCAAAGCCCTACCTCTGTCGTCAAACTTGACATGATGAAGGTGTATGATAGAGTTAATTGGTCCTTTCTTATCAAAGTTTTGGAGAAATTTGGATTCAGTAAAGCTTGGTGCAAATGGATCAAAGCTTGTATCTCAGGGGCTACTTTTTCTTTTCTTATTAATGGCTTCCCAGAGGGGTTCTTCAAATCTTCTCAAGGTATTAGACAAGGCAATCCTCTTTCTCTAGCCCTATTTATTCTAATGGCAAAAGATTTTAGTAGGGCCATAATTCAATCTCAAAGGTTGGAGCTTTGGAAAGGCATCCAATTTGGAGGAAATGATCTAGTAGTCACATATTCTCTCTTTGCAGACAACACTTTATTGTTTGGTTCTACAAACATTAATGAAGCTAAGCATATTGAATATCTACTTGACCAATATTCACTATTTTCAAGTTAGAAGATCAACAAGATTAAATCTAGAATGTTCTTTTCCAATACAACTCCCCTATTGTACAAAGGATTAAAAAAATTGTTTAGTTTGAGGAGGATAAGTTACCATCTACATACTTGGGTGTTCCCTTTTTCATGGGCAATAATAAAGCTTCTTACTGGAAAAATATAATTGATAGGATTAAAGCCAGAACTATGGCTTGGAAGGTAAGATGGCTCTCTCTATCTGTGAAAATTCTCCTAGTCAAGTCTATCTTATCAGCTATCCCAAACTATTACTTCTCTATACTATCAGCACCTAGGCATATTATTAAGTAGATCGAAAGCATCATTCAGGGTTTTTTATGGTCAAAAAATAAAATAGGTATTAGCAAAATCCCTCTCATCTCTTTAAAAGAAATGTCTTTAGAGAAATATCAAGGTGGGATTAATCTTCCCAATCTAGCTCTAAGAAACATGGCTTTTGGAGAGAAATTAGTTTGGTCTTTGTATGAGAAAGCTGAGGCTAAATGGTGTAGGATTTTCTAGAGAAAATATTTAGATTCTCCTAAATCCTCTAGAATTTTTACTTTGGAGCATTTTCCTAAAGGGTTAGTTGTTTGGAACTTCTTGATGGAATCTAGAGATTTAGTTGCTAGATATTTGACTTAGAAAATTAATAATGGTTCCAAGGCACTTTTTTGGCAAGATTCATGGAATGGCCTTCCTCCACTATGTAACTCCATCTTTTTTTAACTGGGTTACAATTTTCTATGATGAATGGGGACCCTATGTTTTCGATTATTTCTAGTATGTTGATCTTTTTTTAGGCAGAGTTACTTGGAAAAACCTAGATAAGTTACCAATTCCTGATCAGATCAAAAAAGAATTTGTTAATATTTGTAAATCAAGGACTATTTTAGTATCTAATATCCCAGATACACTTATGTGATCCCCACACCAAGAGGGTAGTTACTCAATTAAATTGGGTTACCTAGCTACTAAGAACATAGAAATTGGATATAAATCATTTCAGGCTTTCAAATTTTGTTGGAATTTGGTAGTCTTACCTAAGGCAAGAAACTTTTCTTGGTTAGCTTTGAAAAAAAGAATCTTGATAGGAGACAAGCTATCAAAATTGAATAGTTTTCACAATATGCAATGTGTTATATGCATGGAGGAAGTGAAGAATATTGATCACCTCTTTATTTAGTATAAACTGACACATCAATGCTAGATCTTCATTCTTCAAAAATTAAATTAAACATGCCTCTTTCTAACACATTATGGGATATGTTTCATGATTGGGCAACCCCAATTAACCATTCCTTTTACTCTTGTATCTGGTAGTGTATCCCAACAATAGTTATTTGGGCTATCTGGTGGGAAAGGAATAAAATGATTTTTTGAATTCAACGCTCCACATTTGATTCTGTGCTATTAGTATTAGAAGTTGTAATTGGGGAAGTTGTTCTAGCCTATGTGAGAAGAAATTTTGAACATCTTATTGTCACAGGTTAGGATATTTCTTTGGCTAATAGATGGACTTCTTTACCCTCTCCATCTTATCAACTAATTACTTCAGGAGGTCCTTCTGAGAAGCTTAACAGAAAGATGGTTAAATGGATTCCCCCTACTAGGGGAATTTGTAAGTTAAATTTTGATGGTTGTTCAAGAGGCAATCCTAGTGAATTGGGAGCTAGAGTGTGTATAAGAGATCATAATAGATAGGTATTCGATATGTTGGCTCAAAAATTATTGATTGGTACAAATAATAAAGCTGAAGCCATGGCACTCTTACTTGGTTTAGAAGTGGCATCTCGACTAAGCATAGCTAATATTCACATTCAGGGGGATTCTTCAGTGGTTATTAATTCATGTGTCAAAAAAGATTCACAAAACTAGAAATTTGGTTATATTTTGGAAAAAGTTTGGGAAATGATTGATAAATTTGAAGTGGTGTCCTTATCTCATACCCTCATGGAGGGAAACTGGGTTGCAGATAATTTATCTAATATTGGCTGTGACTTGAAGGCTATTGAGGTAATTATAGAATTTATTCCTGCCAATTTTCCTTCTTTATTTACCTCAATCTAGCAAGAGAAAAAGTTTTAATGTTAGATTGATCCATTTATCATTTTGTCGAGTTAGAAGTTTTGGATAATTTTGGCTTTACCATTTTTTGAGTGGTTGCAGTGACTTCCAACTATTGTGATTCAGAGAATGTTGACTATCTTCATGTAATATTGTCACAACATGCTCGATTTCATTGTTTATCATATTACTCGATTCAAAACTGATTGATTAACTCCATGTTTGAGTTGACTAAGTGTTTCAGTGTGACTTGGTATAAAGCTGGCTGAACTATAGAGGTTCAAAGCTCCACAAGTGTGGTCGGGTTCATTGCCTATCGAGTGACTTGGTTCAAAGTTCATGTATTGACTATACATGGTTAGGCTCATTTATTACCAAAATACTCGGTAGAAAAGTGGATTGAATGACTCCATTTAGTGTTGACTGAGTGTGGTCAGTTTCATTATTTACCAAATGACTCAGTTCAAAGCTACCCAAGTGTGGTTGGGTTCATTGCCTACCGAGTGACTTGGTTCAAAGTTCACCAAATTTATTTTTGAAAAAGTTTATGGAGTTTTCTTAGGTTTCATTGACCACCATGTATTAGGTAGTCTTGCCCGAGTGTGTAGGGGTATAGTGTCTACCGAGTCAGTTAGCTAATGAAGGTTCTATTGCTCGGGTTCTCATTTTATATAGGTGCAAAATATTAATTCAAAGTTTGTGTCAGTGATTAATGAGGGTGGTACAAATCTGTCATATTTAATTTGGCACAAGTTAATTCAAGATTTATTAGTAGATTTGGAGTATAACAATTTGCAAGTTGAGAGCTATGGAACATTATGTGGATAAATTTGGAAGATTCAGATCACCCCATGGCATTCAAAAGGTCCTTATTGAGTTGTCTTCTATGTAAGGTGGAAAAAGGTGGCTTTAGTTCTTCATTAATTGCTATCATCATGAAACTTGTTAAATGCACAGATCTTCCTAGAGTTTTCTTAGTGTGTTGTGTATTTATATGTATTTGGGGGTCATGGCATTATAGGATAGCATGCGCAGCTACTATAGAGTGTTCATCTTGGGAAGAGAACATGAACTTCCATGGTTTGGAAGTGTGTCTACAAATGAATTAAGGGAAACTTTGAATATCAATTGTGAAGTCTGCTAGCATTGTTTCAAAGAAATTTTGGGTTTTGCAAATTTGTGTCCAATGCAACCGCATGTTTTTCTCCCTTCATATATTTTATCTCATTTCTTCACATATGTTGTTGAAATCCTCCAAGATTTGATTTTTTTGGAGTTCATTGCAAATAGGCTTGGTTTTGGTATGCTTCTTAGAATGGATGGTATTCAAAGTGCTCTGCATGAGTATGTAATAACAATGGGAGTGTTACCATATGAAGGGGTAAGTGCTTTATTGCATGATAGGAGTAATTCAAAATTTTGAAATTTTGTGGTTTCCTTTTCTAAATATTTGGGAGTGAGTAATTTAGGAGAAGTTGAACATTTAATCTGGTTCTATAGAGGTAATTTATCACCTCAGGCTTCTGACCAACTAAGAGTTAAGGCTAGTGCAGTTGATGAACTTGTTATGCATGATCATGATGTATTGGTGCAATTTGGTATGGTGGGGTCTTTAGCTTGGCATCCTATCAACATCATGCAAATTGATAATCCCTTGCATAAGTTGGACATTTTGGTTGATCATGAACCTTCTCAAATGGAGTGGGAACCATACAGATAGTTTACATTTTTCTTCAGCTAGATTTTTGGAGTGCATTGTACTAGATTTAATACGATGCTAGTATTGTGGTGATGGTTCTATAATTACCTTTGCATGCCATTTTGAGGCTATGGCTAGTGGGTGTTAATTTTGCCATCTTCACAACTTCGTTCTTTGTGCCAATCAATTTTATTCACAAATGTAACCTTTTAGTGAAGGCTATCACTTTTGTTGAAATGTACAGTGATATATCAATTAATTTTTATAATCCAAGTAAAGATTGAATTGTTTCTTGTTGAGTTCTTCCCTTCACGAGCCCTTGAACCAACTTAATTAACATATATATATTCATGGTGGTTTGCCACCTTTTGCCCAAAAAAAAAGTTGGATGTCATTCTTGGTTATCCTAAAAAAAATAGGGCATTAACTAGTAACCAACTCCATAAATTAAATATTGCACAACCTTTCAATTGCATTATGTGTGATCATGAAAAGGAAAATGTGGATCACCTTGTTTTAAACTGCCCTTGTTCTCAACAAAGTTGGACATTTGTTTTTGGAAAATTGCAGTAATCTACACCACTACCAAACGAATTATGGGTCCTATTTTAGTCATGGCCAAAACTATTCTCAAATTCCCTTTTCTCTGCTCTATGGACATGTATTCCAGCATTGGTTGTGTTACCACACTCATATTTTTCTTGTGACATAAAGTGTCTCATGCATGAGTCATTTTTTAATCATGAAGTTGAATTTGAAGCTTCAATTGACTTTAAGTTCAAGTTTGTATCCTCCCATTGTCTTTTGTCTATCAAAACCCATATTCACTACCCTGAGTTAGTCCTTATGAAGTTGAAGTCAAAGTTGAAGTTGTAACAACTCAAACTTCAACTTCAACTTCGATATCATTTTTGTGTACTAACCTTATGTTTTCATGCAAGCATTCAATCTTTAAAGTGAAAAAGGGAAAAAATGGGCCCCAATGATGTCATTTTCCAAGGCACGTGAAATAATAAATAAGGATGTTAGAGAGGCATGTGTCTTGATACAACAAGATTTGGAGAAAAGGTAAATTTTTCATTTCATGATGACATGGACCATTAATAGGCATACGGATCTGACAGGCATCAATAAAAAATCACTCAGAGGGTCTCTTCGGGTGCATGATACACAAATAGTAATTATTATATTTATTTGTACTGAGATTTTCTTCATAAGTTATCCCTTAAATGCATTACTTAGCCATTTAACTACTTATTTTTCCATTTGCAAAAGGAAAATCTCAGTGTCATCTGGTAGGGAGAACACGTTGTAGGATAAGCTTTGTCAAACTATAAATGCACTGCCATTTCCCTCTATAATTTTACTTGTGCTTTCTTTTGTTTTGAAAGCTTTTAATTTGCATCTTTTAGACCCTATCATCCCATAGCAAGCCATGACATTTTTTCAACCAAAAATGCCCAAATTGGAAAAACCATGTCTCCTTAGCTCTTTACCTAAGATTTGTGACACATTCTTGGTTAGCAAAATCTTGACCAATGTAATTGAAAGAGCTAGAAATGACTAGTGAGGTCCTATATATCAAAAATTGGTTAATAGAAAATTACTTAAAGCAAAATTGGTTAATAGAAAATTACTTAAAGCCACCTCATTTCTTGTAGCTATTACATGCCTAGAGTTAATCATTGAATGTGCAAACCACTATGATCCTAGCATGAGATGTGTCAAGAAAATTTTAGGGGAAGTGGTAGTCAAAATTAATAGGACCAGTGTTTTCTTAGCCCTTATGATCCCTGATAAGGAACCCTATGAACCATGGACATTTGAGGAGGTAGAACGCCTGTATTTTGAGAGGAAAAAGAGTTATGACAATAAAGTAGCCCAATCTTGGCTCCTAAAACTAGCAGAAGGTGGTTCAAGGTTGCCCAAACCTTTAACCATTGAACATTTCATCAAAGAAATTGCAAATATTGTGCCTTTCTTTTTTACAGTGTCAAAGGAAATGAGCATGCATTTCAATGGGAAACATGAATGTATTTCTTCATCCAAAATATTGTTGAGGGGGATAAGTTCATCGATTGGGATGACCTAATTGCTAAAAATCTACACAAGTGTTTAGTGACTATTAACAATTTTGGTCCATTCTTCCTATCCTCCTTTTTAGTCTATGTCTTGGTAGCATCTAAAGAATGGGAAAGCCTTCCACATTAGCCATGCACAGATGAAATTCCTATTTACCAATACTATAGTGATCTCCAAGAGATTTCTTTGTGTAAAGAGTTCAGAAGAGTAAACGATGTCTTTCTGGGAAATCTAGTTTTTGAGCTTTAGGGTCATGAAAATAATAGACTATCTAAGGAAGCAATACAGGCTATAAAAGTCTATGGTTTTTTCTATATTCAATTCCCTATGTTCACATACCTCAAAATGGGTGGTTATTCAAGTGAACTATTAAAGCTACTTCGTTATTGCTTAGACCCTATTGTTTTATCTGAAATGTGTAGACAATTTGTCTCAGTGGTGGAGTCTTTTGAAATTACCAAGAGGTCTTCTTCTATTTTCTTTGCCATTGAAATCGGCCACTGTATATGCCCTAATCTAAAGCAAGCCATGTTGACAAGAGAAGTATTGAACCGTCTTTGTGTCAAGCATTTTTTCCCTCAAGAAAATTTTGATTACATAGGATTTATTAGGAACAATTTTTAAAATGCAATTTCTTTTATTCACATTCCACATTTAGAGGGCTACTGGAAAAATTGTCTTAATGAGTTTGAAGTAAGAAAAAGGTTATGGTCAAGGTTAAAAATTAAGCAAATTAATATGTTTAATGTTGATATTGACACATACGGGTTAAAAGAGGAAGGTTTAGAAGAAGTAATTGATCCATTTTATATTGACCAAATTGAATGCATGTCTATTCCTGAGATTGATTGGGGAAGAAGAGAGGAAGATGATTTGTTTTCTTGAGCTAAAGATGTGTTAACTAGGACTAAAAATTGGTTAAAATCAAAAAATGTTGTTACCCCTAATCCATCATGAAAATCTTCAAAAGCCAAAAGAAAAAGGACCTTCCAAAAGCAAAAAGCTACCACTAACCAAGGTGTTCATGGTCCCAATGCAAGTTCAGTTGAAGTTGAAGCTAAATCAATCCCACAATCACTTCAAGTTCAAGTTCAAGAAGAAACTCCTAAGGTTAAAAAGGTTACTTGTTCCAGTACAAAGAAAACATCATCAAACAAAAGAAAAGATATCGTGACAGTTGATCTTGAGGATACAGAAGTCAAGCTTGAATCACCAATTGTAGACAATGTACCAAAAACTTAGAAGTCACTCATAAAAATTGATAGTCAAGAGGGTAACCTCGCCTTGGCTAGGTTTTCCCCTATAGCTGATAAGGAACCAATTAGACCCAAGTGGTTAGAGACCTTTATTGAAAGGAAGCAGAATATGGTGCCTGTTTCAATTCCAATTCATGATTTGGTTAGTAAATGTTTGGGGAAAACATCTAAGGTAAAGAAAGCTTAAACAGAATCAAGAATCAAGTTTGATAAAAACTCAAGGCACTAGTCAGTTGAAATAGCTATGCCACTAGATGGAATCTCACAAGAATATCTAACCCCTCAAGATTATCAAATAACAAAGGTTGACTTAGGAAAAGGAAACTGCGTAGTGGATATGAAGTTTTTTGAAGTTTCTAATAAGAAAATTACAAATAGGATGTGGAAGGATGCACAAGATAAACAAGAGATGAAGGAGGCAATGAAGAACATGGCGCAGTATATCAATGCCATCCTACACCTAGAGGCAAAGCCCATCAATCAAATGTCAGCAATTGTAGATGTGACTTAGATGACACTATGTGTAGTGTGTCTTAGATGACACTGTGAAATAAATAAACCTCTTGGATAAGGCTTCAAGGGAAATCTCCACCATCACCAAATTCATAGAGCTGAGAAATGAAGGGTATGAGAAAGAAAAAAGTAATTACAAAAAGGTGATAATATGGTTGGAAGATATCTAAGAATTTGGACTTTAGAAATTTTAAGCAGAGTTCCTGTAGCTAGTTTGGATGAGAAAACCTTGTATGTAATCAAAGATTTTATTGAGTGGAGGAACAAAGAATTAGTACAAGGTATGACCAAAATCAAAGAAATCCTACAGGGATTCAAAGTTATACATGAATAAATTCAAGGAGACCTCAAATGGTTTGCCAAACACTACACAGATAAAGAGGATGGCTATGTTGCCCAAGCAGAGGAAGTGATTAAAGAAGTCCAAAAGAAATTCTAGGAGCTCTAGGATAAGAAAATAACAACTAAGTAGGACTTTTTGAATGTAGCCCACATTGAAGCCATGCTGATAATCAACCTGAGGCACTTGAAAATGCATGAGGAAAAGATAGAAAAACTGAAAAAGGAGAAAGAAATCTAGAAACAACAACTCACTTGCATTGGCCTGCCTCATCAATCTATTATCTCAGCATTTTCAACTACCTATGAAGCATGGAAAGTGGCAAGGAATGTCACTAGCATGGATGGTGCTACTTGATCAAGATGCATAGTTATAGATAGTTTCTTATTTGTTCTTTCTAGTTTTTACTTTCATGCATTTCGGTTAACATAGTTATGTTAACTAAACTACTATTTTACTCCTAATGGGGTAATTTTGGCAACTGTCTAACCCCATGCCTTATATAAATGTAATAATTAGTATGGCATAGGGTTAATCTCTAGCAGACTAATAAGCAAAACTATTTTTGTTTTAGGTTTGATCTTAAGTTTTCGAAGATAGCATTTCAGATTATCAGCAAACATAAATAGAACTCTACAATTTGATTTTTCTAAAGGATTTTTGGAGGTAGATATTATTTTTATTCTTGAGAATACTATTTATATCAAAAATCTTTTTTTGTTTTTGTTGTTCATTCTGAGATTGCCTATTTAAAAATTTTAGGAGCTGTGAGAAGTGAATTTCATTTGATCTGCCTGCTTGTTTGCTTAACTTTCAATTATGTGAATAATATTGATGGTTAAGATCAAGTGGTTCTTTAGCATTCAGATCTACTTTATATTGATGAAATAGAATAAGCTGATTCAATACTTTCAGCAAATTGTATTTTGAAAAAATATTTTCTTTGCAGTAAATATTGAATAATCATTCTTTTTCAATAAGGGTAGTTGTGCCTATTTTACTGAAGAAAACTTTTAAGCAGAGAATTCCTTAACATTCTGTAGGAATTCAATTTGTTGGTATGCATTTTTCTCTACTTTGAATATCAAATCATTTGAGAAAAATTGTTTATGAACAACTTTGGCGACTCTACTAGGGAAGACTAGAAATGGTTTTATCTCATCATAATATGTTCCCAGTACTTCAACCGGACTTAGAATTTGATAATACTCAAGAGGACATTATTTTAGATCCAAGTGCACAAACCTGGAAACTCAAAAAAATTCTAGAATAGTTTACACAAGTTAATCAAGTAATTGAGAGAGAAGAAGAAAGTGTAGAACTCATTAGAGGAGTACCTATTTCTAATGAAAAAGTAGTGGTTGACAGACTAGTTCCGAGACCATTTTGAGTATTGAATATTTATTTTAATTGTGATCAACTGGCTAGTAATCCTATAATTTATGAAGAGTCGTAATTTCTCTCCTAATCTCTCTCACAAACGTGAAAAGCCTGTTAAGAGCAATAGTAGACCAACATCTCCTAAAAAACCATCCTCTGTAACCATAAGCCTCCAAGCCCTAATATTACCAGGGGCATTAATACCTTCTATTTTAATGCCCAACCTTTGAGTTTGATCCCACCACGAATGGGTGCTGATGTAGGAGTATCTTGGGTGTATGAGCAATGTTGCATCACCCAAAAATATTTTTATTTCTAGTCTTTTCTATTTTTAATAAGGACTAGTAAACAAGGAGGTTGCTATTTCTGGAAGCTTGCTATTTTTAGTAAGTTTTTCATATGAGCTCGGAATGTTCTCATTTTCTATAGGAAGGTTCATTTTAGAGATATAAGCTTACAATAAAAATCTCATTGCTCCAGCTTAAGTATCAGAGAAGTTATTGTAGATTTTTGGTGGAAAAATTTGCAAAAAATCTTTAGGCTCACCGTTGGAGCCCTTAGAGTGCCCGGATGAGGTTTGAAAATGCGACAAGAGGTTTCTAGCATAGTTTTATGCCAGTAGATTAGAAGCTGACATTTTTGAAAAGTTGTTATAATAGCCAATTAGAGGAACAGTTCATGAGTTATGACCTTCGGAAGTTGAGCTACCAAAATTTCTAAAATAATTTGTCAAAAATGCATTTAGCCGACTCTATATGTATTGTTAGGGTTCGTCGGCCCTAATTATTAAGTTTGAGCATCTAGAACCTTCCTAGGTAGCATAAAATTGTCTATTTAAGAAAGGCTTGAACATTGTCTAGAACAACTCTGGGTGATAGTTCGTAGCACTCTCTTGCAGATTACTATAATGAAGGTGCCCATTTGGGTTATCATATTGTAATTGAGAATTCTATAATTCTACATTTGTGGTGATAATAAGAAGTCCATATTTTGTTCTCGCATTTGTTGTTATTTCTTTGTTTATATTATGAGTTTATGGTATTAAGGGGAGTCCCCTACATTAAGTGGTATTAGAGTTAGTGTTCTTGAGTGTGTGGATAGATTACCGACTATGAGGTAGTTCGCACTAGGACTATGGTTTGGGCTAAGCGTGTAGACAGATCACCGATTCTGAGGCATTTTGCACTAGGGTTTCAATGGAAGCGTGAAAATGCCTCCATGAAGAGAGTGTGGAAAAAGAGCTATAAGTGTTACCTTGAGGGTTTTTGAGCCCTCCAAAGACAAATGCAAGAATTGAAAGAACAAATGTGTAGAGGAATGAATCTTCCCATAAGAGATGAAAGCAAGGATGAGGATGAAGTAGAAGAAAATGTCAAAGCAGAGGTAGTTCTAAATCTAGAGGAAGAGAGGCTTTTCAGGGCCATCTCCAAGATTAGAAAAAGACCTACGTTTAAGGTTCCCACATTTTCAAGAAATCTTAACCTAGAGGAGCTGATTGATTGGATCAATGAATTGGAGGAGTACTTTGAGTATGAAGATATTAATGATCCTAATAGGGTCAAGTTTGTGAAGGCAAAATTGAAGGGACATGCAAAGATCTGGTGGCAAAAGGTTTGGTTGGAGCGGAATTGAAAGGGAAAAGACAAAATCACCAGATGGGAATGGATGATAGCTAAACTAAAGCAACAATTCATACCCATGGATTATGAGCTTGATCTATTGAAAAAAATGCAAGGGTTGAAGCAAGCAGGAAAATTTTTTCAAGAGTATACTAAAGAGTTCTATTGAGTTCTCATTAGAATCAGCCATGCAGAAGCTGATAAGGAGAAAGTGGCTCATTACATTCATGGATTAAGGCAAGTATTCAAGATGAGCTAAGTCTAGTTTGAATGAACAATATTGAGGAGGCATACCAGTTTGCCCTAAGAGTTGAGGAGAAATTAAGCAAGAAGTTTGATAATAAGAATAGTGGAAGAGATCAAGGTAGAAGATTTGGAAGATGATCTTATGGAGGCCATAATGATGATCAAAAGAAAAAGGATGAGGCTAGAAGTAGTAATCAGAACCAAAGGGGAAACAATTCCAATTGTTATCATGATTAGAACAATAGAGATCAAAGAGGAAGAGGTAGAGGACAAGGATTTGGAAGAGGAGGCTTCTATAAGAAATGTTTTCACTGCAAAGAAGAAGGGCATAGATCATTTGAATGTACCTAGTGCCAAGGAAGGAAAGATCAAAGAACAGAAGGCTAGGCTAGAGTTGCACATGTTGATGAAGATGCCAAATCATCACATTCTGAAGATGCTGAAAGAGAAGAATTCCTAGTTAATAGAAGAGTCCTGCTGAGTGGTGAGAATGAACCTGATCAAAGAAGGAGCTTGTTTTGCACAAGGTGCAAATGTAAAGATAAGTATTGTGATGTGATCATTGATGGTGGAAGTACAGACAATCTAGTGTCAGAAATGATGGTCACCAAATTGAAGCTGAAGAGACAAAAGCACCTACGTCCATACCATATTTCTTGGGTGCAAGACGACCACAAGGTCATGGTCAATGAGCAGTTGCTCCATGAAGTTCAAGATTAGAAGCTACCAAGATGAGGTAGTATGTGATATCATACCTATGGACATATGTCATATGTTGTTGGGTAGGCCATGGTAGTTTGATAGACATGTTGTACATGATGGGTGAGAAAATACCTACACTTTAACCAAGGATGGAGTGAAACATAAGCTGAAGCCATTGTAGGAGAAAGAAGAAAAGCTATGTAGTGTTGCCAAAATGTGTTGTTGATAGAAAAGAGTTTCTCAAAGGTATGATGCATGAGCATATATGTTTTGCTATAATTCCAAAATATGGTAAAGAAGAAGTAGAGGAGGTACCTATAGAAGTTGCAGATATGTTGGGATATTTTTCTGATATTGTATCAGATAATGTACCTAATGGATTACCCCAAATGAGGAAGATTAATCACCAGATGGATTTGGTTCTAGGAGCTAGTTTTCCAAACAAGGCAGTGCATAGAATGACACCAAAAAAAAAGTAAAGACTTAAACAGGCAAGTTCATGAGTTACTGCAGAAGGGGTTGATTCGAGAGAGTCTAAGTCCATGTGTTGTACCATCAGTATTAGCACCAAAGAAGAATGGAGAATGGAGGATGTGCACAGATTCTTGCACTATCAACAAGATCACAATAAAGTATAGATTTCCATTGCCAAGGATGGATGATTTTATAGACTATTTGAGTGGAGCTAAGTATTTCACAAAGATAGATCTAAAGAGTGGGTACCTTCAGATTCATATCAGAGAAGGTCATGAGTGGAAAATTGCTTCAAGATAAAGGACGGACTGTATGAGTGGTTAGTCATGCCTTTTGGGCTAACTAATGCACCAAGAACTTTCATGAAGCTAATGAATGAGGTACTAAAGGAGTTTCTAGGTAAGTTTTTCATTATTTACCTAGATGATATATTGATATTTAGTGAGACATTGGAGGAGCATTTGATTCATATTCGCAAGGTGTTTGAAATGTTGAGGGAAGAAAAGTTGTTGATAAACTTGAAGAAGTGCAGTTTTGTAAAGAAAGAGTTGGTGTATCTAGGATTTGTAGTCTCAGGAGAAGGTTTGAAAATGGACCCAGAGAAAGTGAAGGCTATCCTTGAATGGCCTACTCTAAGGAGTGCGACAGAGGCAAGATCTTTTCATGGACTAGCTACATTTTATAGAAAGTTCATAAGAAATTTTAGCAGTATTTGTGGACTTTTGACTGAAATAATGAGAGGAAATAGGGAAGAGTTTAAGTGGACTATAGGAGTAGATAAGAGTTTTAATCTATTGAAACAGAAAGTTATTGAGCATCCTGTTTTAGCACTTCCTGATTATAACAATGTGTTTCAAGTAGACTATGATGCTAGTGGTACTACAATAGGAGCTATTTTGAGCCAAGAAGGTAGACTTGTTGCTTATTTTAGTGTGAAGTTGAATGATGCAAAAAGAAAATATTCTATTTATGATTAGGAATTTTATACTATAGGTCAAGCATTGAAGAAATGGAGACACTATCTTCTTCATAAGGAGTTTGTTTTGTATACTAATCATCAAGCTTTGCAATACTTGAATAGTCGAGGAAAATTGAACCAAATGCATCTAAATTGGGTTGAGTTTTTGCAGAGTTGTACATTTGTTTTGAAACATAGAAGTGGGAAGTTTAATAAACTTGTAGATGCTCTTAGTAGAAGACAACTTTTTCTTATAGAAATGCAAATAGAGGTGGTTGGGTTCAAGGAACTTAGTACATTATACCCAAATGATTCTGATTTCGGTGAAGTGTGGAAGGCTTGTACAAAACTTGTCACAGTTAACAAGACAAAGTGGTTGGATTTCATGATCCAAGATAATATGTTGTTCAAAGGAAGCCAGATGTGCATTCCTAGAAGTTCAATGAGAGAGAGCCTCATCAAGGAGAACCATAGTGGAGGATTGGATGGACATTTTCAGAGAGATAAAACCATAGCTTTGGTTTCTAAAAATTACTATTGGCCATAGTTATAGCAAGATGTGATGAAGTTTGTACAAAGTTGTAAAGTATGTCAAATGGTGAAAGGAGTGAAGCAGAATGCAGGGTTGTATCAGCCATTACCTATACCAGAGAAGCCATGGGAGGATGTTAGCATGGATTTTGTTCTTGGATTACCAAGGACACAATACGGGCATGATTCTATTTTTGTGGTGGTTTACAGGTTTTCAAAAATGGCACATTTTATTCCTTGCAGGAAGACTAGTGATGTTGTTCATGTAGCAGAGTTATTTTTTAGAGAAGTGGTGAGATTGCATGGTTTGCCAAAGAGTATAGTTTCAAATAGAGATACCAAATTTTTTGGGTATTTCAGGCATACATTATCGAAGAAGTTGAAGATAGATTTGAAGTTCAGTTCATCACATCATCCATAGACTAATGGACAGAGAGAAGCTGTGAATCACAATTTGGGAAATTTGCTGAGATGCTTGGTTGGAGATAAACCAAAAGGATGGGATATGATTTTACCATAGACCAAATTTTCATATAATAATTTTGT
Organism: Cupressus sempervirens; assembly: GCA_028749045.1. NCBI lineage: Eukaryota > Viridiplantae > Streptophyta > Pinopsida > Cupressales > Cupressaceae > Cupressus > Cupressus sempervirens. The sequence goes on from CM053786.1 coordinate 470,412,913, forward strand.
CAATAGGAGTACTAGTAGATCACCATTCTAGATTGTATATGGGAGTAGTCCCAGAAATGCTTCTGAATTGAGACGGTTGGATAAAGGAGAGATAAGTAATGCTAAAGTAGAAGATTTTGTTGAACATTTGAAGAGCATCCATTAGGAGGTGAGGAAACACATCATAAAGATGAATACACAATATAAGGCTAAGATAGATGTGAAAAGGAGGTATAAGGAATTTTAGATTGGATGGTTCATTTGAGGAAGAAGCATTTTCTAGTGGGTACATATAATAAGCTGAAGATGAAGAAGTTTGGCTAATGCAAGGTAGTAAAAAGGCATGATTCTAAAAATGTTTATGAAGTGGAGTTGCCTATTGAATTGAATACTTCACTAGTATTTAATATTTCAGATTTTACCAAGTACTATGAAGGAGGTGATGGAGATGAAGTTGCAGAAGTGCAGTGGAGTATTCTAGCAGCTAGTTCAACTACAAAGGAGATACCCGATAGTCGTGTTGGAAAAAGTACCAAAAATAGAACTTATGAGGAATATCTGGTCAAATGGAAGGGAAGACCAATTGAGGGTTCATCATGGCTACCAAGGGAGGATGTGAACCATCTTGGTTTTCCTCTAAACACCTAAGATGTGACAGGGTCACTTCTCAAATTACCCTAGGTGTCTGATGCAGGAGCATCTTGGGTGTATGAGCAATCTTGCATCACCCAAAAATATTTTTGTTTCTGGACTTTTCTATTTTTAATAAGGACTAGTAGACAGGGGGGTTGTTATTTCTAGAAGCTTGCTATTTTTAGTAAGTTTGTCATACGAGCTCGGAATGTTCTCATTTTCTATAAGAAGGTTCATTTTAGAGATGTAAACTTACAATAAAATTCTCATTGCTCTAGCTTAAGTATCGAAGAAGTTATTGCAGATTTTTGGTAGAAAAATCTTTAGGCTCACTATTGGAGGCCTTAGAGTGCCCAGATGAGGTCCAAAAATGTGATGAAAGGGCGCTAGCATACTATTGTGCTTTTAGATCATGAGCTGGCATTTTTGAAAAGTGGTTATAATAGACAATTAGAGCAACGGTTCATGAGTTATGGCCTTTATAAGTTGGGCTACTGAAATTTCTAAAATAATTTGTCAAAAATGTATTTAGCCGACTCTATATGCATTGTTAGGGTCCGTCAGCCCTAGGTATTAATTTTGAGCATCTAGAACCTTACTTAGCAACATAAAATTTCCTATCTAAGAAAGGCTTGAACATTATCTAGAATAGCTCTAGGTGATAGTTCACAACACTATCTTGTAGATTACTGTAATGAAGGTTCCCATTTGGGTTATCATATTATAACTGAGAATTCTATAATTCCACATTTGCGACGATAATAAGAAGTCCATATTTTGTTCTCACATTTTTTGTTGTTTCTTTATTTCTGTTATGAGTTTATGGTATGAAGGGGAGTCCTCTGCATCAACTACTAACCCATGGGGTGCAAAAGTGGGTCCCTTAGCCCTTGAATCCAACTTAAATCCTCTCCCTAAAGATGCCAGAGAAGTATTACCCAAATTTAGTGGGGATGAGAAGAAATCCACTGATGAACATCTCAATGCTTTCAACACTACTTGTGCAGTTCTTACTATGACCACTAAAGATGTAGCTATGAGGCTATTTGTGCAAACCTTAATTAAGGATGTTGCTAATTGGTTTCATCATCTCCCACAAGGGTCCATTACTAACTAGGGTGATATGTGAAATGCTTTTGAAGATAGATTTAAATCCGTTGATGATGACATACCTTACTGCTCCAATTAACCCAGTTTAAAAAAGAAGTACATGAGCCCATGAGAGATTTTGTAGCAAAGTTTAATAAAATAATTCATAAAATTCCTACTGCTAAGAGATCTAATATGGAAAACCGTAAAGGTTTCTTTGTTAATGCAATGCCTCCAAATATCAATTTTCACTTAAGGAGAAACAGAGTAGCAGATGTTGATGTTGCTCAAAGGTTAGCTGTTGAATTAGAAGATGGTCTTTTAGCTATATGAAAATTGAAATGGGAAATACAGACTTCTAAGTCACAACCATATACCTCTTAAAAATTAGACCCATTAGTTCAGAAGCTTATGAATGATGTGATGACTATTAAAAAGAAAATTCATAAGATGAACAATCATTACCAAGATATTCCAAGAAAATATCCAGGTCAAAGAAGTTTTCAAGGAAAATAGATTACTTTACCCCCAAATCAACAAAGATTGCAAATTGAAGCCCCACCTAATAAAAATAACATATGTCTTTTTCATCTTACCAATGATCATGAAGGAAGTACTTGTCCTAAGAATGTAAGATATCAGTAACTTGAAGTAGAGAAGGTGGTCACAACTAATGTAAAAATAGAGGAAGAATCTTCTAAAGAACTTGGAGACTCTGTAAGCTATTACCTCAAATATGAATCTAATTTCAACAAAAGTAGTGACATCCTTTTAACTTTAGAAGAAGCTTCATGTTCAATTTTAACCCATGGACAGAGAGCCACTAAAGTTGATGTTTATTCTAAAAATAATGCAACACCTACATAGGAAAAGGAATTAAAGACAAAAGGGAAAAATGAAAACAAGTCATCACCAATACAGACAAGTGCTCCTTAAATCTTGAGGAGGTCTGATCTTGATTTTACATTTGACATTGTTGAGTTCTGTAAAGCATCCAAAATATAGATTTCCCCTACTGAATATTTAAGAATGAACCCTAGAGAACTTAATAAACTAATCAAATATGTTCATTGGTCTTCCCCTGATTAGAAACTAAGAAAATTAATGAAGTCGAGATCTTAGAGAGTAATAAGATGTCTGCTAAGCCAAAAAGTAGAATTTCCCAGACTAAGAAACTTAAAACTCAAGCATCTGATAACCAGGAAGAGATACTCCAACTAGAAAAAGTTAGCCTTGAAGTTCCCTTTTCTCATAAACCTAACCCATTTTATGTATCCCTCTTCCTTCATGGTTTTAAGCTAAGTAATTGCATCATAGATTCAAGGGCTTCTGATAAGATAATGCCAGTTGCAGTAGCAAAGGCTCTTGATCTTCCTTTAACCAAAACTTTTGGCAAGTGTTATTCCATGGATTCCAAGCAGGTGCTTTTAATAGGTCAGATTAAAGATGCCTAAGTTTCTTTAGCATCATATCCTTAGAAAAGAATTAAGCTTACTATCCTAGTAGCAGACATTCCTACCAATTATGGCTTGCTTCTTAGTAAAACTTTCCACTGAGACGTGGGAGGGGAAGTTAAAATGGATTTTTCCTAAGCTATTATACCTACGGGGGAAAAAAAAGTAACTTTGTTACCTAAAACCAAATCCAAATACATAGTCTTCCCATCTGATGATCCCAAATCTCAGATTCTTTGTCAAGAGACTAATTTTGCTAATTATTTGATTTTGTCTTAAAGTGAGAAAAATAGGTGAAAAAATAGAAGATGAAGACTCACTATGGACTTTAGAGTTTGATGGAAGTGGCTGCTCAAACGGGTCTAGGGCTGGTGTTGTGCAAATATCCCCTGATGGTCAAAACTTTCCTTCTTCTTACAAGCTTTCTTTTGAAAATACCAATAATATGGCAAAATAAAAAGCTTTGCTCCTAGGTATAGAAGAAGCCAAGAAAAGAAACATTAGACTGCTAAAGGCAAGAGGAGATGCTAAATTAATAGTAAAGCAAGTTAAAAACATGTTATTAGTAAAGAATCAAAGACTGAAACAAACACTATAGGAATCATGTATGGGATGAGATTGAAGATTTTGAAGCCTTTTCAATTGAAGCGATTCCCAAAGAACTAAATGACAAAGTAGAATCTCTAGCAGTATTAGCCTCTTTATTGATTCCTCGTCCTAACTTCATAAATAACAAATATTCAATTGAGATCATTTAAAGGCTGAACATCCCTGATAATAACAATTCATGGAAAGTATTCAAAGACAATGCTCACATTAATGCTTTTTTACAAAGTATTGAAAAAATTTCTACTAATTATTTTGAAGGTTTAGATTTTGAATGTAGAGAGTTTTTCCCTAATCTCACTGATGAAAATCCTAGTGATGTATTATAGTTGAAAGGAAATGAGATATCTAAAGGCCTAGTTGAGCTTGAAAGACTCTTTGACAAGCGAGATGCTTTCCTAGCCCAAGATCTACTACATAAAGATGATATAAATGGTGATTATGAAATGGTCAATTTGGGAGATAAACATGATCCCAAAATTATCAAGTTGGCAACTTGTTGCAGAGAGGATGAGAAAGAAAGATTCATCAAACTACCTATAGAATACATTGATGTCTTCACTTGGTCTTATGAAGATTTAAAAACTTTCAGCTATGGACAATTCAAACACCATATTGCTCTAAAACCAGGTACTTCTCCTTTTAGGCAAAAGTTGAGAACATATAATCCAAAGGTTTCTGATGCAATATTCAAGGAAATAGATAAGATACTTAAAGTTCACATCATCTTTCCAATTCATCATTCTACATGGGTGGCAAATATAATGCTAGTCAAAAAGAAGAATGGAGAGATAAAGATTTGTGTTGACTTTAGAAACCTTAATCAAGAAAGCTTGAAAGATAATTTTTCCTTACCTATAATGGATCAAATTATATACACAGTTGCCAGCTCAAAGATGATGTCCTTCTTAGATGGTTACTTAGGCTATAACCAGATATAGAAGTTGCCAAAGAAGATCAACACAAAATAGCATTCACAACACCTTGGTGTACTTTTGCCTATAAAAGGATGCCTTTTGGCTTAATAAATGTGGGTGCCACCTTTCAGCGAGCCATGAATTCAACCTTTGGTCATTTCATAAAAAATGTATTGTTGTGTATCTTGATGACATGACTATATTCTCTAGAAGGCAAGAAAAACATTTGAAAGATCTCAGGAAAGTCCTTGAAAAATGTAGGGAACATAGAATTTCGTTGAACCCTAAGAAATCAAATTTTCCTATGACTGAGGGAAAGCTTCTTAGGCATATGGTTTCAAAAGAGGAAATCAAAATTGATCTAGAGCGAGTAAAAGCTATTCAATAGCTATGTCTTCCTGTTAATCGTAATGGTGTCAAATCCTTCTTTGGACATATCAATTTCCTTAGGAAATTTGTACTTGATTTTATGAAGACCATCAAACCAATGGCCAAGTTGCTAAGTGAGAAACAAAATTTCAAATGGGATGACCTGGCATCTAGAGCATTCAAAGAAGTGAAAGAGGCTATTGCTAAAGCTCCAACACTTTTTCATCCTGATTTCAAAAAAGATTTTATAATGTACTACTATGCATCAGACCATACCATGTCAGGAATATTGCTTCAAAAGAACGAAAAAGGGGAAGAGATGCCTATCTCCTTTATGAGTCTCCCATTGAAGAAACATGAGCTGAATTACCTCCTAGCTAAAAAGAAAGCTTTTTCTATTGTGAAAGTAGTGAAATATTTTTGGTACTATATTTTGCATTCACACTCTTTAGTGTATGTACCATCCATAGTAGTCAAAAGTGTCCTCACACAACAAGACATAGCAATGAATAATCAAGCAACTTGGGTATCAAAAGTACAAGAGTTTGACTTGGATATTCAACCAACCAAGTTGGTCTGAGGGAAAGGATTGTGTAAACTTATGGTAGAAAGGGAAAAAGAAGAAACATATCTCGATTGCTTTTTTGTTGGTTTGAAAGATGAGTGGTTTTCTAACATAGCATATTTTTTGACATATGGGAGCTATCTAGACCATTTAAAGGGAAAAGACCGAAGGATTCTTCAACTCAGAGTGACCAAATTTGTAATTATTGATGACATCTTATACAAGAAAGGCTTATATGGCACATTTTTAAGATGTGTTGATGTTGACTAGCAAGAAAAACTACTGAAGACCTTCCACAATGGATCCTACGGAGGACATTTTTCATAAACAGTGATAGCCTTCAAAATTATGAGAAGTAGATACTATTGGCCAGGTATATTTAAAGCTTCTTACAAGTGGGTGAGAAATTGTGAGAAATGTAAATTGTTTATTGGGAAACTACAATTAGCTGCTCTTCCTTTAAAACTTGTGATTATAGAAGAACCTTTTCAACAGTGGGGATTGGATTTTATAGGGCCTATCAATCCAAATTCAAGTGTAGGTCACACACATATCCTTACCACTATAGATTACTTTACTAAATGGGTTGAAGTGGTTCCTGTTAAAGCCATGACATTGCAGGTAGTGTGTAAATTCTTGATGGAAAATATTCTGACCCATTTTGGTACACCAAACAAAATAGTGACCGACAATGCACAAATTTTTTCTTCTCAAGAAATTCAATTATATTGCTATGATCATGATATTTAGTTGTCTCATGCCTCAGATTATTTTCCTCAAGGTAATGGACAAGCAAAATCTATGAATAAAAATTTGGTCAATATCATGAAAAAGTTTGTAGATGAAAAGGGAAAGGATTGGCATAAGAGGTTATATGAAGTAGTCTGGGCTGATAGAACTTCCCCAAAAAGAGCCATTGGCATGACTCATTTTGAGCTAGTGTATGGAGTTGAAGCACAATTGTCCTTGCCCTTGGAACTAGATACTTTCCCATTGAAAAGAGAATATTGTACCTTCAAAAAATAGAAGAAGAAAGAAGGGAGCTGGTAGATCACATCACCAACCATCAAGCAAGGGTCAAAATAATTTTTGATCAAAAATAAAGGCCACAAAGATTCATGAAAGGGGATCAAGTACTACTGTGGGATAAGAGAAAGGAACCTAAAGGAGCTCACACCAAATTTGAAAGCTTATGGATAGGCCCTTTTGTAATATCTGAAGAATTAGGCTCTAACACATTCAAATTGCAGTATCTTAATGGAGATGATCTTCCCCTATCTTATAATGGATAGGATCTCAAACTCTACCAATTACAAGTTTGCTCTTCATCTCATTGTAAATACCATCCTTTTTTTGAGTTCTATTTTTTTCCTCATTTTGTCCTTCTATATTTGTCCTTTTCAAGAAGGTCTGCAAAGCCAAAGATCTTGAGTTCATCTATGATCCTTCTAGTCTCACTCCCTAGTTGGAGCCAATTGTTACCACACTCAAATTTTTCTTGTGACATAAAGCATCTCATGCACGAGTAATTTCTTGATTGTGAAGTTGAATTTGAACCTTCAATTGATGTTAACTTCAAGTTTGTATCCTCCCATTGTCTTTCATATATCAAAAGCCACATTCAATGCCTTGAGTTAGTCCTTATGAAGTTGAAGTCAAAGTTGAAGTTGGAATAACTCAAACTTCAACTTCAACTTCAACTTTGATATCATTTTTGTGTACTAACCTTATGTTTTCATGCAGGCATTCAATCTTTGAAGTGAAAAAGGGTGAAAATGGGCCCCAATGATGATATTTTCCATGGCATGCAAAATAATAAATAAGGATGGTAAAGATGCACGTGTCTTAATATTGCAAGATTTGGGGAAAAGGTAACTTTGTCATTTCATGATGACATGGAGCATTAATAGGTGTGCAGATCTAATAGGCATTAATAACAAATCACTCAGAGGGTCTTTTCAAGTGTACAGCACATGAATAGTAATTATTATATTTACTTTCCATATCTGTACTGAGATTTTCTTCATAAGTTATCCCTTAAATTGATTGCTTAGCCATTCTACTGCTTATTTTGCCATTTTCAAAACGAAAATCTCAGTGTCATTTGGTAGGGAGAACTAGTTGTAGGATAAGCTTTGTCAAACTATAAGTGCACCACCACTTCCCTCTGTAATTTTACTTGTGCTTACTTTTTTTTTGAAAGGTTTTAATTTGCATCTTCTAGACCCTGTCATCCCATAGCAAGCCATGACATTGTTTCACCCCAAAATGCCCAAATTGGAAGAACCATGTCTCCTTAGCTCTTTACCTAAGATTCATGACACATTCGTGGTTAACAAAAGCTTGATCGATGTAATTGAAAGAGCTAAAAATGCCTACTCAGGTCCTATATATCAAAAACTAGTTAATAGTGGATTGCTTGAAGTCGTTGTATTTCCTGCAAGTATTACATGCTCAAAGTTAATCATTGAATGTACAAACCTCTATAATCCTAGTATGAGATGTGTCAAGAAAATTTTAGGTGAACTGGTAGTCAAATCCAATAGGACTAGTGTTTGCTTAGCCCTTAGGATCCCTCATAAGGAACTCTATGAACCATGGACATTTGAGGAGGCAAAATGCCTGTATGCTGAGAGGAAAAATAGTTATGACAATAAAGTAGCCTAGTCTTGGCTCCTAAAACTAGAAGAAGGTGGTTCAAGGTTGCCCAAACCTTTAACCGTTGAACATTTCATCAAAGAGATTGCATATATTGTGCTTTTATGGAATAGGGTCAAAGGAAATGAGCATGCATTTCATTGGGAAACATGGATGTATTTCTTCATCTAGAAGATTGTTGAGGGGGATAAGTTCATCGATTGAGCTGATCTAATTACTGAAAATTTACACAAGGGTTTAGTGACTATTAACAATTTTGGTCCATTCTTCCTATCGTCCTTTTTAGTCTATGTCTTGGCAGCATCTAAATAATGGGAAAGCCTTCCACATTCACCATGGACATATGAAATGCCTATTTACCAATACTATAGTGATCTCTAAGAGACTACTTTGTGTAAAGAGTTCAGAAGTGTAGATGTCTTTCTAGGAAAGCTATTTTTTGAGCTTCATGGTCATGAACATAATAAACCATTTGAGGAAGCAATACAGGCTATACAAGTCTATGGTTGTTTCTACATTCAATTCTCTACATTCACATACCTCAGAATGGGTGGTTATTTAGGTGAACCATTAAAGCTACCTCATTATTGCTTACACCCTATTGTTTTATTTGAAATGTGCAGACAATTTGTTTCAGTGGTGGAGTCTTTTGAAATTACCAAGAGGTCTTCTTTTGTTTTCTTTTCCATTGAAATTGGCCATTACAAATGTCCTAATCTAAAGCAAGCCATGTTGACAAGAGAAACATTGGCCCACCTATGTTTCAAGCCTTTTTTCCCTCAAGAAATTTTTGATTACACATGATTTATAAGGAACAATTTTAAAAATGAAGTTTCTTTTATTCATATTCCACATTTAGAGGACTATTGGGCAAATTGTCCTAATGAGTTTGAAGTAAGAAAAAGGTTATGGTTGAGGTTAACAGTTAAGCAAATTAATATGTTTAATGTTACTCTTGACACATATGAGTTAAAAGAGGAATATTCAGAAGAAGTAATTGATCCATTTTATATTGACCAAATTGAATGCATGCCTATTCCTAAGATTGATTGAGGAAGAAGAGAGGATGATGATTTGTTTTCTTGCACTAAAGATGTGTTGACTAGGATTGAAAATTGGCTAAAATCAAAAAATGTTTTTGCCCCTGATCTGTCAAGAAAATCTTCAAAAGACAAAAGAAAAAAGACCTTCCAAAAGAAAAAAGCTACCACTAACCAAGGTGTTCATGGTCCCATTGTAGGTTCAATTGAAGTTGAAGCTGAAGAATCCCACAATCACTTCAACTTCAAGTTCAAGCAGAAACTCCTAAGGCTAAAAGAGCGACTCGTTCCAGTACAAAGAACACATCATCAAACAAAAGAAAAGATACAGTGATAGTTAATCTTGAGGATACAACAGTCAAGTTTGAATCACCAATGGCATACAATGTACCAAAAACCCAAAAGTCACTAGTAAACACTAATAGTCAAGAGAGTAACCTTGCCTTGACTAGGTTTTTCGCTACAGCTGATAAGGAACCAGTTATACCCAAGTGGTTAGAGACCTTTGTTGAAAGGAAGTAGAGTATGGTGCCTCTTTCAATGCCAATTGATGATTTGGTTAGAAAATGTATGGGGAAACCATCTAAGGTAAAGAAAGCTAGAATAGAATCAAGAATCAAGTTTGATAAAAACTCAGGGAACTGGTCAGCTGAAATAGCCATGCCACCAGATGGAAGCTCATAGGAATCTCTAACCCCTCAAGATTATCAAATAACAAAGGTTGACTTAGGAAAAGGAAGCTGTGTAGTGGATATGAAGTTTTTTGAAGTTTCTAATAAGAAAATTGTAGATAGGGTGTGGAAGGATGCGCAGGATAAACAAGAGATGGAGGCAATGAAGAACATGGCATAGTATATCAATGCCATCCTACACCTAGAAGCAAAGCCCATCAATGAAATGTCAGCAATTATAGATGTGACTTCTACAACCAACCAACAATTCCTTGATAATCTGCAGAAGTGCAAAGCAATTACAAAGATAGAAAAGGAGTGGGTGAAGTGTGTCTTAGATGACATTGTGAAATAGATAAACCTCTTGGATAAGGCTTTGAAGGAAATCTTCACCATCACCAGAAAGGTAGAGCTGAGTAATGAAGGGTATGAGAAAGAAAAGAGCAATTGGGCAAAGGTGATAATATGGTTGGAAGATATCCAAGAATTCAGACTTTAGAAATTTCAAGCAGAGTGTCTTGTAGCTAGTTTGGATGAGAAAACCTTGTATGTAATCAAAGATTGTATTGAGTGGAGGAACGAAGCATTAGTACAAGGTATGACTAAAATCAAAGAAATCCTATAGGGACTCAAATTTATACATGAAATAATTCAAGGAGACCTCAAATGGTTTGCCAAACACTACACAGGTAAAGAGGATGACTCTATTGCCCAAGTACAGGAAGTGATTAAAGAAGTCCAGAAGAAATTCTAGGAGCTCTAGGATAAGAAAATACTAAACAAGACTTTTTGAATGTAGCCCACACTGAAGCCATGCTACTAATCAACCTGAGACACTTATAAATACATGAAGAAAAGATAGTTGAACTTAAAAAGGATAAAGAAATTTGGAAACAACGACTCGCTTACATTGGCTTGCCTCATCAATCTGTTATCTCTACATTTTCAACTGCCTATGAAGCATGGAAAGTGGCTGGTGTGGATGGTGCTATTTGATCAGGATGCATAGTTATAGATAGTTGCTAAGTTTTTTTCTTTTTTTTTTACTTTCATGCATTTCGGTTAACATAGTTGTGTTAACTAAAAGACTATTTCACTCCTAGCAGGGTAATTATGGCAATTGTCCAACCCCATGCCTTATATAAATGTAATAATTAGTATGGAATAGGGTTAATCTCTAGTAGATTGATAAGAAAAACTATTTTTGTTTTAGGTTTCATCTTAAGTTTTCAAAGATAGCATTTCAGATTATTAGCAAACATAAATAGAACTCTACAGTTTGATTTTGCTAAAGGCTTTTTGGAGGTAGATATTATTGTCTACTTCTTTGAATTTTTATTCTTGAGAATATTATTTATATCAAAAAGCTTTTGATGTGTTTGTCATTCATTTTGAGATTGCCTATTTAAAATTTGAGGAGCTGTGAGAAGTGAATTCATTTGATTTTTCTGCTTATTTGCTTAACTTTCAATTATGTGGATAATATTGATGGTTAAGATCAAGTGGTTCTTTAGCATTTAAATCTACTTTATATTGATGAAATAGAATAAGTTGATTCAGTACTTTTAGCAAATTGTATTTTGAAAAAATCTTTTCTTTGGGGTAAATATCAAATAATCATTCTTTTTCAATAAAGGTAGCTATGCCTATTTTACTAAAGAAAACTTTTAAGCAGAGAATTCCTTAACATTCTATAGGAATTCAATTTGTTGGTATGCATTTTTCTCTACATTGAATATCAAATCATTTGAGAAAAACTATTTACTAATAGGTTGTTTGGGTGATTTGGTAGGAGCACAACAAAATGATCTTTCAAAAGGTAATCACTCCAATTCAAGTGGTTCTCCTAAACTTTGAAAAGTCAATCTCTGAGGTGGTAAATGCTAGCCATTCAAAACTTAAATGTAATCTTCACATGACATGCTGGGATAGTGTTGTGACACAAGAATGGAAGCATATTCATGTTCCAACTGGTTGGTGTCACCAATCACTTTCTTCAAAGGCTTAGGATTGACATCTATTTCATTGGATTCCTCTTGTTCAGGGGATTGTTAAAATAAATTTTGATGGCTCTTCGCAAGGTAACCCAAGGATGTCGGGGGTGGGTATGTGCATTCGAGACCACTAGGGCTTTGTTTTGGCTTTGAAATCTTGCCCACTCCCTTAAGGTACAAATAATATGGTTGAGGCTCAAGGTTTACTGGCTGGTTTGGCTCTTGCAAGAGTAAGAGGATTTCAATGTGTTCAAATAGAAGGTGATTCATTGGTAATAATCAATGCTTGCATTAAGAGGGTAACACATAATTGACAACTTGTACCAATTCATCATAACTCTGGCTTCTCCTTGATTCATATCAAGAAGTATACATATCTCATACTCTTCACAAAGGTAATGTAGTAGAAGATCACCTTGCCAATAAAGGTTGTGATGGTCATATAGTGAAAACATTTTCCCCTAAAGAAGTTATTAGACAAGATTCTAAGCTTCATGAGCTGATAATACAAGATGTATATGATCTAGGCAATCACATGAACAACTAAAGCATTCATTTGATTGCCAGCTAATTGCCAGCATGGCCAGTGAGGAAATTAGGGCTTCTGCTAGCGTTTGAGTCCAATTTAGTGGTGTATTGATAAAATTATGTATTTGGCATCTTGACTACTCTTGGTTAATTTGGTCAATTTTAGCTTTGGGACAAGGTGCCCCTCATGTATAGCTCTCAGTAATTCTATGGTTTTTAGTCATAAAACCAAATGTAATTGCTCTCTGTAAATATCATGCATGTATATGACAATGATTTCAAGGTTTCTTCCTGATTCTTCCACGGATGAGTCTTTGAATCAACTTATTAATATAATTATGGTGGATAGCCCACTTTAGCTTTTTAAAAAATAAATAATAAATAATAAAGCTATATTAAAACTAATACTAAATTATAAAATAAGAAAATAATAGTTTTAGATTAAGGTAAAAGAAGGTTTTGAAGGGCCCCTAAAACCCTTTAACATCAAGAGAAAAGATAAAGCAATAAACCACCAGGAGAGAAGTCCTGAAACCAACAACAAAATTAGGTTTTACAGGGACCTGAAACCACAAACATAGTCCAAAAAGAGAATCCAGGTTTTATAGGGACCTAGAACCACTAAAATGGTTTAGACCACAAACCAGTAAATAGGACCAAAAACCAAAACCAAATTCCACATCCAGAAAAAAAGGACCAGAACAAGACAAAACTAGAGAACAAAAACCCCATGTAGCTATTGCATCTTTGTAATCATCTTAACAACCTCTTTACCAATCATAGCAGTATCTTGGATGGTATCAGTAGCTGAAGTAGTAGCTTCTTTTAGGGATTTCTTCCTCGATCTCTATCTAGTTCTTTTTCTTAGACCCTCCAAAGATATAATTTCTTCATTAACTCTTTTGCCAAGGCTCGCAGCAACAACACAGATACTAGAAATGACCTGTTCCATCCTAGTTCCACTTTCCTTAATAAGCATCCTAAGATTTTTCTCATAGTTATTGATTTTATTAGGAATATCTCCCATTTTTTCTTCCCATTGGTTGATATTGGCACGGTCGGTATCCTGGATGTGTTGCAAAGTTTTCACTTTCTTCTTCAGCCCCATCAATTCATTGTAAATCCAAGAACCAACATAGAGAATGGAGTCAGCTTTGTGCTTGGCAGAATGCAGGAAGGAGAGCTTGGTTTCCCTTTGTGGAGAGTTAGTAGTACCATCAATAAACTCATGAGGAGGGGAGCCAACCATATCAACATGTTCCTCCCTATCCCTCTGTTCCTCCTCCCTAGTCTCAACAGGATTGTCATTCTGAACAAGGTCCTCCTTGTCATGAGCTCCAATCTCTATATCAGGTATGGTAGGATTAACCATTTGATCTTCCTCTCTCACCTCGACAGGATTCTCAATAAAATATCTTTATCTTTAACCCCTCCACAAAAAATAGTCTGAATGTCCTCCTCCAGGTTGCTCTGTTCTGAATTTCCCTCACTTATGTCTTTCTCATTCTCTTTCTCCATTTTTCCTTTGATCTCTGGATATCCTTCCAAATTTGAGCTAAAATCCCCAACATCTATGCCATCCTCTTATTTATAGGAACCATTATCTAAGCTAACAGTATTTTTAGACTCAATAACCTCTTCTACAACATGTTTCTAAGTATTAGAGGGTTTACGTGTGGGGTCCTTTTCTTTTCCTTTTACATTGCTCTCATTCTCAATGTTTTTAGAGTGAGAACCCTTATGTTTTTTAGAAGGGGTAGAGAAGATAGATTTATTTTTACAATAACCCTCAATGAGAAGAATCAAACCTTTATGCAAGATAGGATGAGACTCTTTCTGCCTATGCGCATGCAAACTATGAAGTAAAGAGAACCACAAATAGAAAGGGAAAGAAAGTCTATCCTTATGCTTGAAATGATTGAGAAAAACAAAATAAAATTTATGAACCCTTTTATTTCTACCGTCAAGGATGAAATACTCACAAATACAACAAAGCACATCCTACCAAATTTCCTTTATCTGCTCCGCATCAAAGAAATCTCCATTCTTTTCTAGTTGTTTCTCCTCAGCATTCGACTTCAGAAATTTTTTATAGGTAGCATTGGAGATATTGATCTGTTTGGTGAACTTAATACCAATCATGGGGAGCCCCACAATCTCAGCCAAAAATTCCTCCGTTAAATTCACAATGACTCCATGAAGGGTGACCCTATCAATGGACCATTTATTATAAAAGGTAGTCGTGATATGGGGTTTAAAACCATGTAGTCTCTCCAAGTAATTGGTCACCTTCCATTTCTATAAGATGTTCCAAACTTCCTTCTAAGCCTTTCATTCATCACACTTTTTAGATTCTTGCTTCCATGGTTCATCCCCCATAATTAGAAAATAGATAGAGCCAAGAACTAGAAACAAACAAACACAGAGAGCCAAGTTAAAATAAAACCAAATTTTTGTCATTTGAAAAGGAGCTTGCTTTTTCAATGATACATGCAAATGCCACATTACATTCATATGAGTGTACTTCCTTGGGGAGGGTGATTTGATAGCCGTAAGGTCACTCCATAAAATCATTAAATTTCTAATCCTAGCAAATCTTTCTCACTTTGGAATGAATGGCATCATAATTAATGATAGCTTTTAAATCAATGTGCTTGTTTAACTCATCAAGCCACCTTACCTTATATCCTGACTGTAAAGCATGATTCGTTATCCAGTCAACAACCCCATTGGCCTCTCGGTAAGTATGGGAAATGATAAATTTTTCAAATTTATGTATTAGGGATTTGATCTCCATTACCATTGCTTCTATCGTCCATGAAATTGAATTTTTGTTATTTAAAATATTTACAATATTCAAAGAGTCACCTTCCAACCATAGATTAGGGTATCCCAATTCAACTGCAATCTTTATAGTGTATAGGGCAGCGGTAGCTTCAGCAATATGATTGTTAGAGTGACCTATAGGGATTGCGATCACATCTATAACATTTCCCACACGATCTCTCAAAACTCCTCCACATCCCGCTCTTCCTGGATTGCCCTTAGCTACTCCATCAAAGTTCCCTTTTATCCAATCGTTGGGAGGAGTATTCCATTTGATGGTCAATTTGGATTAACAGTGGTCAAATTAGGATCTTTAGATCACAAAGGATTGTCAAATTGAAATGTTGAACCAGTTTTCCTCTAAGAAGTAAAATTCTCCTTGAAGGCTTTAATGATATTCTGTCCAAGCACCCATCCTAGTAAATCTTTATTTTTGAATATTCTATTATTTCTCTCTTTCTAAATGCCCCACTAGAGATGAGGAAGAGTTAATTTCTAGAGAAATTGAACATTAGGGTCCTTCGAGGGACAATTCCAACTTTTGAAAGAAAGCTCAACATTGTTTTGGTGAACCCAAGTCAAGCTCCAATAGTTCAGTATCTCGGCTTAGACATGTTGAGTATAAGCACAATTCATAAACAAATGGTCTCTATCCTGAAAACCATTTTTACATAAAGAGCACCTATTAACCACATTGATGCCTCTTTTTGGCAGATTGTCCAATGTCAAAATTTTATTTTGAAGCATTAACCAATAGAAGATATTAATTTTGGGTATGAGACCCTTTATCCAAGCAAAAGACCAGAATGGATGATTACCCTTTTCCCTAGAAGCAAAGAAAGTAGAAACTTTAAATAGGCCACTTGGATCAGCATTCCATATTATCTTATCTTCAAGAGACGGATAAAGAGAAACAACATTAAGAGACAGTTGAATGTTATTGAAACCTTGATCAATATCAGATAAATTTACCTGGGAATTTTTCTGCCAATAGTGTGAAACTAAAATGCCATATCTCTATTTGCATAAATCAACCTGAGCCTTATCCTAAAAATCTTCAATCAGAGGATGATCCATTAACCATACATCTTCCCATAATCTCACCGTGTGCCCATTTCCAATTTTTTAGGAACATCCTTTTACAAGAGTCTTCTTTGTCCCCTGCACAGCCCCCCAAATGATAGAAGGATGAGTAACATTAGGAGAGGAGAAGAAATCAGCTAGAGACTTAACATTGAAAAGGTACTTATGTTTCCAAATAGTACTCCATTCCTTGTTATCATGATAAGTTCTCCATCCTTGTTTAGCCAAGAGAGCTTTATTCATACTTCTAATTTTCCTAATTCCCAACCCTCCATCATTGAAGGGCTTACAAACTTGATCCCAGGCAATTAAATGCATTCTCTTTTTTTCCTCTATGCTAGTCCATAAGAAATTTCTTTGAATTTTTTCAATAGCCTTTGCAAATTTTAAAGAAATTCTACAAAGGCTCAAAGCATAAGTAGGAATGCTTTGGAGACAAGCTTTGAGAAGAATTAATTTACCTGCCTAACTTAGAAGATTACCTTTCCAACCTGCCAATTTCTTGTTAAATTTATTAATGAGAACAACCCAAAAGGAATCAGGGACTTTCAAGCTTAAGGGAAGACCCAAATAGGTTAAAGGGAGAGATCCTATTGAACAACGAAGGATCTTAGCAATTTTATTTTGCCTAGGGATAGGGATATTGAAAAAGAAAACAACACTTTTATTCCAATTAATCAGTTGACCTAAGGTTAAAGAATATAAATTAATGGCTTGCTTAAGACTTCTGTCTTCCTTAACTTTAGATTTACCCATAAAAATAGTATCATCAACAAATTGAGCATGCGAAAAAATTAAGAGGATGGGAAGAGGGTTTCAAATCCTTAATGACTCCTCTTTGGACCAAATCCTCAATATATCTCCCCAAATAGTCAGCCATAATAACAAAAAGAATGGGGGATAAAGGATCTCCTTGTCTCAAACCCTAGGAGGGATTAAAAAAATGAGAAGAGCTACCATTAACCAAAGCCGTAATAGAGGACATTGAGATCAACTGTAGAATGACACTAACATCCTCTTGGTCAAAACCAAAAGCATATAAATTTTTTGAGAGGAAAGCCCAATTAGCACTATCATAGGCCTTGGCTATGTCAACTTTCATAATAAAGCCTTGATTATTATAACACGACAAGGAATGGATATTCTCATGAGTAGAGATAACATAATTAAGAATTTGTCTACCTGGGATGAAGCCATTTTGCTAATCAGAAATGATCAAAGGAATCACCAGGAGCAATCTCAAAGTGAGCACCTTAGAGATAATTTTATAGAAGGAATTACAAAGGCTGATCGGTCTAAACTGATCAGGAGAGTCAGCTCCAATTTTCTTAGGAATTAGGCAAAAGAAGGTGGAATTTAATTCCTTCAGCATCTGTCTTGCTCCATAGAATTCCTTCACAACATCACAAACATCTTTTCCAAAAAGTTTCCAAAATTTCTAGAAGAAAAACATAGGAAAACCATCTGGACCAGGTGCTTTGTCTTCTCCAAGAGAGCAAACAACTTTAAATATTTCTTTGTCCTTTGGAATTGAACTTAACAATTTATTTTGTTCCTTCATAACCAAAGGAGGAATCACTCTTAGGAAGTCAGCCTGATTATCCAAATTTATATTAGGGTCAATAGTCATAAGAGTAGAGAAGAAACTCACCATTTCAATCATAATGTCCTTGTCCTCAGTAATTTTTAGGTCTCCATTTTTAATATGTGAAATATGAGTCTTAGATTTGTGTTTAAGGGTGGAAAGATGAAAAATTTTGGTATTTTTATCCCCTTCACTCAACCATAACAATCTAGACCTCTGTCTCCAATAGATTTCTTCTTTAGTAATAATGTCATGATATTGGGCCAACTTTTCATTTTCTTCTAAAAGAAGGTCAGGAGTATATCTGTCTATCTGAATTTTGTTCTAAATTTTTTGGATTTCCTCCTTCATAGTAGATTTATTCTCAAAAATATTCCCAAAGAAAATTTTATTCCAAATTTTAACTTCCTTTTTGACATTTTAAAGCTTAGAGGCAACTCTAAAGAGAGTTGTACCTTCGATATCAATACTCCACCATTCTTCCATCTTACTTTCAAACATAGGATGCTACATCCACATCTTTTCAAATCTAAAAGGAAAATTCTTCTTAAAATTAATCTTTGCAATAGTGAAAATGAGAGGAAAATGATCTGAACCAATTCTTTGATAGACTTCCAGCTTGCAAATGAAGTTTGTAGCCCAGTTAGAAGAAATAAGAGCACAGTCTAACCTCGCTTGGATACAATCATTACCCACTCTCTTATTAATCCAAGTAAACTGGATACCTTGAAGATCCATATCCATCAACCCCTCTTTGTTTACAAACTCCATAAGGTCCAATCTCCCCTCCAACTGGGTAGCATTACCTCCCATTTTTTCATGACCATAGAGAGGAACATTGAAATCTCCCATAATTATCCATCATGCAGAATAATCTTTACTTTTAATATTAGAGATAGCATCCCAAACCTTCTTCCTTAGGTTCTTAATGTTGGGAGCATATATACTAACAATATGCCATCCCTCCTTTTGGTCAACACTATTAATATTGACTATCATAAGATATTTACTGGAAAACAAAATTGTTCCAGAGAAAAAATTCTTCTTCCATAACATCAAAGTTCCCCTTGAAGTGCCCTTTGAACTACTAGCATTAATTGAATAATTTTTAAAGGCTTTAATCTGCATAGCTTTCTCTTTATCCATCTTAGTTTCTTGCAAAAGAAGGAAATTAGGCCTTTGTTCTCTAGCAAAATTCCTAACTACACCTAGTTTATGGACACTACTCAGACCCCTAATATTCTAGGAAATAATTTTCATTACTATCTTTTAGGGGTAAAATCCAGAATAGTTTCTTGCCTACCATCAGCAATATTCTCCATGCTCTCTAACTCTCTGGTTTTCTTAGAGGATCTTCTTCAAGGATGGATCGAAGAGCCAACATTTGGTTTCACCTTGAGTTGTTGATCCGCTCTTTTACCAAATTTTTCTAGGGTATATATTGATATCTGTGGTTTCGCTTTGGTTTGCTGATCAGTTTTACTACTGTTAGGATAAAACCATGGATAGAAATAAAAACTACATGCAAATATAACCAATAACAGAAAATAATAGATCACACAAAAATGAACACAAGACACCAAGATTTAACATGGTTCACCCAATCCTTGGGCTACGTCCACCAAACAACAAGTTCGATCTTATTACAATCCAGTGATTACAACCTGATTACAATCTGTAATCCCTTATAGCTCAATACCGCTGCAAGAACCAATTTCGCATCACAACATAATGAAAATACCTAACCCTAAACCCTTTTATACAAGTATTTTATCCATTTTAGGGTTACAACATGTTGGCCATATGTCGGCCATAATATGTCGGCTACAACGTCGGCCACGGCCCAAAAAAAATTTGTATAGTACTTTCCTAATCGGTCACCATAATCTAACAATTGCTTCTAGTCTCTACCCCCTTCACAATTGTATTGCTCTTTTTTTTAGCCTTTTTCCTTTGATTTGGTTTAAGCTTTAAGTTTACTCCCTTTTCCTTTGAAACTTCTAGGAATAGAGGATCATCACTAGAAGTATCAAAATCATCTTGATGACTTAATGATTCAAACACCTGAATCTCCCTGGTTAGGGAACAATGTAGATCTCCCTCCAGAGGAAGGATTCCAGCTTCAACCAAGATTTCGCCTTCCTCAAGCAAGATCTTCTCATCTACATCTTCCCACCAATCTTCCATCTTTTGGAAAATAACAATTTGTTTTGTTAAATTAGCCAAATCATCTGTATACTGATCAGGCATCATGGATTTAAGTTGAGATCCATTCCCTTCTTTTTCAATATTAACTCCTTCAGTGACTAGCTCAGAAAAAATCCCTTGCTCATGAGTGTTCTCATAGACTTTTTTTGCCTCAGCATGTTGAGCTATTAAGTCCACATTTTTCTTTTGCTCTTTTGGATGAGAAACTTTGGGTTTCCAAACTTTCTTTTGCTGGATTTTAGCCTTTTTCACCTCCTTATCAATGCTTGGAAAATTTTTACTTTTGGTAGGACAATTTTTAACCAAATGTCCCTATTTTTTACAAGCATAGCAAGAGTTTGGGAGATCTTCAAAAATAATTTCTTGGGTTTTTTTACCAAGCTTAGACATTAGTTCCACCTTATCTAGAAGATGCTTCAAATCAGCCACTTTAACATAAAGTCTAGCACTTTGAAGTTTACTTCTGGTAGCCGTAGCATGATCTAGAGCTACCAGTTCACCAAAAGAACTGGAAATACCTTTAAAGACGTCCTCATGCCAAAATTCCAAAGGGAGGCCAGGGAGACAAGCCCAGATCAGGGTTGTTAAGAAAAAAGAATTTAAAAGATCCATATTAGGCTCCCATCTTTTAATAGTGAGTGAACATTTTTCAAAGGACCACGGTCCTCCATAAAGGACCAGATTCAAATCTTCCTTACAGTTGAAGATAGATGAGAAGAAACCATTCGACATGGGTGCAATATCTACATCTCCTCGAATAACCTATTTCCGTTTAACCATTTTCCTTAGCGACTCTAAATCTGGTCATGCCCCTAAAAATTTCCCCACCAGGGTAAAATCCATGGAAGACACATAAAAATCAACTAAAGGATCTAGGATAAAGATTTGAAACTCACCTTTCTCCCAGCAAGATTTAGAAGTCACCGGCAGGAAAGACAATTTACCATTGAGGTTTTTGCCAAATAGGGAGGACCAAGACCTTCGGCCTAACTGCCCTTCTGAGATATTTTCCATAATAGATTCACCATCCAAAGGGATTTTCTCCTTCTCAAGAGCCTGCCTTGACAAAGCAGTAGGAGTATCCAAAGGGAGGTCACGGACCCCACACTTACCAAAGTCCACATCAGCCAGAAGACAACAATCTGACCCGTCATTCTTTTCAGATCCCCTTGCAGTTCCTCCTAGATCAGTGCCTCTTGCTAGATTCTCCCCGACCAGATTCTCGCCTTCCAGTGTTCCAGCTAATTCAAAAATAGAGAGAGTGCCCTTTTTTTCATAAACTATTCTTGTGAACTTATGTTGAATGTAAGGATAGGTAAATGTTATTCATGTATAAAAAATTAATAGTTATTTAATCTATATTATTAAGAAAATAATATTTCGTATGATATTTTAAATAATTAAAAAATAATAAAATTTCATTGAGTAAGGAAAGAAATAAAATTAAATACAAGAGACAATATTGTAGAAAGTATGTTAACTTTCTAAATAGAATTTAATAATAAATAAAATAAACATAAATAAGTAAGTAAATAAATAATATAACATAGAATAATATAAATTAATTGAATCTAATTAAAATTCAAGAGATGTTTAACAAATAGACATGACTCTTTAAAATTAAGATATAAAAGGGAGGAGAGTTTATTTGAGAGAGTAGAAAAAAGGAAAAGAAGATGAGAGGAGTTCAAAAGTAAAAATGGAAGAGGAAAGTAAATGAAGAAAATAAGGAAATGACTTTCTTAAAGGTATCAATGATATTGAAAGGATCCAAGCCTTTGAAAGAGTCATAAAATTATGAACAGATGTGACTCTTGAAAAATATTTTAATTATAAAGTATTTAGACTTTTCCAAAGGATTTTAGTTATGAAGTGTTGTGACTTTTCAAAAGGATTATAACTATGAAGTGTTGTGATATTTCAAATAATTTGTATTATGAAAGGTTGTGACTATTGGAAAAGAAGAAACAAAAAAGTATAATTTTTTCCTTTCCTTATAATTAGAAAATGAAGAATTTTGGAAAGTAATATATAGTTGAGATAATATTGAAGGTATAATTCATTAAAGGGTCGACTAAGTATAGAGCCACATGGATCAAGAAAAGAAGAATGTAAGAAATGTATGTTTATGGATTATATTTATTTATTTAATTATGTTAATAACTTTATTTATATTAATGAATCATACTTGTGGATAATATTGTGTTAACCTATGGGATTAGCACCATAGATATTAATGAGACTCAAAGCATGGAGCATGTGAGATATTAAGATCTTCATTGTCCGCCATGGTTGAGAATCGATATCGAAGCATGGAGCATGGAGACATTAAGATCTCCATTTTCTATCATGGCTGATAATCAATGTGTCAAAATATTCTGATGTTGTCAACATATGCGTATGTGAGTAGCCTTGGATAGAGGATGCCCATCCAAGAAGAATCTTAAGGGGAGCGCTCCTAGGAAGATGATGAGGTAGCTATGAGCTAAGAAGCCCGAGTTGAAGACACCCTTAAGATTGGGGTTAACTTAGAGGTTAGAATAATATTGTTAGTTTTGTTATTGTTGTGATTCTAACCATTATTTTGCAAAAATTACTTGTCCCAAACTAACCCTAATAGTGGGGACATTACAAAGAATTCAAATGCTAAATCATCTCTCTCTCTCTCTCTCTCTCTCTCTCTCTCTCTCTCTCTCTCTCTCTCTCATCTTGCTCCCTTCCTTTTTTTTCTCTCTTTCTCTTAGCTCTGTCAAATAAAATAAAATTTTACCTCATAAATATCTTTCCTTAGGAAGGTTGACTTTTGTAATTGTGTGAACTTTAATATTTTTTGATTGCAAATAGGCATTGCAAGTAATATTGTGAGGCCACCAATAATACCCAAAACTACATCTGTTTTGTTTGAAATTTTTTATGTATAAGAGATCAATTTAAATGTTCAGTCACTCAAATCCCTAAATAAAACCCTATTTTGTTTATTAAAAAACATAATTGTCCCTCAATAAAACCTTTTTCAATTTTTTCAAAGAACATAAAGACATGATTATAAGATTTTGTTAAGGATGTTACTCAATCTTAGGACTAATGGTGGAGAAATAGATGCAAGTGGGGGACTGTGACGGTGCATAGGTAGGATTGAAGATGGTGTACATTTAGTAATGAGCAACACAACTTTCCAAGACAACCTCCTCTCTAAGTTGAGTTCTATTTCACTTCACATTTAACACTGTAATAATTATTTTCATTAAACATGTTTTGCAATCTTCAAGAGAATTAAATGACTCCAACACTAAACCAAATTGTATATGGGCTTCAAAATGTAAAGGTAGTTGTCGGTGTAGAAATATTGCATTGAGGGGATTTTAGGCCTTCATCTGACAACTTTGTGAAATTACAGTGATATGATGGGATCTTAAGTAACACTCCTCCAAAAGACATCAAGTATGCTCTTCCATCACCTGAAAGTGTAGGAGGTATAACAAAAAATGATTTCAAATAAAAACCAATGTTCTACTATATCTTATATGAGCAAGAAAGAGATTTTTGAATAAAACCAATATGCTACTATAACTTACGTCCATTGCACATATGAAATCATGCCCTTGCTTGTCATTTCCCCTTTTCACCATCGTAAGAATTCATGCCTAGCACTAGAGATAAAACAAAGAACAAATTCTTATCACCCAAATAATTTTTTTGAAACCAAAAAAACTTGCAAAATGAGCAATTTGATACTATATTGGGTGGGATACAACAAAGTGAGATGATTTAAAATTTAAAATCTATATGTCTTTGTTTCTATTTGTGTTATCTATCATGTGGGCCTTCTGTCATTTCATCTCATGTCTTTGAATACCTAGAATTAGAATGGAATTGGCATTCAAAATTCTTAAAAAATTCTAATCCATTGTTTGGATCTGCATAATCGAAATTGGAATTGGGAAAAAGTAGAACTGGTATTACCATTTGACCCCCAAAAAAAGAATTCAAAATTCCTCAAAATACTTGTTATCTGGAATTCCTATTTTAATTCCCATTTTTTGAAACTGACAATTTCAACTAAAGTAAAATTTAATTGGGTTTGACATCCGGATGCCCATTTGGGGGCACCTATTTTTGCACAAATTTTTAAAATTTGATTTTTTAAAATGGGGTTTTCCAGTATTACTTGCTCATATGTTTGGATTAAATAAAATAAGTAGTACCGCACATATTTGAATTCTTTCATCTTTCTTTTCACTATTTCTTGAATTTTTTATTTTGCAATGAACATTAACATTTTTGGCATGTGTGGAGTTGGAAACATCATGAATAGTTCCTTGAAAAAATTGGAGATACGGATCGCCTTTCTCACTGTAACTTTTGTACTCATTTTTTGAACCAAACGAGCCTGGAATAACAAATTCTGAATATCAAATATTTTTAAGTTTGAATCAAATAGTCCCAAAACAAATTCTAGAAACCATAATCCAAATTCAAGTTCCAAAATCCCAAATCAAAGATTTCAAAATCCAATTCTTAAATCATATTCCAGTAACGAAATAGACCCTAAGTCACAAATGTTGATTGGTTTAATTATTTGATTTTATTGAATTTTATCCAATTTATGTTGACTTTCTATAGAATCATAGATTTAGATGCATCCATAATGGCAAATAAGATGTAAAGAAATCATTGCAACAAGCATAACAAGCTAAACATGTTATCATATATTGAATTGCAGTTAAAAATAACTCCTACTTTTAGAAGTTTCTAGTGGAATATGAACTATTGTAGTACGAACAAAGCCTATTCATTTGTAGGGGGTGGATGGAGTGGATAAAAAACAAACACAAATTCAACAAAAAAACATTCAAATCAATAAGCAAAACACGAAATCTTATCAAAGTGTGCAACAACACTTCATGCTCATTAACATAACTAAAATCTATTGTAAATCCTTAGAATGCTACAACATTCTATCCACTCATGATCCACAATGAAATACCTAAATCTATAGGACTATGAACAATTTAGATTGTAAACTATTACATCAAATTACATGTGAATAATAATATGATAGATGGTGCTTCAATTAACTATGGTAGTTGGGAATTTGCATGGTCTGCAATGGCCGGTAGAAAGCTTTTATTGTTTTCAGTACAAGCTTTGATTGCGAAAAGTTTGGTGGTAGAAATTATGATCTACTAGCATCACCCAATGATGCAGAGATAAATGCAACGGAAGCAAACACAACCGCAATAGGAACCAGCACCAACAAGAGATAGATTATAAAATTCTTCTATTTAATTTATCAAATGAATAGTACATACACTAGCTCTCCTGCAGATTTCTTCTCTCTGTAACCTCTATCCAGAAACTTTGCTCTCAAGCTTGACCTAAACCTAAACCTAAAACTCTATTTATACCTGCTAAGATAATCTACGAAACCTTCTAGATTATTACAATATAGAAAATTCTAGATTAATATAGAATAGGGAAGAATGACCCCACAATGGTCTGAACAAATTCTAAGAAAATATCTTATGGTAATGACAAAATTGAGATAATTTTCTCAAATCGGCTCGTGCATAAATTATGTCCAAAATTCTTTATGTGGGTGCTCTTGCACCACCCAGCTCATCTGATTTAACATTGATAGAAATGGAATTTATTTGCGATTGGTGGAAGGAGGAATATGTTGAGGAAGTGCCAAACTCTCATTTCCACAAGGCAAGGAAAAGTTGAATTGAAATAAATGACCCTACCAAACCTCTGCTTTTACTTTTTGCATGTTGCCCCTGCCTTATTTCATGAGCTTGACCGCACGCTCTCTTGTCTTGGATCCCAACTTCACCGCACATGCATATCGAATATGCCAAAGTCTCTTTAGCTTTCACATCTTCTTTCTTACTTTTATTCCTGAAAACGATCTTAACTATTGTAGACGTAGATAACACGAAAAACATAGCGAGTAAAGAATAGGAATTTACTGAGAAAATTTGGGCCCCGTTTGTTTGCTGGAATTAACCTGGAATAGGGAAACGAGAATAGAAAATTTGGAATAAATCTATTCCAATTTTGGCCCAAAATGAGAATAAATCGAATTCCAAAAAAAAATTAGAATTCTATTTATTCTCATTTTGGGCCAAAATTGGAATAGATTTATTCCAAATTTCCTATTCCTGTTTCCTATTCTAGGTTAATTCCAGCAAAGAAACGGAGCTTGAGGAAAAAGAAACATAGATTGGTATGAGGAAAAGTTGAGGAAGGACCACCTGTCTAATCAAATGTGCTTTCTTCTTTTTATCTTTGATTTGGCGGAGATATTCTCTTTAGCTTTTGAATTGTCTCTTTTCTCATTTTCTAAAGGAGGATAGTGAACAGAGAAGTCGTTGCTGTTATAAATGCATAATTGTGTGAATGCCCATTCTCACATCAAAGCCAAGCTGATCGAGTCTGTTGTTTTTTCCTGTGTGCCGTGTGCTGAGTGACTTTATTTTTACTAGTGTTTAGGCGATTGTGTTTTGTGTGCATTGAAACTTGAGAGAGGAAATTTTCGTGTTCAATCTCATTTTTGTTTTGGCAATTTTGTTTTGTGTGCATAGAATTCTTAGGTTCAATCTCAGTTTTGTACGATGGCCTCTGTAATTGGAGAAGCTTTTCTAGGAAAAGCTTGTGAGATGGTCCTTGACATGGTCGTTCGTAGAATGACTGAGGAGGCAAATCTTGTGGTTAATTTCAGAAACGACTTCAGATGGTTAAACAAGAAACTCACACATGTCAAAGGGTTTCTGAAAGATGTTGATCACCAGTCTCGATATAAGGAGGATGTGAGAGAATGGCTGGAGGAGATTCGCGTTATTTCCCTTCTTGCAGAGGACATTGTTGAGGAATGTGTTGTGGATTCTCTCTATGGAAATAACAGCGCTCAATCTTGTGGATTGAGATGTAAGGAGTCCATTTATCGGTATAAGATGGGGCGGAGAATAAAGGACATCAAGGACCGCATCAGATCTGTTATTGAGGAGGGAAAGGAGCTGAAGCTATTGCATCAAGTGTCTGCCCCAAATGAAGATATTGCATCATCCTCTACATCTCATATTAGTGCAGAGTGGAAGAGATCTAGCGCTCTGCCCAGAGTTTCTGTAGGAATAGACTCCAAAATTGATGAAATGTTGAGATTGTTGGACGAGAATGCCGCTCCAGTTGTTGCGGTGGTTGGGATGGGAGGGATGGGGAAAACCCATCTTATTCAGCATGTTTACAACAGGATCAAAGAAAGGTATGAGAAATCTATATGGCTTTCAGTCTCTCAAACTTATTCTGTTTTCAAATTACAGAAAGATTTAGTCTTTCAGTTAGATAAAAATCTACATGAGCAGATTAAGTGTAGTGATATAAGTGAGGAGACATTAGCTTCTGAGATTCGTGAGAGCTTGCAAGATAAAAGTTGCCTGGTAGTGTTAGATGATTTGTGGAGGGCTGGCGGGGAAGACGATTTGTTAGCTAGACTTGGCCCCCCACTAGGAAAGAATAGCCCGTGCAAGATTGTGGTGAGTACAAGAAGCAGAGAGGTTTGTAGAAATTTGAATGCTGAAATATATGCGATGCACTGCTTGTCAGACGAAGACAGTTGGATGCTGTTTTGTGTGTATGTATTTGAGGGATCTGAGGAAATAGGACGGCCACAACAACAACATCTGGAAGGGTTGGGCCGTCAGATTGTAGGGGAATGTGGAAATTTGCCATTGGCTATTAAAACAATAGCCGCATCTCTGGCAAAGAGCAGAGTGCCATGGGAATCTAAGCTGCAGCTCTGGGAGTCCAAGCTGCAGCAGCTCCAAGGGATTCAAGGGATTGCCAATGTCGATCCCATCATGCCTATTCTCCGACTCAGTTACGATGCCTTGCCCGCTCTTCTTAAACAGTGCTTTGCTTATCTTTCCTTCTTTCCCGAAGATGAGGAGATAGATCCTGAGTATATGGTGAGTTTGTGGATAGCGGAAGGGTTCATCCCAGCAGGAGAAGGCCAACAAGAAGCGGCATGGGACTGTTTGTATCAACTTGCCAATCTGTGTCTGCTTCAACTATCGGAAGATTTTCAGTTTCATTATGATATGAGGTGGCCAAATGTATGTCGGTTAACCAAACACTGTAGAGTACACGATTTGCTGCTGGATTTGGCCATAAATGTGTCAAGACAAAATAAGTGTGTTTTTTCTATTGAGGAAGCCTCCATAGATGCAAGTGCCAACTGGTGTAGGATTTCATTAGCCAAGAAAGATATAAACAGCCATGACATCTCAGAGAGACACCCTGTTTGTCTGCGCACATTCTCATTGTCTCAGAATCGGGGGATCACAAACATTTCAGCAGACTTGTTTAACGCAATGAGAGGACTGCGTGTTCTCGATTTGAGCAGCACACAGATCGGTGCATTGCCAGAGAGCATTGGAAAGATGAAACTCCTCAAAGTCTTGAATATAGAGGATACAAATATTGTCCGGGTACCAGAGTGCGTGAGACATTTGAAAAGTCTCCGCTTCCTGACTCTGCAAAGAAATGGATACGAGGAATTGCCAGCGTGGATAAGTGAACTTAAATGCCTTGAGCATTTACAATGTGAGGGTGCAAGTATAATGCCAAGCGGAATATCACAGCTGGCCTCTTTGAGGGTGCTGAGATCTGATCGGTTGCATCTCTTTTCTGAAGGTGAGGGAAAATTGATGAGGGTAGAGGATCTTGCCAAGATGACTCAGCTTCAGGAACTATGTTTAGGTTACAGATGTGAAAGGGAGCGGCAAGGGGTTGCAGAACGGATCCTTCCACGGCTGGTCAAGATGCGCCGTCTAGATATCTGCAATCACGAATTGATGCTAGAGGAGCTTCCGGAGAAGATGGTAGCCATGAAACATCTGGAAAGTCTTAGACTAGCGATGTTTGTTGTGCCAAGTTGGATATCTGGTCTGGCAAATCTCAGGGAACTCAATGTATACGTTTGTGATTGTGGTGATTATTCGGAGTGGCATAGAATGGCCAACCTAGTGAGCTTGAGGGTGGTTCATGACGTAAGGTGTAGAGAATTGCCAGAGTCATTTGGAAAGGCAGGAGGGTTTCCACAGCTCCGTTTCTTGAGAATAGAAACTTTCGATGACTTAGAGGAGGTTTCAGAATGGGAGGAAGGGGCCATGGCATGTCTCGAGGAGCTGGTTCTAGTTGAGTGTCCCAAAGTGAAGAAAGTGGGAGAGGGATTAAAGCATTTGAAAAGACTCAATCTCTTTTCTTATGAAGCCGTCTTTGAAACCAATGAAGCCAATAAAAAATTCGAAGAAGGTGGAGAACTTCGGCATAAAATCAAATCTATAAATCCTCAAGTAAATATTGTAACCCAGGGTTGAAATATACTCTTAAGCTGTAAGTCATTTATTTTTAAGAATATAATGAAATATATTCTTAAATTGTTCATTTATTTAATTTTAGATAATTAATGAATTGGAAAATAAATTTTCAAAATAAAATTTAACATATATAATCAATATTTAATTGATTAGGAAAGGAACATAAATTAATAATTATAAATTTTATTTTACAAAAGTTGAATTCTATAGATTGAAGCATATAACTCTTAAACTAATGATGAAGTATGATTATTGGAGATTTGTATAAGTGATTAGATAAAATAAAGAAAAATATTTGGGATGACTCTTTGGAAAATTGAAATTAATAAAAAATGAAAAAATATATGTAGGTCAATTTTAAGTGGCTCTCTTTTCATACAATCTTATCAATTTTAGTTGTGGTACATTACAAATATTTTGAGACATGATTGATTAAATTTCTAAATTATGCACTTGTAAAATAAGCTAAAAGAACATGGAAAATATAGTTTTGAATTCTGCATAGACATATAAGCTTATTAGAAAGTGAGAAATATAGGCTTATTACAAATCCATTCAAGTCATAAAAGTGACAAGAATGAAATACAAAGTTCCCACAATTTTTTTTGCTTGTGCAAATACTTCATTTCTATATAAAGCTTTCATTATATATTTGCTTCTACTATTTTATCAAGCATTTCTTATGTTATAAAAAATATTCCCGTTTGACTCATATTTCATAAGAAACCATTCATTCATGGAAGCATATAAAGAATGGCCAAGTATCACATCGATCCCTCACTTATAGGGAACATCTTGAATTTTCTTAATTCGACATAAGTCCAAACTTTATTCAATAACATGCTTATTGTGTATTATATACACTAGTACATTAGGCCTCCATTTTCGACCAAAATTTTTGATGACAAACCAATTTGTCTCGTCAAAATCACTTTTTTTTATAAATATGATCCCAATAAAATCTCAAAATTTTGACGACACTTAAGTATTTTTGTCAAAATTTCGATGACACTTAAGTTTATTGTCAAAATTTTGATGTTGTCAGAATATAAACAAAAAAAAAGAAAAGTGAAATACTTCATTTTGTTTTGGGTAGATTGTGGGTAGGAGGGTTTAGCTACGGGTGCATGCCAATCAGGTAAGGGATTTTTTCGTGGCTCCTAGTCAAGACACCCTAATCTATGATTGAACAGAGTAGGGGTAATTTGAAATAAGGGGCGCATGCGCCAAAGTTCCTGCCTTCATGATTTTATGGTTGATTGAAGTAGGTTTTGGTTAAAATATAATGTATTTAATTTAATAAAATAACAAATAAATAGTAATGAAAAATATAATATTATAGTGCTAAACTAAATTAAATTACAGAGTATAGTTAGTATATTATTAAATTATATAACTGCAATGATATATATCAATTAAAATAGTAAAAGAATATATAAATAAACATTATAATATCATGCTAAATTAAAATTAGATGACATCCTAAAAAACATTTATCATACCAAAGATATTTATCAACTAATTATATATAAGATATAGATAAAATTATATAATTTTTTTAATAAAAGAGTTAAATTGATTAATTTTGATTATTAAATTGTTTGATATATCTTGTTTAAGCGATAAATTCATCTAATTGAAGACGTTGAAAAATATTCTGTAATACTGTAGAAATATATGAAACCCTCTCTCTCATATCCCTAACCTGTGACCTTTGATGGGAGTATAGAATTAGTGGTGAACGTTTCATGAAGAGGGCGTGCAAACTGTTTGACATAATGTTTTCACCTTCAATCCGAGTAAAGACAGAGCACGTGAAATAACCAATCAATAGACAAAGCATGTGAACTATTTCACAAAATGTCTGGAGAGTCGGAGTGATCTGTGGGTTGGGAGTTTAGAGTCTTGGAGAGTATGTGCAATCTGTTCTTCACCTCCAGCTCCTGCGTAAGTGAGATCACGCTACCTGAATCCTCATTTGCATACCTTTTCCACCTCATAATGTGAGAAGAATTGCAGATATGGTAAAATCCAGGGAGCTTGGTGAAGTAATTCAAAATCTTGGAGAGTTGAAAGATGACCCACACCTTTCCCAGCCGTGACACATAGAAAGATTATTTGATGAATGAAAATGAGTACGTCCTGGTATGCCTAAGGTCAATGCAAAGTAATGAATTGAATGTTCATGTGAGAATACATCATTCAAAAGGCAAGATGTCAAAACCTTTGAGCAACACGATGGAGACATAAGATAAAATGATGATTGTGTGATATCTTCGTTACATACCCGTGGCCATAGATGTTCATCAGATTGCCTCAAAAAGGGAATCATGAGCAATGATAGAGCATTCTATATAGAAAATTTAGAGTCCAAATCATTGTTCCATAATCCAAGTTCTATTTCAACCTGCGACATTTTAAAACCAGTAAAAAAAAAAACACTACCAAAAGGGGATTATTTAACTAGCAAAGGGAGGGGATGCGAGTGTTGATTGGATTAACAATTCTAAGATTGCATACACTATTTGCAACTCAAGAAAATAGGCATATATGTGTGTGTCTAATATTTCAAGAGAATCTGCCAGGGAATGTATGCAAACTATTGGTCTAAATGCTCCTATATAATTGTAAAAATGTTCCTAATTTTAAGAATAACAATGCATATACATATTATATTTTGAACATCATTAAGAATAGATCATCAAACTAACCACTTTACAATTGGTGCTTTGAATAATTTATAGATATTTTAAGACACGTATGATGTTGTGCTTTCATTGATATAAGAAGGCTTAGTTGAGTCTTTAAAAAAAATTCAAATTTTTTTTAATCTATTAACAATAACACATTACTTAGAGTAGATTTATTCTTCAAATTCTTTGGGGTGTTCCTTTAACATCTTTGACAACTCATCTTTTTCTTTGGGCTTTAGATCACTTTTAAAATCTTTTGAAATGTTCAGTGATGACCATATACGCTTATTGGTTCTTTGAAGAAAGTTGTGAAAGTTCATTACCACCACCTATCATTAGCATTGACAATTGTTGACTATTTCAACAAGTTTTCAAACATGCCACTGAGAATTTAGGATATTAAATTTTTTTTTTCCAACTATATCTTTCTCTCCAATTTCCTATATGTATCAAGAATGTGCATCTAAATGACCTTCATATATATATAGACTTCACATATATTCATTGAATCACATGATCTTAAATATATTGAATATTATGCCAAAGTTCAAATTTCGACTAGTTTAGAATTGGGACCAAAACATGCCAAATATGACACCTTGAACCATATGACATTTGTATTATTAACTCTATATGAAGGTTAGTGCAAGAAGTTGGGTCTCACTTTTGGCCAAAAAGTGAAAGTGTTTTTCCTGTTTTTGAAATATATTGTCAATTGATGCCAAAATTTGAGACATTTAGAGATTAAATATAAAAAAACCTTATGAAATAAAAATTATAGTGCCTGGGATCTTCTTTTGAGTATGTAATTTATTTGTATATCCATATGATAGATTTTTTTTGGTATGGATATTTAAAAATCATTTTTTCAAAATGCCTATTTTAGGAGCATACCATGCTCATGTACTGACACCATAATTTGACACAACTAAATGAATTTTTGCGAATCCTTTTAAACAAAGTTACCTGACACACCAAAGATTAATGAGAATGTTTTTCTTGAATTTTTTAATGAATATTTTAAAATTAATTTTCAATTGACAATTAAGCTAATTTCTAAACCTCTCATGTATGAATGCCATAATTTAATTAATTAATTTATTATTATTTTTTTTTTTATAACTTTAAAATAATTGTGTGAGGATTGATGACATGCAAATTAATTTACAAAATATGAAAAATTTAAAAAGTTGTTAAAGTTTTAGTGAATGTCACTAGTTAATGTTTAAGAGATACTTTTGATTAATAAATAATGGAAAAATAGCAAATGAACTCATAACACTACAAAATTTACATTTTTGAAATTAGAATAGTAAGACCTATAATGGGTTTTTTTTTTGTCAAAAAATTCAATGGGGATGACCATATAAAAATAATGACAATCCTTGAAATTGTCGATTAAATGCCTTAGAGAAAATGGTTCATAAAGGTATAGGCTATGCCTTCCCCAAGACAAAACCCCATGCAAATTCACGGCCATTCCAAATTCTCGCTCATGTCACTAGAATCAGGCACTTGATTTGTAATTCAAAAATCGAGTGCCCAATTTGGTTTTAGCCATTAATCGAATAAAAATCAGGTGCTTGATTGTTTAAAAATTGGGCACCCAATTTTTAAATAATCAAGTATCCAATTCTAATCTACCCATTGGTCCCCAAAAGATGCCCCACAGACCAATTTTCAATGATTGCAATGATTGAATAACAATTTCTATCCGCAACAGTGAATTTCTATCATAGTTATTCTATTTTCTTGTCTTCTTCTACAATTTGCAAGATGTTGATTTGAATTCAAAACTAGTGCAAACATGGGATCAAAACAACAAAAAAAGAAGAATATAAAAGTTTTGACAAATGAGGAGATTGCAACAAATAAAGAGAATGAAGCACAATGCCAATGAGAGAGAAGACAAAGAATTAGATAATTGAGCAATGTTTCAAAGAAGAAAGACATTGAGGATACCACGATGGATGAAGACTCTGAAGAAGAGAACCCAATACAAGGAGATTCAGGTGCACATTCTAATCAAACATTCAATACAAGTCTCTCTCCAAATTTTCAATTTTTTTCTCATGATGAAATTGGTAATTTTTTAGAAGCGGGTTACAATTTAAACGATTTAGATTTTTTTCATAAGAATAGATTGTCAAACGATCATGCACAACAAACTCTAATGGAAATGCATGCCCCCAAATAAATACCAAGAAAAATTGAAAATGAGATTCAAATTTCAAATAACAGTGAAAATGAAATGCCAATTGAAAATAACAATTGTATGAATGTAGACATAGAAACACTAATTACTGAACAAACATGTCAGAACGATACTAAAGTGCCTAAACATAAATTTCATTTTCCTAATGATGTGCTAGATAATCTTGAGGGATCAGTTTTATGGAGACAAATGAGGACACATGTTGAGATAATGGGTGTTGCACACATTGCATAATATTGTTATTTTATTATTTTATTTTATTATGTAATGTTGTGCCTAGATGGACGTGCAACATGTAAAGATTCCCATGGAATGTTCTTGATGAGTTGTATTGTAACATTGTGAAAATATTTTATGTAATTATTTAATATTGGGAGAAAAGAATTAAATGCCCAATATTAAATGTGGGGTCAGTGGGTTAGGTAGCACATGGTTTTAGCACATGGTTTATGTAATACCACTTGGTGGTTTTGTGGGACTTGCTACTATATAAGCAACCACAAGGGTAGTTGTTGTAGAGTGAGAGAGAGTGACAAGAAGAAGACAAAAGGCAAGAGTCGAGCGGGACAAGGCTTGACAGGTTAGCCAAGGGAGCATTTGTGAAGGTTGGAAGCATGGCATGGGATGTGTGGATTTATGCTTGTTCACATAGTTTGCTCGGTTGTGGCTATGGCCATGAAGGCTTCCATGGTTGTATGGCAATGGTATTTTTTGCTGAATAATACATGATGATGGATGCTTTTGGAGGCTGGGTTTTTCCCTCAATGAGGGTTTCCCAGGGTATATCTTGCATCACAATTTTGTGGGTATGTTGTCTATTCTCTTGTATGTGGATTTTAATTCCGTGTTTATTTTAGATTTATTATGGGTTATGTGGAAACGGTTATATTCTTTATTGCCAAGTTTCCTTACAAGTGGTATCAGAGCTATGGTTTTATTGTTTGTAACCCTAGATTGAATCCATGGGAATGCATGAGAGGATAAAAGAAAGGGCAAGATATATGAATAATTATTGCAGATCTGAGGGCTTTGGGTTTGCTATTATGATGGGATGTTAAAATATTTTGGGCATGTGAAATTGTTGGAGAAAAGGATTTTTCGAATGTTTCATTCAAATGAGGGTTTTGGGGGGTAGCATGCAGAAATGACCTCCTAGGTAAAAACAGACCTCACCATTGGATCAAGGTCAACATTTTCATAAATTTTGATATATAATATGCTCTAGTTTGGCCATGTTCAGAGGAAATAAAAGAGTTTTTTAGTTTCAGCCCATGATGGCCGTCAAATTTAATCCCGTCGGAATTTTTGTCACTGAAAAAATTAAAAATGAAAAATCGTACTGAAAATGGTAAAAAGACTGTCTTAGTAAAATGGCCATAACTTTCTCTCAGAATATCGGATTTCAGAGTTCTTATAGGCGTTGGAAAGCTAATTCAGAGCACTACAACATGGCATTGGTTTGTTTCTATGATTTTGAAATTTTGTTAGGTTTTAAGAGCCCTAAAGTCAGATGTTGTTTATTTTGAGCACGGATTAGGGCATAACTTGGGCATACGGAGTCGGATTTTGGACTTCGAGTAGTCAACGGAAAGCTCTTGGAGAGCTCTACAAATTGGTTCAAATTTGGTGCAGGTTTGGCATGATTTATTTGTTGATATATTTATCTGAACGGTTTATGGTATATATTTTGACTATGGTAACATTGTGAGTTTATGGCATTGGAGATTTAAGTTTTGATGTCATTGTATACTCAGTTCATATTTTAGATTGGTCTCATGATGATATGGTTATTAGTGTTTGGTTTGGATATGCATGATGACTTGTTGGGTCTACAAGTTGTGCAGTGTTGTAAGCAGTCTATACTTACAGGTTGCATTTATAGCTTGGTTATGGGTTGTCTTTGCCCATTGATCTTTCATTATTGATGCATATTCAGATTGGTGGCTTGGATTTGGGTTGTCTATGCCCTAAGTCACATGATTTTATCTTCATGTAGAAAGGATGAGATGTTGTTACCAGGTACAGTCATGGTGGAGGATTGTGGTTGACTATTTTATGCTGACAGGTTGGACACTTTGAGAGCCAGATGCTCAGTTCATGGATGTGATCATGGTGTCATGGATTTTGGCATGACATGATTGGTTATACAGGTACATCCTTGATGTTCATTAGCTTGGATTTTTTGACTTTGTTATGGTGGTATATCTTCTTGGTTGAGGATCATGGTTATTTAGTTTCTTTTGAGGAGCTCATGATGTGCACTTTGAGTTCTTTGATGGTTTGATGCCTTGGTTGATTCTCATGGTTAGAGGATGGATTTGTTCATCATGATGTCATGGATAGCTTGGATACACAGTTTAGTGGGAGCTTGTGACAATGATGGGGTGACAGTGCAGGATTAGTTCCTGGGTTGGTTTGGATCTTCAAGTAGGAGATGCATTATATGATGCCATAGGTGGCTTGGTACCACGGTTGAGTGGGAGTTGGTGGCATTGATATATTTATTGAATGTTTGCAGATGTTGAAGGTTTGTCTTAGATCCTGTTGCTGCAGAAGTGTCTTTGACATTTGCATGGTGCACTTTTTATCTTCATGGTGTTTGAAGATGGTTAGATCTTGAGGACTCATGGAGTTCTTGGTTATCTTCATGGTGTGTGGAGATGGTTCTTCCTAGTATGTGGAGATGGTTTTCTTCATGGTGTGTGGAGATGGTTGCATCTTGAGGACTCATAGGGTTCTTGGCAAAGGTGTGGTTTATGCTTTTATTTGGCATGTTATCCTTGGTATGAGGATGGTTTCATTATTATGTCATGGTGTACTCTTGATACGCGTTTAGAGTTATGACATGTTATGGTATGTTCATGTGGAGCATGTTATCTCTTTTGAGATGGTAAGATCATGTTGTCATGTTTATGTTCCTGAGGCCATGGTTGAAACTTTGACATTGATCTTGGTTTAGTTTCTTAGTATTGAGTACACTGATCATAAGCTAGATACTTCATGATATTGCTATGTTGCATTTGGAGTTGGCATGGATTGATTGGTTACAGGTGCTCATGGATACTTAGAGACGGTGGTGACGCTGATTTCTCTTGGATTAGAGAAGTATTTGTTGGGACGGTTGATTGTTTCAGCAGGAAGTCCGAGGGGCAGTCACCTGATATGGACTTGAGAGGAGATTGTTCTTAGATGAGTCTTGGTTGGAGACTTGGGTATCTTGATGAGCATTCTCATTCCCCACTCTTGGTCTACTCGGTGGTTTGCTACTTGAGAGGTATAGCCCATTTTTTTTTCGGTTGCATTATATTTATGCTTGTCTTTCATGGATATGGATCTTGAGCTATGGTACATGAGTTAGTTCTGGAGGGTTCATTTGAGAGATGGTTTAGCATTGGTTATCTCCATGTGCATATGTTGTTATGTTGGTTGAGTTTGGGAGATGGTTTTATATTGGGCATTTTCCTTGGATTAGGAATGGTTATTCCTTGATTTAGGAATGGTTTTATTGAGTTTGATCTTCTTGTGAGAGGCTTACATCCATGATTAGTTATATTGTATGGTTTGGGTGTTGTTGAGGCTTCTTGTTGGGGTTTTATGGAGGAGATCATACTTGCACAGTTTACATCTAGAGGTGTGTGTAGAAGGACATGATACAGGTTATGATTTGCATGGTTTCTCTTGGTCTTGGTTATCTTCCTGGATGTTCAGTTTTGCTTACATTGGATTTGAGATTGGTTGGAGATTGTGATCACTGGTTTGTGCTCATGTATGTCATGTGAGAGATGGCATGGTTATTCCTTTATCTCTTTCCTTTGTTGGTTGTGGAGAATTTGGGAGAGCATTGAAGACTTGTTATGAGAATTTTTCCTACAGGGTATTAGTTTATGTATTGTGGACGTCCTTGACACTACATGGATTCACTTCTTTGAGATGTGTTGAGTGGATTGGTTATAGATTTGACATTATCTTTTGCAGTGGGAGCTTCTTGGTATATATGTGGCAGGTATTGCTCTTGAGGCTTGTGATTGCAGGTTGTAGATTGGATATGTCGGTAATATGAGATTCACTTGTTATACCTTTGAGGTATGGATAGTTGGATGGGTTTGGCACTTTGCTGTGGGTGCTATTTTAGCTATGGATATTTTGACAACTACGGATACATGTGATTACCTTTGGATCAGATTTTTTTTGTGCTTGGAATTTCAATTGGTACAGGATTTTATGATCTTCTAATGCAACAGGTTGGGTGGTTTTCTCTTTGGATGGCTTCTATGTATGTCCAGTGGGAGTGGCATAATAGGAGGTGAGATCATTCATGTTTGAGATGCTGGATACTTTGATTTTGTCGCGGCTACCAGGATGGAGCACTTGGTGTATTTTGATCCATGATGGTGGATGTGCTAGGAGGGATTGTTCCCTTGTTCATTTTGTGTGGCTACGGATTGACCCTATGCAATGTATACAACAAGTGGGAGATTGTTGAGATAATGGGTGTTGCACACATTGCATAATATTGTTATTTTATTATTTTATTTTATTACGTAATG
This sequence comes from Cupressus sempervirens, assembly GCA_028749045.1. NCBI lineage: Eukaryota > Viridiplantae > Streptophyta > Pinopsida > Cupressales > Cupressaceae > Cupressus > Cupressus sempervirens. The sequence goes on from CM053786.1 coordinate 470,451,953, forward strand.
TTGTGCCTAGATGGACGTGCAACATGTAAAGATTCCCATGGAATGTTCTTGATGAGTTGTATTATAACATTGTGAAAATATTTTATGTAATTATTTAATATTGGGGGAAAAGAATTAAATGCCCAATATTAAATGTGGGGTCAGTGGGTTAGGTAGCACATGGTTTATGTAATACCACTTGGTGGTTTTGTGGGACTTGCTACTATATAAGTAGCCACAAGGGTAGTTGTTGTAGAGTGAGAGAGAGTGACAAGAAGAAGACAAAAGGCAAGAGTCGAGCGGGACAAAGCTTGACAGGTTAGCCAAGGGAGCATTTGTGAAGGTTGGAAGCATGGCATGGGATGTGTGGATTTATGCTTGTTCACATAGTTTGCTCGATTGTGGCTATGGCCATGAAGGCTTCCATGGTTGTATGGCAATGGTATTTTTTGCTGAATAATACATGATGATGGATGCTTTTGGAGGCTGGGTTTTTCCCTCAATGAGGGTTTCCCAGGGTATATCTTGCGTCACAATTTTGTGGGTATGTTGTCTATTCTCTTGCATGTGGATTTTAATTCCGTGTTTATTTTAGATTTATTATGGGTTATGTGGAAACGGTTATATTCTTTATTGCCAAGTTTCCTTACAACACATGCTATAATAGATTATATAGACATTTTTTTATAATAAGAAATTTGGGTTTCAATGTCAGTTGATGATGCCATTAATTAAGATGTCTAAAATGCGAAAAGTAATGAAAAGGTTAGGAATGTATGCAAAACCCAAGAATACAAATTAGTCTTTAAAACAAGTCGTATCCACTGTTGCTAGTGTCTTTGATGTTATCAAAAAGAGAAGTTGCTCTAAAGATAAGAATGCACCACAATGACCAATAACAACAACTTTAGTTAACAAATAAACAACTGACAAAAGATTTATTAGCAACATTAGTGGATATCTTAATGTGAATCGTAAGACTTTAGAAGGAGCTATAAAGAGAAGGGTTAACTTTGAATGTGATCCAACAAATATTTTGTGGACTTTTAGTGGTAGACTCTCGAGATGTGCTATGAAACTTACTAGTGAAGTTAAAAGATTGGTTGAGTTTTTTTAGCATAATAATACAAGAGTATCACCTAATTCAAGAGATGTTCTGAAATTGAGAGTTGACTCAAAAATATGTGATCCACATCCTAAACACCTTTAGAACATGACTCAAACTGAATTATTTAGAAAATTTGTAGATGGTAAGGTGTTAACTATTACCATTAGTCAAAGATTTTTTGAAAAGTTTAAACTATGGTATGTAAGGACTAACAAGGAAAGAATCACATGTTGTAAAACTCATTTTCAATTTCATTACCATTATGATGTATTTTGATCTATAGGTGGTACCATGCATAGTAAAGAAACATTGCAGGAATGTGGTATAAAAATACCACCTCAAACTATAAAGGATTTCATATCAGGTTTGTTTTGTAAGCCACCTAATGATCAATACTTTCTTTTCAATGCATGTCTTTCTAGTACACTACTAAATTTGACCTCATTTTTCTACCAAAATTTTCGACCATGAACTTAAAAAGTTTAGATTGGTTGGAATGTAGAAGGCAAAAATTTCTTTTTTTTACATCTAAGCCCCGTGTTGGTCGAAATTTTGACCAACACATGTAGGTCGAAATGGGTTGGTCTAAATTTCAACCAACACGGGGAGATGTTAAAAAAAAAAGAATTTTGTGTTTGTTATTTTTCCCGCGCGCGGGATCATTTGCATTTTGTTGGAGGTGGAAACTTGATGCGCTCACCAGACAAAAAAACCTGATGCCCTAGTTCTGTCATAGCTTGCTCACAGTTCTGCACTAGCTTGTTAGCTTGCTGATACATTTGGTGAATTTGGTTGCTCATCGTAAATAGCTACAGAACAAGAAGGAAAATGGGTGCAAAGAATTCTAGTAATGCTTGATATATGCGATCTTAAGAGGCAAAAAAATCGAAAGTCATATCTAAACGCCATTCAACAATCTGTTGTCAAATTATTAAGATCTTGCGATCCAACAAGCTTGTGGGCATTCAAGCTTTTTGATTCTTCACTCTCATCATATCGTTCCAAATTGCTTATTAAGCAAAGTGTTAGAAAATGGGCTACTCATATCTACTTTGACTCTGTTCAGAAGATCCATATGTTTGTTTCAGCTTTCAAATGCCTTGCTCTCAATGTAGACTCTCTGCAACCCTTTGCTCATTCGCAGGTCAAATCTGTGGTGCAGTCAATGCAAGAGCTTATACATGATTATGTGTGGGACCCTGTCATTATTGACAGGAACACTCCAGGTGGGCATTTAAAAATTAAAGAATTGTTTCTCATGTAAATTGCCAAAATCATTTAAATTGTCACCTCTGTTGAGAATCATTTAAAGTGTCCTCTAGTTGCTATAATTAACTCATTAATACCCTTTAGTTTGATGTGAGAATTCATTGAAAATTACATACAGATTGGGTGCAACAATTTTTTTTAGGGGTTGAAATACAAAGCCTCTAGATTAAGATACAAAGTCTTTCAAATATTTGAACCCAAACCTTTTTAACACAGTCTAACTGGTTTAGTGCTTGAATTCATTCTAATGGACATGTAAACAAGATATCTTCAACAAACACATGAACTCAAATTTGGTAGTATTGTTTTCTTCAATACCATGGAGTAGAACTGGTTTTGCAGAGTTTATTAAGGATGAAATGTCCTACATGGATTTTTTTTTCATTGTCAAATGAACAATTAATGGAGCTTTTCAGCTTGAAGTTTAGGTCTGTAATTGAGACCTTTGGATCTCATGATATTCATTTTTGTTGGATTGACATTCCTCCAATTGTTTTTCAAATGAGAGATTGTCCAAATGAAATAAGTCAGGGAAAAATTGTTGAAGTATTCAAAAAAAAAGGATGGAGCTTTACAACTGTTGATGCTATTTTGGCTTCAAGATTTGTGCCCTTTTCCCTAATCTGGCCTACACTTGCGTATCCTATCATTTCTTCACCACAATGCAGTGCTCTGGTAGAAGTGGATCTAGAGTTGCAAGATGTTGATGGAAAAGCTTTGGTGTGTAGAACTTGTGAATTGTAATGGATTGATCTCACTCAGGTCAAAACTCTAAATTTACCTAAAGATGGAAACTTTTACATGGGAGGAATTGATTTTTCTCTCCCGATTCAAAAGCATTTAGGAAAAAATTATAGTGGTGGTCACATGAAAATTCATGTTGTTTTGCCTTTTCTGAAGGAGAAATTCCTAAATTTGAGAAATATCATTTCTAGTTGTGTTTTGCTTTCTAGGATTTCTAGTAAGAAGAAATATAGAACAGATCATAATCATGAACAAAATGAACCTATAGGAAATGTTGTCAAGGACAAAATGGATAGTGACTTACTTGGTGATGAAGTGCTTATGAGATTACAACAAAAAAGTGGGGAATTCAGGTGTGGAAAGCTTGCTTGGTAGCTGCTTTTGGTGTTTCTGGCATGCAAGAACTTTGTGGCATTGGTTAACATTTTTGACAAAAATAAGCATTCTTTTGATGTTGTTCTTGAGCCTTTGACTATGCACATGACTCTTCTTCATGTTTTGGGAAGTAAATTTTCATTTACATCTAGCATACCACCTAAGGACACTAGCTTTGGAGGAGATTGCTGTAAACTAGTTTGCGCTAAAACCCTTGAAACTGAACCAGCAGAACCTAACCTCAAAAGAAAAGTTAATGATAACTTATCTAATGCTTGTGAAAGAAGTGAGATGGAAGTTAATTTGGTTTCTAATAAATCCTTTCCCCATGAGTGGGAACAAGCATTAGCTAGTTTGTGTTTTGATATGCCAAAAGAGTATGTTCCCCCAGAGCTAGTTAATAACAAAAATAGTAGGGAACATAAGTCCTCAAAGATGGGTCTTGACCTTCAATGTAATACTTGGCAATCCTTGTATTCTGTAATTGCTAGGGGTTCAAGTAAAACAACCTTTGTTGTAATTCTTGCCAGAAAATTGGAGGATATGTATTTTAAGGATAGTTGCGGACCATCAAAAAATTTAAGATTTTTGAGTCACTCGATGAAGAAAATATCAAAGAAGTTAGATATAGGCCGGGCCTTTGACAATTTATTCAATCACACGGCTTTGAATTCCTATCCCATGGAGAAAAATAACACAACTACAAATCTGGTTTTCAAGAAAGCATGACAACCTCTGGCAAACTATGAACAATTTTGCCCTATATCCACTGTTTTACCATCTGTTTCAAATGCTTCTTCATCTACTGAGGTTGGGGATTGTGATTCAGAAACTGTTGAGTTAGATAATGAAAAAGCATTCACTGAATCACTGGATGAAAAAATGCAGCATGGCCTTTCTAGCAAAGATGTTGATTTGAGAGGTCTAGTGCAACACTTTATAGATGTTGTCATTCCAACATGTAGAGGTCCAGCTAGAAGCTGAGCATTGCTCATCTACAAACATTGAAAAAGCAAGCAATTCAACTAAGAGATCCACTTGCCATGAAGTGATGAAGTTGATTTTGAAAAAACCTAAGGAATTGGCAGTCAAGTACAAAGATTGCCCCCTTCCATTATCCACCCACCTTGGCAATTCTAATTTTGCTTCTCTATACACTTCTGAGGACAAGGTTAGAGAGTATCCTTTTTTTTTTGTCTTTGTTATTTAGACTTTTAAATAGACATTTCTTTGAAAGATCATTAAAAAGATTATTGAAATTCTTCACTCAAGAATAGGCATGAATTACAAGTATTATTTCACATGGAAATACTTGCCTTAAAGATTGCTGGGAGCATTCAAGAGCAAACAAAGAATAAATTAATAAAAGAAATCTGCAAACTTTTGGAAAACATCCAATTTAATTTGCCAAGAGGAATATTTGGTGGGGAAAACCTAAATGAGTTTGCAAATAGAGTTATTGCATCCAGGTAACTATCTAACTTATTAATAGACTGTTTAATAAATTTAATATCTGATAACACTTAAATTTATCATACATTCATATAAGCCATGCCTTTCTTTGTAGGTATATTAACTGACTGGACATGGTGATTAGAAAAGTATATAAGGATATGGAATTTTATGTATATGATGATTTAGGGGATATCTTCAATTCTATGTCCAATGAGGATAAAGTTGTTGATATGTAGAAAAATGAGTTTGATGCAGGGGCTTCTTCTCAAAATGATGTCATGGTTACTAATGGTGGGAAAGGGAGAAATGCAGGCTAGATAGGACAGTTATATCATCAGATGTCTACCTTGTATGATGATCAACATTCTCTAAAACTGCCACAAGCTAAAAGGGTTTCAAGAAAGCATAAGGGCAATGATTATGAATGTAGACTTAAGAAAGCCAAAGAAAATAGGGAGTGTGCACATAGATTTGCACATTTCACAAGTAGAGCTCGAGATTTGCAATGTGTGTGGGCATCAAAACATGCTAGCCATATGAATAGGAAGCAATCTAATAGCCAAGTAAATTAACTGAAGAAGAAACATATAAAAGTTCATAAAGATGATGTGATATATGAGACTCCAATGAGATTTTCAAAGTTGAGAAAATGCAAAGATGGGAGAGGAGTGGAGGTTGAAAGGAAGGCAATGAAAGCTACTACTGATTTTATTGATGAGACACCATATCCAAGAGCGAATGATAGGTCAAAGGCTACTTCAGATGTTGTTCATGAGACTCCATATCTAGTCTCTAAAGTACAAAATCAAATGTTAGGAGTTAGGCCAATGCTAGTTATTAATCTTGATTCAGGGATAGCTCCTGAATATGGGACAACTAGCATAGACTCAAAATTAGGACTTATTGCGAGAGCATTATTTGAAAATGGAAAATTTGTTAAAAGAAATGCTTTTACCATTTGCAATATCTCTGCTTTTGATCCTATGGAAAATTCCAACTCATGCTAAGTATTTTCCCAATTTATGTCTATGAAATGGGGTTTTTTAGGCCCTTGAAGAGGTCTTTGATTATAAAAGAGGTAAATATTAAGATATGGGAAGTCTTAATTCATTTCTTCTACGTTAAGTAGTATACTTGTTGTCCCTATTTACTTACACAGATTTATAATGGGAAACATATAATGATTTTAGAGACAAAATGACCACAAATTGTCAAAACTTCAGTGTTTTACCTACAAATTTTATTAAAAGGTTTCATTTCTGAACTAAAATTGCTATTGTAGAGAGTTCCACAACTATCTAAGCCCAATTCAACCAAAGCTCCTAGCCCTTTTCTCTTGCTCTCCTCTACCCTTAATAGTAGTAGGATAGGAGATTCAGTGTTTACTAAATGAAAAACGAAAATACTCAAAAAATAATTATGATCCTGCCTTAATACATGAATTTTCTTTAGAATTCTCATCTACCTATTAACTTAATAAGATTTACTACCTTTGTATACCTATACCAGTTCTTAGATTTTTCTTCTATGATTTTGCATCTTATCTTGTTTCTCTTTTACCTATTATGCTTCTTCTGAGATAGACTTCATTTTAATACACTTGGCTTTTAAACTTTCTCCTAATGCAATGGTGTATCTTATCTATCCTCTGCCTTGGGTCCACTTAGTGGTTGCAGATTGCATGGAAAATGACAACAAATGAGATGGCTAGTTGGAATCGTTACACTTATCTCAGAGCTCTAGATGGTTGATTTAAGAATTCTAACAATCATAGGTTGCAAAAGAATTGTTGTAAACTCTATAGACTGAAATTCATGTTAAGTTTCTTTCATGTAGTCGTAAAAAACCAACCATTTCGAGTAATAATTATACTAAAAATAACTTATGTGAATGTTGAATCTACAGATACTAAAACCTAATATTCAGATTGTATGAATAAGTATTTTCAAATAATTAATTATTTTCTCATTTAATAACTAGTAAACTCTCCTTGACTATTCTAATTCATTTGTTTAATTTGTCAAAGTGCCTTGATGTGATGTGTTGGTGTGGATGCTTCCAGTTAGCAAGTTCATCTTTGGATGCTATTTGTTTTAATTTTGTTATTATTGCATGCCATGTGTATTTGATATAGTGACATGTGCATTTCACATTGACCTATGACTTGCTAGAAGATGATATTCTATCATGTTTTCTGTGAACAACCTACAAGATCATTGGCTAATAGTTTATAAATCACTAATTTCATCAATTAACTCAAAGAACTTTGGAAGCGAGGCATATGATATTTATTTTAGCCAATAGGCTTTGTGTGGGAGCAAAGCTCCTATAAAATAGTTAGCCTTTGCCATTATTTATTTTCTGAACAATTTTTATGTCAATCCCCCTTTAACTATTTTTACCTTATTTTTATCTCCTATTTCTTTAGTTTTAGTGGTTGTTATAGATTACTTTATAGGTTGTTTTATTACCTTTGCATCGGAGATGTAGTAGACATATTTAACCTAACTATCCAAAATCACTATATAGAGAGAACTGCAGTAAAAGGTTGTTCTATTTTTTTTTGGAAAGAAACCCATTGATTGCAACCAATTTTTGCAAGTATTTCCCTTTATATATTGATTCTGGTTTTGATTTTTTTTGACTACGGATATCCTTAACATTGGAGAAATGTTTTAATTTATTTCTTTGGGCAGTGTATTAGCAACTCTTACAGTTTATGCGCTACGTCCGACTAGCTTATTGGACTTTGTCCTTTTGTTGATCTTTTCTTGAGATGTAGAATGCATGATAGTGAAGTAGGAAGTGCAATATCATTCCCTGAGACACAAAATTTCATAAAGATTTTAAGGATCATTTCCAGAATTACCTTCAGGGGCTAAATTTGTCAAAGAATTACCTTTAGGGTTTGAATTTGTCAAAGAATAACATGTAGGCATCATTATATCTGAATCTTCACATTATGGACAAAATTGTGATTTCTATTTTTGAGTATGACAATAACAATTTATGCAAAGATTCTTAAAACTTAAAATTTTAAGAACAAAACCTCAATAATACCTAGGGTATACTGTGAGAATCTAAAGTTTTTAAAAGGATGGTATACTAACTACAGTCTATTGCACACTCTTGTACTTTGGATAGCTGACCTGTGAAACCATAGGGAAAATAACAGTTAGGGAATGATGGTGGGTTCATAGTAGATTTAGGGCATGATTGGGGCCTTAAAATATATTTAGTTCATAAAATAGTCATTTTGAACGATTGAGCATGCATGGATGGAAGTAGAAATGCATGACATGCTCTCAGTTTCATCTCTTCACCTTTTAATTACCCATGTTAAAACTACTTCCCTCTTTCACTGACTAGTGTGGAATTAAGGTCTGCAATAGATGAGTAGACAATTTGTTCTTTTATGGCAATGGATTCCCAAAAAAAGATATATAGACAGAAGGGTATAGGGCCTGTGATATCACATAGATTCAAGGTACATAAATACATGAATATGATTTTAAGTACACAATATTTAATATAGTTGTTAGAAAATTAGATATGGAGAAGGTTATATAATCCTGGAGATCTAGGGTATGTGGCCTGGTATGGAGATATTATGTGTAAATATTGTTACCACAAGAAAGTGGGTACAGTGGTAGAGTCCTCCTCCCTATACATGAGTCTTCTTGTGCCTATGGCTCCAAATCTATTACATCTTAGCATTTTGTGTGACTTAGAGGATCTGAGTTGGCCTATAAGTTTCCCTATCTAGAATTAGAAGTTTTAGGGTTCTGTGCATAAAGCACAACTTGTGGATTTTATGACTTTTCATAAAGTTTGATGCTATATTGTGGTTTACTCAACACTATTGTTTACTCAGATAATATGAATTGTTTCTCTAAATTATAGTAATATGAAATCACTGATAAATAAATATGGATCAGATTGCTAGATTGTTGTTTGGCATTATTTTACTACTTTTTAAAAATGCATTTTCAATTCTTTTATTATATTATTTTTATCATTTTCTTTTCTTATCTTTCATGGCTATTTTATGTCCAAGTTTTGAGGACTTTTACTAAAATAGAGGATTTCTATCACAATTTCTTAAGATGACATGTTTTAGTGTAAGTTACTGTATTGTTCCCTACTGGTAATGGCCTCAAGTTCTCTTTGCTCACAATGATTAATAACATGTATTGTGCTTTGTAGACTTATGACGTTAATAAAGATGCGAAGCATGGGTGTAATAGCCTTGTAGATTAGGCTTTGGTCATTATTGAAGAAATTATTTTGTCAAATAGATATAAGTAACCATTGTAGCTCATAGTTTGAGATCACCACACATAACTTAATGTTGATATCAATATGTTTCAATAGTTGAAGCAACCTTATGTTAACTGGATATTGCATTAATATTGGTACCAAGTAGTACTGAGACTTTCTTGTATTGAAATGATAAGCTAACTATAATCCAGATTCTTAGTCAAGGAAGAGGATGGATATGATCTCTAGGACTTAATACTCAGGATTGTTTGTATTGTGAAAGTAGAACTGCATTGATGATCATCAGATATCTTAAGGTTGAATTGAGGGCTGGAAGTAGGTTGTCTTTTATTGATTATTGACTCTTATTACATCTATTAATTGAGGCTCCCAACCAAGGACACGAAACAACCACCATGCTTCCAATCAATGCTTCAAATCTACTGGAATAGCTACAATATGCAAGGTTTAAAGCTGGAAGTGATTATAGATCTTGTTGGAAAATGTTGTACTTACAAGCAGTGTGTGATGCATCTTGTCAATACAACTTCATAAGTTACATTTTCTATTTATGATTTTCATTTGGAATCCATTGTTTTAGTTCTAAGATGAATTTGGTAAAATTCTTTTTGAAATGAGTGAAAACTCTAAAATACTGGGATGTCCTTTGCAAGTTATTATGTTGAAACATTGTAATCATTTTAAGTGCTAACTTTCATCGGAGACACCAATTCTAGTTTGGGTAATGGGGTCTGGTAGATAGATTTGTTAAAAAATTGGGATTAAATTCATTTTGCATTTTGCATAATTTCATATGACAAATTAAATTGATGTGAAAAAAATGCTACCTCATTGTGAATGTCAAACTTATTGTAATAATAGATATTTATTGTGCAATGTTTAAACAATAAAATTAGTAATCAGCATCATATGGGTCTTTAGAAGATTATCATGGATAAAATGATATTTGCCTTCGTGTTTAAAATATTTTTCTTTCAGTAAAAACTTTATTGTACTGATTGAGCGTATGTGGCACACTCTATTCTTATTCTTATGTTTGATTTATCATCTAACTTATAAAGTTCATTGCTCTACTATATTTGTATTGTTGTGCAGAGGGGTGTTTGTTATAATATTGTATCATTTCCTTATACCTTTCACCTTTTGGTGCCTAAACTGTCAAGCCAGAATAAATAAATAAATAAATAAGATGTCAAATTAAAATTTGGCACAAGAACTTTTACATAATTAACATTGAAAAAACTAATTTATTGTAAGGTAATCAATCTGCGAAAAGGTCATGTAATCTGCCAAGGTAAAAGCATTTCAAATTTCATGGCGTAATTGATTTTCATAGTTATGCCTGATGGCAATACAAGACACAGTTTGGTTGCTTCGGTGTAAGAACCTAAAAAATTGGGGTAGTGCCGAATGTGTGTGTTGTAAGTTTTACATAGCTTTTGCACGAGGTTGCTTAAACCAACACCACCAAAGTGGCATAATATGCCATAGATGTGGAAGAAATCTTGGAAGGCAACCAAACCAAGGTTTCAACCAATATCTTCAAAATAGGTTTCTTTAATGTAGAAGGCACCAAAAAATGGTACATAGGCATCTACTATGCCAATTTTTTAAAGGAGGCAGTTGCTTGGACAGTCAATGTGGACCACCCATTGAGGTTTTTAGAATAGAGGGGTTGTCTGGTATGACCCATTTGATAGGACCCTAGGAATCTCCATGGTTGAACTGACCCAAAATCTGGGTGTGCAAGCTAACATACCATTAATATAGTTTTTAATGCTTCTCACTAGCAATAAAGCATGTTCTATTAGCCCATTATCTAGCTAGTTCACCTTTATTTCAAATTTAATGTAGGGACGAGGAGCTTCTTGGTTAGGATCTTGCATTGAATGATGAATTAGATTGTGTGCTAGGGAAACATGACTCCATTACTACAAGGTCTCCTGTTATGTGAAAAAGAACATCAACTCATGCGGCTCCTCTTGTCAGTGTCAACCATGAGGAAGATGAGATTGAGGATAATTTAACACAACTAGCTCGCAGGTAGCTTATCTGTGGATGACAAATTCTTATAGAAATATGATTGTTGATTTAAACAATTGGTAATTTAGTATTTTTGAAAGTGTTTGCAGAAGCTTTGCCAAAATGTTTCTTACACATGCCATGTGTAACACTCCACAAAAAAAAAATACTAAATAAGAAACCATGAACAAACATAAAGAACCAATGAATTTTTTATTTATTTTTATTTAATCATCTTTTACAAGAATATGAACAATGATTGAGTCATTCTCAATACATAAACCTCATAATAGAAGAAGATATCATCAAAATAAATTTCCATAATGATATTAATACATAAAGAGTTCAGTACAATAATGAAGTACAATATCATTTTTAGACGCCTAGGTCCAACATATGGACTCTACAAGTAACAAATTCTGTTTCAAGAAGTAACTTCAACAGTCATCCTTAGCTACTTGTTATTCAACTTGAAAGACTTGAAACACACGCCAAAAATTCAACACAACACAAAAGGGCTCAGTACATACTGAGTTAAAAAGCGTAGTCCACCTGCATTCATGTCAGAATAAACATATACAAAACCATAATGCAGATATATGAACCTCATAACATAGTGCAATTAATATGCAAGAAGTAACCATCTTCTTAACAACGCAAAATTAAAATTGCACTAAGAATAACTAGTAAATGAATCATATATATACTGAGGTGTCATCACTATGGTGCTAAGATACTGCATCCATATATGGTAAGCTCATAGACTACACATTGTGGGATTCTCTATAATACACATGAAATGATGTAATAGAGATTTGCCTTGTTCTCCATACTTAACCTTTCTGGTTTAAGTCATAGGTAAGGCCAATTATCTTTTGTATGTAAATAACCCACCCAATTCATCTTTAAAATTATCATTGAATTAATTAACTGAATAGGATAAATTGATATTCAGCCACCTCGATATATGTTCATTACAGCTATCCTTAAAATACACATCAATCAGATATTCTAAGAATGCACATGCAACGAATAACAAGTCAATTTTCTCATGATATTACATTCTCATCTTTTGAAAATCTCACCTTTTACTGCCAAATTTGAAAGTAAGCTTAGGTTATTTTAACAACAGAAATAAATACTACAATATTACGATCTCGTAAATATAACTAAACTGTTACATTAGTTTAATGATATTTACCAGTCGTAGTACTATACTACTTATTCCCACTATTATAATAAAATAATCTTATCATTCAAAATGACCAAGATAATAAAACAATGTACATATGATATTCTTGCTTTTAAATGACATTTTACCAACATATATCATAATTTATCTGATAACTTAAAATGACTTTCCATTTCATTTATGAAGAGAAATACATCTTTATAAAACAAGATTCTGTTTCAAACATCCTATCTCAAAACAATCTGTAAATGCTTAATTAGACACTTCATAGTAAAATCAAACATTACTGAATCCAAGTGCAGCCAATGCTTAACAAAAGGATTATCTACAATGCTACTGAATATCCAAATGTCTATTGAAGTTTTACCACTATTTAGCAATAAGATACCACCCAGTTTTAACTATAGTCAGCACATAAAATATAATATCTGAGATTAATTCAAAATACACTTCACAAATATGCAAAGTAACTTACATCATGCCAACAGCCAGAAGTAATTAGGATGTAAATTCCTAAGCTATAAGAAGCACCCAAACTGTTCACATAATGATCCTGTTGATATAACAACATCTATCTATGTCTATGCTCATGAAAATAATGCCTTATTCATTTGAAAACAATTCCACAAACAACAGTTATTAATAAATCAATTTCCATTATAAATTATGGGTTAATTTATGTTGTCGCAAAGAATTTCCTGTTTGAATCGAGCTTCCTTTTAACTATTTGACAAAATGTCATTACCAATAAATGTCACATATTGTATTGCTATATTACTATTTTTTAATAGATATAAAATAACCGAGCTAAAGAATTCAACATACTGTTTTCTTTTAAAACAATGACATAACCCTCATTTTAATCATTTATATCATAAAACAAAGTAACTGTGTCCTAATTAGTCACGAGTTTGCAACCAAATGTAAGCTTGTGATTGTGGCCGAACCACTCATATCTAAGAATTCTAAGATATGGGTTCCACAGAGCTCGGCCCTGTTAAAGCCGACTACCCATAAGCATATCTTAAACACTTTGCATACATACTATCGCAAATATGAAGCCTTGACTGGGTTCAACTCGGGGAAAGAATGTATGGTTAGGGCAAAGCCCAAATAAATATATACATATAGCAACACCCAACTTTATTTCTCCATAAATCCACATTCAAAGATGGGTATATGCAGGGCTAAGCATTGCACACAGTGCCATGATATGCACATATCCATCCTTGAGTGTCGATACACAATATGTAAAACTCATAACCATTTACAACATGCCAATTGAAATAACATTGCAATTGCAAACAGAGAGAGAGAGTCGGGTAAGAAATTGCCCCTACGTGAAAACTGAAGATGGAAAATGCTCTGCAATCCAACTCGATGCCAAAGCCCCAAATGTCGAATCAAATTGATAACAATCTCCACACAGCTGGCACATAATAATTCGCAAATGACTTCACAATGGGATATAGCAGAAGAATCCCAACAATAACCAACACTAAGCCGATACCTCAGCAACAAGATTACATATGTTAAGCCAAGTAGAGAAATGCGGCCCAATCTCTGGCCCATATTTTGAAAAAAACTCGACTCACAACAAGAAATGGCTAACCAAACCCTTAGTGCCATCAATCCTCATTAACAAGCATTCAATTTCAACTGCGACACTTCACAGGGCTGTACACAAGACAGTTACAAAGCCACTGCTATGTTTGGCTTCCAACAAAATGAATATGTTTTTCCTCCTTTATGGCAATCGATGCCCATTTAGGGTTTCTTAATCCTTAAGGGGTAATTAAACCCTTTTAAAACCTTTTTAAACAAATAGAAATGTTTATGCCAATCACAACTTAGAGTAATTAGCCAAGCAGAGAAATGCGGCCCAATCTCTGGCCCATATTTTGAAAAAAACCCGACTCACAACAAGAAATGGCTAACCAAACCCTTAGTGCCATCAATCCTCATTAACAAGCATTCAATTTCAACTGCGACACTTCACAGGGCTGTACACAAGACAGCTACAAAGCCACTGCTATGTTTGGCTTCCAACAAAATGAATATGTTTTTCCTCCTTTATGGCAATCGATGCCCATTTAGGGTTTCTTAATGCTTAAGGGGTAATTAAACCCTTTTAAAACCTTTTTAAACAAATAGAAATGTTTATGCCAATCACAACTTAGAATAACTAGTAAATGAATCATATATATACTGAGGTGTCATCACTATGGTGCTAAGATACTGCATCCATATATGGTAAGCTCATAGACTACACATTGTGGGATTCTCTATAATACACATGAAATGATGTAATAGAGATTTGCCTTGTTCTCCATACTTAACCTTTCTGGTTTAAGTCATAGGTAAGGCCAATTATCTTTTGTATGTAAATAACCCACCCAATTCATCTTTAAAATTATCATTGAATTAATTAACTGAATAGGATAAATTGATATTCAGCCACCTCGATATATGTTCATTACAGCTATCCTTAAAATACACATCAATCAGATATTCTAAGAATGCACATGCAACGAATAACAAGTCAATTTTCTCATGATATTACATTCTCATCTTTTGAAAATCTCACCTTTTACTGCCAAATTTGAAAGTAAGCTTAGGTTATTTTAACAACAGAAATAAATACTACAATATTACGATCTTGTAAATATAACTAAACTGTTACATTAGTTTAATGATATTTACCAGTCGTAGTACTATACTACTTATTCCCACTATTATAATAAAATAATCTTATCATTCAAAATGACCAAGATAATAAAACAATGTAAATATGATATTCTTGCTTTTAAATGACATTTTACCAACATATATCATAATTTATCTGATAACTTAAAACGACTTTCCATTTCATTTATGAAGAGAAATACATCTTTATAAAACAAGATTCTGTTTCAAACATCCTATCTCAAAACAATCTGTAAATGCTTAATTAGACACTTCATAGTAAAATCAAACATTACTGAATCCAAGTGCAGCCAATGCTTAACAAAAGGATTATCTACAATGCTACTGAATATCCAAATGTCTATTGAAGTTTTACCACTGTTTAGCAATAAGATACCACCCAGTTTTAACTATAGTCAGCACATAAAATATAATATCTGAGATTAATTCAAAATACACTTCACAAATATGCAAAGTAACTTACATCATGCCAATAGCCAGAAGTAATTAGGATGTAAATTCCTAAGCTATAAGAAGCACCCAAACTGTTCACATAATGATCCTGTCGATATAACAACATCTATCTATGTCTATGCTCATGAAAATAATGCCTTATTCATTTGAAAACAATTCCACAAACAACAGTTATTAATAAATCAATTTCCATTATAAATTATGGGTTAATTTATGTTGTCGCAAAGAATTTCCTGTTTGAATCGAGCTTCCTTTTAACTATTTGACAAAATGTCATTACCAATAAATGTCACATATTGTATTGCTATATTACTATTTTTTAATATATATAAAATAACCGAGCTAAAGAATTCAACATACTGTTTTCTTTTAAAACAATGACATAACCCTCATTTTAATCATTTATATCATAAAACAAAGTAACTGTGTCCTAATTAGTCACGAGTTTGCAACCAAATGTAAGCTTGTGATTGTGGCCGAACCACTCATATCTAAGTATTCTAAGATATGGGTTCCACAGAGCTCGGCCCTGTTAAAGCCGACTACCCATAAGCATATCTTAAACACTTTGCATACATACTATCGCAAATATGAAGCCTCGACTGGGTTCAACTCGGGGAAAGAATGTATGGTTAGGGCAAAGCCCAAATAAATATATACATATAGCAACACCCAACTTTATTTCTCCATAAATCCACATTCAAAGATGGGTATATGCAGGGCTAAGCATTGCACACAGTGCCATGATATGCACATATCCATCCTTGAGTGTCGATACACAATATGTAAAACTCATAACCATTTACAACATGCCAATTGAAATAACATTGCAATTGCAAACAGAGAGAGAGAGTCGGGTAAGAAATTGCCCCTACGTGAAAACTGAAGATGGAAAATGCTCTGCAATCCAACTCGATGCCAAAGCCCCAAATGTCGAATCAAATTGATAACAATCTCCACATAGCTGGCACATAATAATTCGCAAATGACTTCACAATGGGATATAGCAGAAGAATCCCAACAATAACCAACACTAAGCCGATACCTCAGCAACAAGATTACATATGTTAAGCCAAGCAGAGAAATGTGGCCCAATCTCTGGCCCATATTTTGAAAAAAACCTGACTCACAACAAGAAATGGCTAACCAAACCCTTAGTGCCATCAATCCTCATTAACAAGCATTCAATTTCAACTGCGACACTTCACAGGGCTGTACACAAGACAGTTACAAAGCCACTGCTATGTTTGGCTTCCAACAAAATGAATATGTTTTTCCTCCTTTATGGCAATCGATGCCCATTTAGGGTTTCTTAATCCTTAAGGGGTAATTAAACCCTTTTAAAACCTTTTTAAACAAATAGAAATGTTTATGCCAATCACAACTTAGAGTAATTAGCCCCCCCCCCCACACACACACACTTTTAATAACAAATATAAATACAATGCAAACTGCGGTTCTCTAAATAACAAGTTAATATGAGTCATGAAAACAAAACCATCTCAAGGGTATATGCAATATAAGTATTTAATCCCTTTATAGTCACAGTTATGAAAGTACAATGATGAATTCTGAATGCATACAACATATTACCATTTAAATGTATTTGCAATGTCAAGTTAATTATACAATATGAAACAAAATGCAGTATACAATGAGTTTGAAACATTATAAACATAATTGATACCCAATCAACATGAAATCATTTTTATACCAATTTCAAATCATAAAATCCTAAATCTCATTCACTGCTAATAACATAGTTCAAAACAGAAAATACATTCAGCATCAGACTCGTGATTCAAGGACAGTAATATAACCAAGTACTTCAGAATTACAAACATAACAATAGAAAGAAACTTATAACACAAGGTCCTAATTTGTAGAAAAACTCGAAGTAGTGGTCAGGCATGACACCATGGGTTTTTTTAATTTTTAAATAATGTAGTTACTCATCAAATTCTTTCAACTAGTTCCTTTCATCTATTAAATCCATGTACTATGATTTGATAAGTTTCTATAGAGAAAAATCAAAAGAGAAATAATAGTATTTTATGCATTGTAGGTCAAGATCTAGTGCACAAGCTCATCAGAGAGTTGATAACACTGAAAAGAATTAGTGAACAAGTCGACTCCCATTGATACTCCCACCACTAGGACTTTAAATTATTGATACTCATAGCCAACAAACTGAGCAAACAATGGATTTCCTCAATGGTGATGCTTACGAGTCACCAATTGCTGCAACTCCACCAATAGCTAGTAGAGTCAATTAGAAATACACACATTCACCACCAGTATCTCTTTCTTAGCAAACTTAGCCATATCCTTTGAATTCACAATCAAATTCTCCATATCGAAATGGAGATTAACTCTTCAAGGATGTCATCAACGTAATAGAATGAATACTAGAAGTTTCCGCACCATGGCCCAGAGTCATATTTTGACAAATCTAGCCAAGGTTTGCAATGGTCAAATCCTGCAGGATAGTCTCTTAGTCCATAATAATCAGTTATGTTGTATGGGCCACAATCACAAAATTCAAAGGCATCAACACAAAAGACTTTTGAAAGCCTTCATCTCGCTCCTTGGGAAGTGGAGAAATCACAAAATACATCACAAGGTGTAGATAATCTACAAGGACCTTCCATATATGATAGAAATGTTATAACAGTTATTCCCCCTCCTCTAGTAAAGCATAATCAGAGACAACAGTTTTTTCAGCAGCAACAAGCTTTGGGTTCTGGCTAGTCTACACATGGTTACAGTAAATCAACACATGATGAGTTGATATCAAGGACACAAAACATCTCCATTCATGATGGAACTTACAATGATGCATATCCACAACAATCTTTAACTTCCAGCAAACAAGTTAAACCTAAAGATAAGTTGTTTGAAGACCTAGTTGACTTTGCCAAGGCAAAAAGTAAAGCTTCACCCAGTAAAAGCAGAAGTTTTTAAAAATTAGAGGTTGTTCTTTGGGATGCTTTGTACTACATATCTTCAAGTAGCTTGTTACAAGTGATGGTTTAGGTGTAGCATCAGTTTTATTGAAGCCATTGTATAGTCTTTTGTTCAATTGAGGTTTAGTACTCATTATGTGCTATATTATTCCTAGTGCGCTGCAATTTAATTTATTTTTTGTTACTTTTATTTTCTGATATGAAATTCCTTTTGAAGATTTGTATATCAAAACAAACTTATGTTCTTACCTAGAAGGTAAATGATTTTAGTAATAGTGCCAAAAGATCCATATATATATATATATATATATATATATATATATATATATATTGCGATGTATTGCTGAAGCTTGTTCTATTTCAGTTCTCAAGTAGTGTGTGAGCATTATCTTTTCTTATCATAGTATTTGTGGGAAGTAATTTCCTATGTGGCCTTGCACTATTCTCTAGTTCACAATTTGATTGTGGCATTTTGTTCAAAGCAAAGCTTTATAATTACAAATCTAGGATATTTTAATAGATTGTTTACTTGTGTGAGGGGATAAAACCCATTTTGGTGCCCTAAATTAAGATAACTATATATAGAAACTCAATCATTAAGACATTTAGTATGGACTTGAGCTATCTTGATGGAACTATTTCTGATAAGAGTAGGAAATAATGGTCATGAGGTTATAGGGGGTGGAAGGGTATTAATAATATAGTTAGTAGGTTAGATGGTTAAGTCTAGTAGAAATTTAGGAATTGTTGGGTTCCTAAATGTGTGTTTATTACTGGAATGTATTTGCTTACTCAAAATATTGCTGTAACTAGTATGACTCTAGGAATTATTGATTCACAATGTCTATTTGGTTGGTTGAAATTATTAGTATTCTGTCAGTGGAAATGCCATACTAATTTGGCATCTCTTAATTGTTTTATGCAGGTGCAATTCTCACAAATGCAAAATCCGATTGGCATGGAACAAGCTATGCCAACTCGTCTTCCTATATACCCTCCTGGAGGTCCAAGTCTAAGCCAACCAATGTTCTATGGATAGGGACCACCCACACTCACTACTACATTTGACCTCATTTTTCTACCAATTTTTTTGACCATTAATTAAAAAGGTAAAGGTTGGTTGGATTATAGAAGGAAACATTTCATTTTTCTTAAATCTAAGCCCGTGTTGGTCGAACTTTTGACCAATAGGGGCTTAACTTCAAAATCAAAAATCATTTTCAATTTCATTAATATTTCATTGAGCATGTAGGAAGGGGAAGGATCTGGACTTGGAGCATGGTGTAAGGGTTTCGTTGATTTTTCCTAAAATATTTACAATCTCTACACTTGAATTCCTAAGCACCATATCGTGATGTAGTTACTGATGATCATGATTCCATAGGCCAAATGTTTCAGATGTTGTGGGTGTTCACAGGGAGCTCATTTTGCATCTTGGTCTGCCTATAGTTTGGATAAGAGTTGTTTGTAGGGATCGGGGCAAAATCTTGTCACATTACGTTGATGTCTCTAAAGTTCATAGAGACACTTCTAAAGCTATAAGTGTAGCTATCAAAGCTACTGATGCTTAGTTTCTTAAGGTAATCCATAGTCTCCTTTAATTTGGATAATAAAACTGGTAGTACTCTACTTGGATGCTTTTCAATCCTTGGCCATAGATGAGTGAGGATAATTACGAATGTTAATTTCAGCGGTCTCTTGAATGTATTATTGAAGCTTGTAAGTTGTATATTGGCTAGGCTCCAGTTTTAGGTTCAAAAAAGGCCAACAAAAGAAGGAAACTTGATCTTTCCCACAGCAGGTAAGTTCTCGTTCTTGATTGGATACAACCATGTTTTCCACTGTTCTGTCGCATTGAATACATATCTATCTTCCATTGCTCTGTAACATTGAATACATATCTATCTTCCATGGTTTCCACCGTTCTATAGGTTGTAATGTCCCTCCCTTAAGTTCTACCATTTATTTTTAAAAAATTGGTTAACTAAATGTTTCCCCTTGGCATTTAGTTAATTTGTAATTTATGCATTTATAAATTTAACACACTTAATGTATTGGCACCAACCAGTAGAGTTATATATGCATATATTGTATCAATTTGGGAAAAAAGTGGGAAATAAAGTTAAATTTACTCTATGTGGAATGTGGGCATTCAAGAAGTCAAGGAGGTTATAGTCTTGGTGAATATAGTCAAAAAATAGGTTGTTTTTTA
The DNA here is from genome assembly GCA_028749045.1 of Cupressus sempervirens. Taxonomy (NCBI): domain Eukaryota; kingdom Viridiplantae; phylum Streptophyta; class Pinopsida; order Cupressales; family Cupressaceae; genus Cupressus; species Cupressus sempervirens. Next base: position 470,472,715 of record CM053786.1, read on the forward strand.
GGGGGAAAGAAAGATGACATTATGACATTACGTTGGCACTGGAATTTGATGATTGCTGGTTTATCTACATCGCTAGGAGTAGTGAAAGATGTTGGTCTGGGTTGGGAAGTGTTGAATGAACATGCATAACAATTTTAGGTCAGACTCTGTTAGTCATTTAAATAACTCTGAGAACTGTTAGATTGTTCTATTTTGAGTCGAGAGATGTTTGGTTGTTGTATAGAAGATTTACATTTGAATGAATGAAGAAATGGGTCTGGTTGTTTGAAAATATTTCCTTTAAGTGTTTTCCTAGTTGTATTTGTTTTTAGATCTGCTAGTCTGTGCATGTTTCCCTTAATCTATCATGTATCCCATTGGATCACGTATCCTCTCAAAAGAACTTGGTATCACACAGTGTAAAACAAGGTGGCTTGTTATATATGTTTAGTAAATTAGTAGCACAAACATGCTCAACACACAATTTTAGTTAACCTTCTCAAATGATTTATTGTAGGTGAACAACACTAGCATCTTTGGTACCACTATTGATAAGGAAGCTGCAATTCAAGTTGCATCAGTTTCACAAATGCAACATGATTTGATGGTAATTTTTAACTTTGTAAGAATACATTTTCTTTTATTTGAAATCTATACTCAGGGGGTAAGGCAAAGTAAAGTTATAATATGTAATTTTCTTTTGCATAAGTTGTCTTCCACCTTGAAATCAAATATCTAGTAGGATTTGATGAAATCAATATTTACAACTTCATATTATCTCCTCTTTAGTTCTATTAATATGAATAACTCTCCACGCTGGAATCAATACTTAATAGATTTGATATATTACAATAGCCTCCATTAACATGAATTGGCAACCTAATATATCGTCTTCTTAAACTTTGTAATATTCACTACAATGATATTGAGCTCCCTCCATCCTAAAACCAATAGCTAATGGGATAGAGCGCAACAAAGTTCTCATATAGACAACTATAGTGTCCTCCATATGAGATACCAGCCACCCAATATCTTGCTTTCTTGAACTCTAATATTTTTCATGAAAGCCATTTTAATATGAGCAATATTAGTTATATTTGCTTTAAGACACCATAATGTTATGGTGGTGCAGGATCATGATTTAATCTAACTGAGCCATGCTTATTTTGTGATTTTTTTACTCCATATTTTACATTTTAGAGGGTAGTTTAAAATTAATTTGATACAAAGCTATTGGTATAAAATTTCCATCTTACTTGTCCAACCTGAAGTATTGCATTTATAGAAGAAAATAATAATTTTGTATTCATTGGATATAATTGCATAGTAGGAAAGCCTTAGGTGTTAATATTTTACTACTTTTCCCCATATAGGGAAAAGTTTTGAGAACTGCCTTAAATAAGTCTATGCCCTAGTCAGCAATCATTTAGATCTTTTTGATGGCATATGCTTCATACACATCAAAACAGAGTTGTGAATAGATATGATGCTTTACAGAGTATTACTCAATTTACTTTAAGTGTCATAATATACCCATTAATGAGGTATTCAAATGCTGAATTAAATGATTAGGTATTCAAACATTGAATTAAATTATTAGGGACATCCTGGAGGCTATCTTTGGAGAGTTACTGGAGTCAAATTTTGATGCAGCAAAACCTTTGTTTGTTTGGATGGAGCTTTTGTTTTATTGTGCTAAATGCAGTATGCCAAAGGTAGTTCTTTCTTCCTCGGGACTAGGTCCAACAATGAAGGGGAGCTATGGGTGTTGTTAGAGGTTCTTAAGATGGAAACATAGTTAGGCTATAAGATTGGAAGTTACATGGTATCATGTCTGAGGCTTGTCTTGTGGGTAAATGTTTTGAAGAAATTGCTTCTCTTCACTGGAATTGGGAGTCTAATAAAGTACTAAATCATTTGGAAAATATGAAAATTACCTTGTTACCCTTCTCCACAAGGATCAACTCCACAAGGATCACTGATAATTTGTAGGAATGAGATTGCCTCTCTTCCAATCTCTTAGCAGATTATTTACCCCATGTCAAAAATTGTACCCCTAATTTTTGCTCCTCCCTCATATTCATCCACCAATAATTTATAATGATTTGAAAATTCTTTTGGGTAGGTTGGAGGATTTCATAATTATTACAGAGTTTCTAAATGGCTTTCAGTAGTACATTTGACCCCATTTTTAGACCAAAATTTTCGACCATCTATTAAAATGTTTTAGATTGGTCAGAATATGGAAAGGAAAAATATGTGTTTTTTTAAATCCATGCTCGTGTTGGTCAAAATTTTGACCAACACAAGCTTAACATGTAAAAAGGGAAATTTTGACCTGTTTCATTCTATTCTTTAAGACGCCCTCGCAGGAGCTATAATTGTTGTCAGGGGAGTCAAGGGTTTTCCTAGTGGTCAATTGAAGTTCAGGGCATGGTTTTTACTGTGGTGATTTGAAGTTCACAGAGCTTTGTGGTGGGCATGGTTTTTAATTTGGGTCTGATTTTCATCATATGTTGTAAGCTTGTTTGTGAAGCATTTCTTGCAGAATTGTATGATTATTAGATCACAGGGCCTGTTGGATAATGCATGTGCATAGTATTGAGAATGCTACTTTGAATTTGGAGAAGGATGTGGTCTTTATATCTAGTTTTAATAATTAACAATATGTTGATTATTCAAAATTCCATTCTTTAAACATGTCGATGGAGTCCCACATATTCAACACTGGTTTTTTATAGCCAAGTCTTTTTGCTACCTTCTTTGGATTCTCCTCTATCATTTGGCTGATTTAGGGCTTGTGGTTTTCAATTTCATGTGCTTTAAATTTTTTCTTTATTCACTTTATTTTGTGTGGAAAAATGGCAAATGGACTATAGTGCTCACATAAAATTTAGACAACCATTCTCTAATCACAATTTGTTTCAATACAAGATAGGCTAAATTACATGATTTAATGATTCAATATTCATTGTTATGTTCATGTTGCTTAAGGAGTGCTTCGATAGGATGATCTCGCTCAAAAAGGAGAATGCTATGAGGTCCATCCATTCTTCCCTTGCATCTTTCTTTCCTGCATGCTCAAAACCCAACTCCAATTCTCGTTGTAAATTATCTTTACATGATTAATATAAAAATCTTTTTTCTTTTGTGGAACAACTATTTTTTAGCAAATGAAAATAGGGAGGGAGTAGAAATTAGGAGCTTCTTGATGAGCAAACTAACACCTGAGCATATTTGTTTCCTTTGACAACTGCCGAAGTATACTAGTTACAATCAGAAAAGCCAATATGACTAGGAAGGGAAAATGTTGCCTCACAGAAATAGTCTAGACCAATAAAATAAACAAAGCAATTAAATCAATAATCAACCTAGATATAAGATCCAGGACTAATAATAATAATAAAAGCCAATAGGTTAATTGTTTGGTTTGGATTAATTGTTTGTTGGAGGATTTGTAGCTTGTTATTTTGTATGTTTTAGTTTGGATGTGTTCTCTGTTGGACATGTTCTTCCATAGTCCATAGTCCATAGTCTTTACAAAAAATTTAAAATAATATCAATGACACTACAATCTTAAAGAAACAATAGGGCAAAACCAAATCTGTAGAAGTATCCCATCTTAAGGGAAATAAGAAAAAATTTGAAACAATAATTTGAGTTCACAAAACCTAATTTAGAATCTTCAGCCAATTTGTAGGGCACTCTAATCTAGGTACCATTAGTCACTAGGGCTTACAGTTGGCATAGATTCCATGAGAAAGGAATTCCAATTGTATTCGTCAATATTATTTAGCTTTGAAAGGTCCTGCTACTTTAATTCACCATTAATTGGTAAAATCTAAAGACCTGTCAGCCATGGGGTTGATCGAGCAACTGATGTATATCTATGTTTATAATTGTTATTTCCATTAAACCTAGATTTTAGATTAGGTGGAATAGGTTTTCATGGATCATATAAATGAGATTGTAATGATTTCTTTGGAATGTAAGAATGTTTCAGATTATAGTCTGATGCATCATGAAGGTGACAAGGGAAATAGTCATGTGTTAGAAGGCTAGCAATGTGTACTGAAATATAAATGAAACGAAATTCCCTTTTATTGTAATTGGACATGGAATTATTAGCACCATTAAGTAAAGTTGTATCAAATTAGCGATCCCTTGTGGAAAAACCCACATTTGGAGATTTTATAGCAGATTGTGGTGTGGTGGTTGTTGGCTTATATTGCTAAGATTTGGCTTTAGTTTTACTACAACATTCTTTCTTCACCAACAGAGATGTCTAATTCTTTCATAAATCATTTTACATCAGCAGGGCATTCAGTTAGGTGACGATATACGAATCAATGCTTGTTCACTAAGAGTATCTAAATTCTGCTCCCACTTTTTGATATTTCATGCCTAAGGGATAGGTCATTTTGTGCCTAAGAGACCATTCTCTATGTGACATGTTCTTCCATAGTCCATAACTAAGATAGGGCACCTATATTATCGGCCTCCGTTGTGTTCAATAGATACAACTTGTATTTGGGTTCAGGCTCTTGTGTGATCTCATCGAATGTGGTAGAGGCTCTATAAGAGTTACAATTATGCATGTCATTTTGATTATTTCTATTTCATTTTGGTTTTGTACCATGTTTCTATGTTGTTCTAGAATTTTGCAAGGGAATTATATTCTTCTAGGCTTTGATTTTGTAGTTCCTTGTTGGGGTTTTTATGTATTAGAGGAGCCTGTAATGATTCAGAGTAGATTTGAGGTTATCGATATAAATTGTAGTATTTAAACATTTCAATCGGTTTGTGAATTTCATAATCTCCATTCTATTTTTGACAATTTTGAGGAGAAGTTGTCGAAAGAATGTGGCAGAGGCTCTACAAAAGAACATTAATGGATGCTCTTACACTCTGTGCCAAAGGCAACATTATACATTAAGTTGAGGTTAAGGACAATCAATTTGTTAAGGCCAAGCATTTAAAAGTATGTGTGCTATTTTGGTTTCTTTGATTTTGTAGTTTACATTAAATTATGATTATGCTAAACAAATACATGAATAAGAGTTCCTTTATGCTACATATAAATCTAGTCCTTAGAAACTGTGGGAATGAGGTACCTATTTTTATATTACAGTTTCTTGATAACTAAGTGAAGAACCATAGACCAATGGATGCAATATACTAAGAGTGAATATATCAAGCAAAGGAAATGTTGAATCTAACTTGCTAGTCATTTATAACTAACTAAATTTTGTGCTTCCAACACACATGCACAATAGAACAAAAATATTCCAAGCAAATGTGAAAGAGTTAATGAGAAATAAAAAACAATGACTTGATAACTTACAAGTTAGACCTAATCAATGTATAAGTGAATCAAAATGAAATTCATTCAAGAGAATATCACTATGTTAGAAGATTTTTGAAAACTTATAAACTTCACTAATACTAGCCACCGCAAAAACAATCGAGTCAATTATGTATGGAAAAACTGCAGATTAAAAGATACCAAAACTTAAAAGAGATAGATGATGAAAGGTATAAATAAAAAGTTGACAGACCAATTTGATACACAATATATCATAGCCTATTGTGCAAATTAAAAAGACAACTTAAATAAAGACTAGAAATAGTTCATGTAGAGAAACTAAAGCTCAAACATGAATCAAAAGGTCAAAGTTCTCAAGCAATGTTTAAAAGTTGATTGAAATTGAAATGATATAGCTTATAAGAAAATAGTTATCCAAAAAGCTAACATGGTATGAGTTGAGAAATGTGCAGAAATTACAAAGGTGCAGGTACCCCACACAATAGGTGCATTTAATCAAAAAACTAAAAGAAATAAAAGTTAATGAAGAGACAATTAGCTTAGGAAAATGGAAAAAATTACATTAAGATAACATAAAGTTATGATTACAATTGAGTTACTACATGGTGTAATGTATTTATGAGGTAAGAGAAGTACCCAACATATACAACCTTCATGAGATATCTTATAATTAACTTATATTTTATTTTATTCTAAAAATACTGACTAGTCTTTGTATATTTTTCTCTTCTAAATTTGTTATTACTGTAACAAAATGGCCCCTTTCAATCGTACCTTTTCTTTAGTGATCTATGCGGCTTTGTTTTTCCACTCGTTGAATTAGTTGTCTGTGTACTTGAGCTAGTCTCTACTTGTTGCTGAATAGTAGAATATGTATCCCTTACAATATCAAGAACGAAACTATCTCCACCATGCCTTGCTATGAATGACATATCCACTGGAAAATTATCATGTTGTCCTAAGGGTATGCTTGCCTATCAGTTTAGGTAAATACAAACACAATTTAGTAGCAAATATTTTCCTCATAATGTTCAATCACTGAAAGATAATGACCAACACCATCTATGCTCATTACATAAAACAAGGAAAGGATGAGAGTAGATGTAAATGGAGCAGGTTGTGTAGACTACAATGGAGATCCAACATTCTGGGTCATATCACCAACATCATTTGGTTGACCATCCTTGCTAGCAATAGGATTCCTACTACTTAGAAGCATTTGAAGTCTTCTTCTTTCCACATCATTAACATTCGAACCTAAAGGTGATGTCAGATTTCCTTGTGCTTGTGCTTGCATTAACAGTTGTTGTTGTGGAGTCAACATTTGAAGTTGGTTGTATTGCTATTGTGGAGGATGAATAAATGATTTTTTTTTTCCTGTAGAAGACCTGGCCAAAGTTGGTCAAGACCCTAGATACAAACACAATTGAAAAATAATGAATGTCAAAAAATGTGCTTAAGATTGGAAATACAAAGAAAGTATTTGCTAGTGAAGCAATGGATAACATAAGAACATGAGAACTAAAGTGATGTCTAACAACCATCATATAAAATAGCCATTTAGCTTTCCACAAAAGGAAAGTAAATAGATAAGATCATTTTATGATCTTCAGTTTCTTGTTAGAAACGTTCTTTTTTGTACATTTGTATATTCTTTATAATGATATTACTTTGATCATTTGTTGATGCATTAAATTTTTTTACCAATTACTTCTCAGTAATAGGAAACAACTTATTTTTGCCTTTAAAGTTTGTATGGGGTGCAAGAGCAGCATTGTCCATTTCTTTAATTACCTTGTTGAAAAGTTCTCTTAGCTACTTTCAACAGTATGGATGCTTGTACTTTTTCAAATTGTAGAAACAAAGGATTAAGCAAGGACACTAGACTAATTTTGGAGATTGAAGCATGTACTATATATGTATTCTATATAATTACTAAGAAATCTCATGTTTTAGAGTCATGTCTTGCAGTTATATAGGACTGTATGAGATGATTGGTGTAATTGAATGTAAGAACTGCCTGTAGCTTGAAGAATACAAGTCACCCTTTAATGCAAGAGAATCAATCTTCCCATTGTGGGAAGCTATTTTCTTATCATGATATCGTTGGCTACTAATTTAGTGTTGTTTACCACATATATAGATTTGTTTAGTGTAAGGCATTAATTGTGTTGGCCATTAGTATTTCTCAATGCCATTCTCCTAATTAAAGGATCTTAGCTAGGGCATAATATTTGCATGGTGTTCTAATGATATATTGTAGCTCATTTGATGAATACAAGCAAGTGAAATTTAGGATGTGTTTTATTTCCTTATGAAGCACTGCATGCTTTGTTATTTGTAAAATAATTCACACCTTTTGATTCATCTATTTGATTATGTTTACATTATTACTTTTCATTTTCCCTCATACATATGTAAGTGTTCGTTCAATTATTTTTAAAGCTTCAAATCTTTGGTCAATCAAAGTGAGTTTCCTTGTACATGATTACACAATTCTGGAATTCATTTTTTCTTTCCAAAAATGAGAAGTTTGAGATCATGATTTTTGAATCACTTTAAGTGTGGTTTTATTGGATATAGGAGGCAAAGACTTGATGAGATGTGTGTACAAAGATTTCCACAGTACTCAAGGACCATGATACAATCCTGGATACTTAGAGGTAAAAACTTAATATTTGACATCTTCGATTCTAAGAGTGGATAATATTCAAGGACATAGATCAATATATTGGGAAGATAAAATGCTTTTATATCAAATATTTGAAAAACAATGCATGTAAAAGTTTATAGCAAGCAAAATTTTAAGGAAATTTACAATATCCACTAAGCATTACTTTTAATTTGTGATTCTAGTGATGCTTATGTTTAAGGGAAACTGCTTAATATATACTTGTTTGTCAAGGAGCTATATTTGTTGTAGGTTACACTCTTTATATTTTTTCGTCCTTTGCACTGATACTGGGAATTTTTAAAAGAGATCTGGTAGCTTTCTTTGAAAGCTATCAAAGACTTTGAGGCCTGTGTGAAGCACAAATATGTTAAATTCCATTAGGAAGCAATTTATTAATTCTAGGATTGTATCTCTAATGTTTGATCTCTTATCATTGTTGAAGCTTAGGTTTATGTTATACTCTAACTATTTCTAAATGTGTAATTCATATTTGATCTGATCCATGTTCATGTCTAGGTTGCCTGATTTCTGTTGGGATTCAGTCTTTTGTAGGGAAGGTTTTAGTTGACGGGCAAGTGGTAGGCAAGGTTGGGATGTCTATTTCAGAGTAGGCTTCCATTGAAATCACTGCTAAAGTTCCAAAATATGTATGTAGGTGATTATCCTTAATACTCTTGACTTTAGTAGTAGCTGACAAGATATTTTCATTGTATATGCCATGGGATTTTCTTTTCAGATCAGACACCCTTGTAACAAGAAAACCATTGGTAGAGCAGGATACAAGTTGGAGGGAGCACTTGAGAAATTAAATATTGATGTTGCTAGAAAAGTTGCATTAGACTCTGGTCTATCCATAGGTGGCTTCACAGATTGCTTTCTTTAGCATGGCACATCTTTTGTTTATGGAGTTGATGTAGGCTATGGGAAGGTGAATTAGAGCATCAGTTTGATAGAATACATGCACATTTCTATAGTAAATATATTCAATTTCATTTTCCTTTTGTTATTAGGAAGTCACATCAAAATTATGCAACTGTTGGACAATATGATGTCTTACAAGTTAGCATCATATGTTTTATGATTACTTTGTTATTATTTTGATATTTGGATTGTCTTAAGACACATGTAGCTACAAGGATACAGTTTTAAGATATAAATTGACAAACCTTGTGGAAGAGATGCATGTCTTCAACTTTGCCTTGTTGATTCAATTCTTGATGAACGGGCCACACCACCCGTACCAAATCACAACCAAAAATGAAATAATATGGAGACAAGAGAGATGAAAAAATGCTTCATAAAACTTCCATTAATACTTGAAATTCATTAAAATATTCTCCAAATGAAAGGACTCCAAATTCTTACAATATAAGAGAGATTCCTCCCTAAGAACTTCCAACTAGAAGAGCTTCACTACAAGAGCTTACACTTGAAGAGCTTCTATTTCTCCAACTTCCATTAGAAGAGCTTCCATTTCTTGAACTTGATTACAAATAATAATAGGCCTTTCTTAAATAGGCACTTCTAACCCAAGACATTAAAAACACAACCAATGTGGGATAAAAGGTAAATACAACTACCTTTAAATAAATATTAAATTCCCACCCAAATACAACTAAGCACCCAACAAATATTAAATATATGATTTAAGGATCTTTCCACAAACTTCTAAGTTGCCACCTATACACCTTGATTAATGGAATGACAACTATTTTTATTATTTTTCTTTTTACGCCACCTATGCACCTCAAAAATAGAAATCTCCTTTTCCTTTCTTTTCTCCTTTTTATTTTTTTATTATTTCTCCTCTAATTTTTGTCACTTTCTCTCTCCTCCACAATTTTTTTTTTTTTTTTTTCTAATAATTTAATTTTCCCATGTAAGATGCTCCTGCATCAGACTCCCTTGGTAGATAGAAAAGTGTGTCCCACACTTTAACGCAAAAGAAAGATATACAACCATCTTCATCTTCACCACAAGCTTCCACCTCAACAAGACAAGAAAACCAACATGCAAATCTTCCACATTTTTTTTTTTGTTGATGCATGATGCTCCTGCATCCGACTCCCATGGTAGGAAAAAAATTTTGTGAGTATGGATTCAAAAAATGAAGTAGCCATTATTGACATAATTTTTTTTCCTCTTCCTCCAACACATAGCTGGAACAAGTATCCGATGCTGAAATTTCTCCTTTGCAATGAACTCTATCCAAGCATAAATCTCATCCTCATTCAATCTTGTTGAATTAATCACACCTGTAATAAATCCAGCAACACCATACCAATCTTCCTTTGCATACCACACATGACTAACAAGATCCTCATGCAAAAAATCATCAATATCTTTTAAACTCATATCAAAGACAACATCCCATGATTCATAAGAATTTACCTATTTGACATCTTCATCTTTGCTTGCCTCTTTTATGTCATCAACAATGCACGTAACTACTCCACTTGCTTGATCTCCAACTAAGGCACTATATTCTTCCTCCATTGCTGCAATCTTCAAATCATCTTGATCTACTTCAGGTTCGTAAGTCTTGTCATCTTTATGCTCTTCCTCTTCTCGTTCATCTTCTTCAACTTTAGGTTCATAAATGATTTCCTCTTCATCCGCTTGCTCTTCCACTAGATCATCTTTCTTTTCCACATCCAAGGAATTATCAACATCTTTTTTCTAGTGACATGCTTTTTGTTTCCGCAACTCAGCTTCTAATTCATTCACTTGCTTCTACAAATCAACTAGCAATGATTGTTGATTTCTTGCTCTAAATTTCTCAAGTCAAGGAATCCTCAAAATCCATCCAATCACAAAAGTCATCTTCGTCTGTCTCTTCTCCATAATCAAGTCTTTAGAAGACAAATCTTGTCTAAAACAAGAACCTCGTGCAAACTGCCTCACAGTCGGCGCTCTGTCTACACAATCAAGAACTTCTTGACAAACTTCAACCAACTCAAGGTCCTGGTGCAAACTGCCTCACGTTCGGCGATCTGTCCGCACACTCAAGAACTCGTGCTCTGATACCACTGATGAATGAGCCACACCACCCGTACCAAATCACAACCAAAAATGCAATAATATGGAGACAATAGAGATGACAAAATGCTTCATAAAACTTCCATTAATACTTGAAATTCATTAAAATATTCTCCAAATGAAAGGACTCCAAATTCTTACAATATAAGAGAGATTCCTCCCTAAGAACTTCCAACTAGAAGAGCTTCACTACAAGAGCTTACACTTGAAGAGCTTCTATTTCTCCAACTTCCATTAGAAGAGCTTCCATTTCTTGAACTTGATTACAAATGATAATAGGCCTTTCTTAAATAGGCACTTCTAACCCAAGACATTACAAACACAACCAATGTGGGATAAAAGGTAAATACAACTACCTTTAAATAACTATTAAATTCCCACCCAAATACAACTAAGCACCCAACAAATATTAAATATATGATTTAAGGATCTTTCCACAAACTTCTAAGTTGCCACCTATACACCTTGATTAATGGAATGACAACTATTTTTATTATTTTTCTTTTTACGCCACCTATGCGCCTCAAAAATAGAAATCTCCTTTTCCTTTCTTTTCTCCTTTTTATTTTTTTATTATTTCTCCTCTAATTTTCGTCACTTTCTCTCTCCTCCACAATATATATATATATATTTTCCTTTTTTTTTTTGTCTCATGTATCAATTCTATATGTACATTACTAGAAAAACTTAGTGAACTTCTAAACTATGGTTCTTGTTAGAATCCAAAGAGTTTCCACATGTTGCCTCCTTGGAAGTTTAAATAGACATCAAGATTAGGAAGGATTAGTTACAACAGTAAAAAGAAAAGCTAGAAACTATTTAATATTGGTGCCCCAAATTTGTGCAGTCATAACTCCTAGTCCATTGGGTGGAAATTGAATTTATTTGGCATTAAAAAAAGTTAAAATAAAGAATTGTATTGGGTGAAAATTGAGTTCATTGGATATTACAAAGATCTAAAACACATTATTTTTACCAATATATTTAAATTAACAAAGGAGAGAAGTCTCCTTAAAAAGAGATATGATTGACAACTAAGAAACCAAAGGATAAGAAATTAATTTAAAAACCACAAAAGAATATTCCCAAAGTCTATCATAATGACTTGATTGATCATTACAAACTAATATTACAATATTACTTTAGTTTCCTCAATGGTCAATCTACTGACTATACCAAGTTTATTATGAATTTTTACAAATTTGTCAAGACTCAAGGACTTGGTAAAAATTTTTGCAGTTAGATCCTTAGTTGGAGGATATTGCAACATAATCAATCCATCTTATGCATGTTGTGATATGAAATGATAATGAAGCTCCACAGTTTTGGTATGCTTGTGCAAGATTGGATGCTTGTCTCAAGGTTTAGCACCCCTTAATTGTTAGAAAACAAGCGTGAAGGCCCTGCTGGGGAAATGTGCATGTTTGCAAGCATCCTTCAAAGCCATATTGGCTCACATGTTGCTTCAATAGTTCCTTGATACTTTGTTTCTATTGCAGATAACTGTTCGATGTGATTGCACTCGTATCAAGGCTAAAAACACATCCAAAAGTGCATTTCCTATCATCAACACAACCTACCCAATTTGAATCTTTGAACCCAACCTACCTAGGATCCTTTCTTCTACCATACAAAATGAAAAAGTCAATTGCCCCTCTGACATATCTTAGCATCTACTTTGTGGAAGTCCAATGTTTTATTTTTGGGTGTTGTCATGAATCTAGAAATTTGTAACTCACAACATGGCTCAAATTAGGTCTAGTGATGGTAAGATAGATAAGATAGATAAGATTTCCCACTAGTTGCTCGAATATTCACTTATAGAAATAATTCCTAGAGATCTAGATGGACCTGTAGGAGGATTCCCCTCCTGAAGTAGCAGAGGGCCAAATTTTTTCCCAAGGCCCTCCTAGAATACAAATTTTGGAATTGTACAAAAAAACCAAAACTTAGTTGTTGGTTATTTCCTAGAGGCTAGTTGGATATTTCCTAGAGGCTAGAACCATTGAAATGCTCACGGAGCTCAATTGGATCATTTATTTCATTTGGGCTGACATTTACCATGTCTATTAATTGAATGCAGGGCTTCTCCAAAACTCATAGAAGGTCTTGATGGAAGAAACCTACAACTGCATTTCAAGACGAGATTATCACTCCCTCTTTTCACAGGTGCAAGGGTAGAGGGAGAGTAGGGTTCTGCTATTCATGTTGTTTTGTTGGACATAGACACAAATTGGGTTGTTACATTAGGGCTCGAGGCATCTGCAAAATTAGATATTGTAGTCTTGGAAGGAGACTTCAACAATGAAGATGAAGACAATTGGACACAAGAGGATTTTTAGAGTCATAAAGTCAAGGAGCGGGATAGGAAGAGGCCTTTACAGAATGGTGATTTGCAAATTAAATTGAAGGAAGGTGTTGGTACTATTGGAGAATTGATCTTTATTGATAATTCAAGTTGAATAAGGAGCAGGAAGTTCAAACTTGGATTAAAAGTTGCATCAGGTTACTATGAAGGCATCCATATTCGTGAGGCTAAAATAGAAGCCTTCACTATTAAAGATCATAGGGGTGAATGTGAGTTATTTTCCTTCAATTTTTCCTTTTTTTCTTAGATTACATAGAGTAAATAAAAAATGCTTTTAATATCTGATGGTTAATATTTGAGGGGTAGCTAGTTAGATAAAAGTTGGTAGGCATTAATTGGAATCTTTTTTTCATTAATTGATTTAAATTTTGGTTTTCTCTCAGTGCATAAGAAACATTATTTCCCAACATTAAGTTATGATCTATGGAGATTAAATAAAATTGGAAAAGATGGAGCATTTCACAAGAAACTAAATAAAGCATGTATTTTCACGGTTGAAGACTTTCTAAGGCTTGTGGTCAAAGATCCTCAAAAGTTATGAAATGTAAGTTCTTGATTTGTCAAGTTAGATGTGAATGTCATTTGAATATTTGCTCTTGTTGTAGTTGATATTTTTTGGATTTGATGCAGATCCTTGGAAGTGGTATGTCAAACAAGATGTGGGAGAGTACAATAGAGCATGCAAAAACTTGTGTCAGTAGTGGAAAATTGTATGTCTACTACACTGACGAGACACAAAATGCTAGGGTTATCTTCAATAATGTCTATGAACTGAGTGGTCTTTTGCAAATCAACAATATTATCCGGCTGAATCACTCTCTGATTCTGAGAAGGTATCTTTATTTGCACATTGAAGCATGTTTTATGCATGGACTTTGAATAGAATGTACTTATGATGATGTCATCTGTTGTTGTGGCAGGTTTCTATTGATGCATTGGTGAAGAAAGCATACGATAATTGGCTGTCTATTGTCGAATATGATGGGAAGGCATTGCTTAATCTAAAGTCAAAGAAGAAAGGTAGTAGTTCTTGCTAAGAATCTTCCTTACCCACCATACAATATGCTAATGCTTATAGCCAACAAGCTTCAAGGAGTTCTGAACCAGTTGGGATGCAACTTGCTCAAGCTTCAGCTAATGCTGGGTTGACTGGAGGTGGTAGGTCAACAAAACTGATGACATAGATGAAGTGATATAATTTTTTATACATTGAAATTTAGAATTTACACATACTAGTTCATAAGTTTTTTGAAATTTTTGATCTGCTAAAATATCTTGAGATTTCGTAGGTGTCTCAACAAATTCTGGTTTCAGTGAGAGATCAATTACAAAATATGGAGGTCAACCTTTACAAATTATAATCACCAACCAACTTTCTTATGGCAACATTTTGTAAAATCCACCAAACTAGGTAGCATTACTACAATCACCACATCAGAATGCCCTTTCATCAATAAATTCTTGGGTGGGTCTTGCACTGGGGCCTCCACAGTCGACAACCTCCTCACTAGTCTTTAGGTATTATTGAATTATGCTTTTTAATACCATCTCAACTATGCTAAGAAATCTACAATTTGGATAGTTGTATGTTTTGTTTACCTGAAGTAATAACATGTTTTGAATGTTATCACTTTTTCAAATGGATTGGAAGCAAGTGAATCTGCTTTTGATGTTTGCAGAAATGCAAGGAGTGATGCTCATGTAGCTAATGGATATTCTGTTTATGAGATAGTAATCTGAAATTTTCTAATTTCATAATTATGTTGATTAATATGTGTCACATACTTATTTTTTGTAAGATATTTCCCATAGGTGGTTTATTGAGCACGTACTTTCTTAATTGGTTTCTAGGAGCCATGCACAAACACAAACAAAAAAAACCAATATAAGGTAGAGGCACCTAGAAGAGAACTTGTGCGAGATCCTAGCATGAGGAACATGCCATTTATGGAGTTACTGTCTATCATCGGAAAGTTTCTTCCCATGGCTAAAATAAAATTATTGGAACATCAATACAATGTGTACAAGGTAGATCATTTTTTATCAAAGTTTCTATTGTCATTGAGGTAGTGTTATAGTTTCAAGAGCAAATGCGCATAAGACTAGATCTATACATTGCCTATAATTGTCAGGCAAGAAGAATTAGCAAAGATACATTCATAAGGAAGGTAAGGACAATTGCTACTGATAAGTTGTTGATTATACGCATAGTGAATACTAAAGGAGGGAATTGAACCCACCCTGAGGCTCGCACTTGTTGAGGTCCACTTCAATAATGGCTCTTCTTGTGAAATTGCTGTCTAAAACCTTTCTAATGAGATAATGTGTTATGAGCTCTTCATCAGTGATGGAATGTGAATCCAGGAGGCAGTTGTGCATCACCCATATCATGATTGTAACTAAAGTTAAGAGCCTCTATTATTGAATTCTCTTCCTATAAGGAAGAGAATTCAATAATAGAGGCTCTTAACTTTAGTTACAATCATGATATGGGTGATGCACAACTGCCTCCTGGATTCACGTTTCATCACTGATAATTCTCGTCCCTATGGATATAGGGAAGAGAATTCAATAATAAAGGCTCTTAACTTTAGTTACAGTCATGATATGGGTGATGCACAACTACCTCCTGGATTCACATTCCATCACTGATGAAGAGCTCATAACACATTATCTCATTAGAAAAGTTTTAGACAACAATTTCCTAGGAAGGGCCATTATTGAAGTGGACCTCAACAAGTGTGAGCCTCAAAAAACTTTCTACCAAGCATTGGCCAAAATTTTGACCAATGGTTGGTTGTTTTCCACCAAGCATTGGTCAAAATTTTGACCAATGCTTGGTAGATATTGTGCCAACAATTTTGAATGTTTTTGACCAACGTATTGATCAAAATTTTGATGAGAAATTTTTTGATTTGGTCGAGAACTGGATCAAAATTTTGACCAATAATGGTCGAAAAATGACCTGAAATGTATTAGTGCGTACATGTGATATGTGTGGCAATCTTTCTTTGTTAGATGAATATTTGCATGAAAATGCTTTGACTACTTTTGGACAACAATTAGTTGATGTAAAAATATTCAAAACTATTGAATATCCATTGAAGGATGGGAAGATTGGAAGGTGTGATCTAGTTATAGATAAAGTTAGTTGTCATGCATTTATGGGTGAGTTTAAGAGTGTGATCATACCAAAATATGTTAAACACTCTCAATATGCTAAATGGTTTGATGGAAAATTTCACATATGTAAGAATACATTTTCAATTGGTACTATGCTTTCAGTTGTTGACTTTGCAGAGAACTACACACTTGTACCACAAGATGAGGTACAACCATAATATTACAATTCAATGCAAGTAACAATTTATGTTTATATAGTTTATAGGCATGCACCTGATAGTACATAGGAGGATCAAAAAATATTGAGAGAGTACCATTTCTATATGAGTGATAATAAAATTCATTCATGTGAGTTTGTATAATATTGTTTCAAGGTCTTTTATGATAATTTAAAAGAGAGACAAATTCAAATGACACAACATTGGATATGGTT
The DNA here is from genome assembly GCA_028749045.1 of Cupressus sempervirens. NCBI lineage: Eukaryota > Viridiplantae > Streptophyta > Pinopsida > Cupressales > Cupressaceae > Cupressus > Cupressus sempervirens. The sequence goes on from CM053786.1 coordinate 470,489,657, forward strand.
AGATAATTGTATAGGACAATTCAAGAATGCTATAATGTTCTATTGGTTGAGCAGGACACATAGGCAAACTAATATCCAACACATATGTGGAGTTTTTTTGAGGTTGGACATGGTAAAGGAGAACATGATGGTGCTAGTGCATGTGTGAAGAAACCCCTTAGTAGAGAGCAATTAAAATTTGAGAAAAAAGCCAAATTCAAAAATGCACATGAGAGTTTTGAATGGTGTAACAAAAATGTATACATAGGATCAAGTTAGAACTCTAAAATCAAACGTTTCTTCTACCTAGTTGAAGAGAATAATATCCTTTCAAGATATGACCGTGATACAATTAGTGGATTAGCTAAATGGCATTCATTTAGGAGTTCAAATTCTAACACTTAGACTATATGGACTAGGGAGCTTTCTTGTTTTTGTTAGTTTTGTCTTGCAGGTGAATGGAAAGAATGTGAGAATATAGAATGGGTTGAAGATTGGCAACAAAAATCATTAACACCTACTAACACACATTTTCAAGATGATATAGTAAATGAAGGCCGTAATGTTACTTTTGCATCAGAAGACTATAGTTGTATTTCATACCTCATACAACTTGGTATGCATAATTAAATTAGATTTTGTTGTGATCATACTTCAATTTATATTATTTATTTATGTACATGTCATTAATATAATTCAAGTACATGTCTTTAATATATTATTTATATATGTACACATGTGATTAAAGTGTTTGTATACTTTATCTTATCTTGTAGGACATATTTATGTTGTTATTGCACCTAATGATAATGATGAACAAATTGAGTATTGACTAGCTAGATGTGTGGAACCTAAGAAAAAATTGACATGTCATCAAGTAGATGATGGTTTTGAGTATACAATTGGGTCTGTCATTGTAGCTGGCACCTAGCTATATACATACCCAACAAGAAGAAATGGTTTATCAGAATTTGAAGACTACCAATCCGAAAAGAAGATTTTACACTATTCTCATTTGGTTGTGGCAAAAAACATCAAATTAGAAAGATCCAAAGGGAGACCCGCCAATAAGGTATTATGGACAATTTCAATGGATAAGTGTGAGACAATCATAGATGCATTGCAAAAGAGAGAGGATGTAGATGGTATTGTGGGATGACTACATTTAAATCAAACACATATAAGTTTTTTCTTTATTGTGCTATTTTTATATATGTACTTATATAATTTAATTACATGTATGTATGCATTGTCAATAGCAAATTAGAGAGCTTATATATACCTCTTATTTAGGTCTCAATTACAATTTATGCAAATTTAAATGTTAAGGTGGCTCAAACATCAACATCTTGTGCAATTACACATAGTGAGTACATACAAATTACCCATATTTACATGGTTCAGATAGCTCATATTAATTTATGCTTTTATTAACATGTGTTTTTGTTTTACAATTTTATTTTACAGGACCTCATTTGAAGAAATGTGTTGAACCAATTTTATATTTTGAGTTCACTTCTATAAATATGTCATTGACATTGTCTTACATTTATTGTGAAACATCATGTAAAAATTTAAAAAAAGGAGTTTACTTCTATTTGAAAGTTAAAGGTGTGCACTTGATATTATAAATTAATTGTCAATTCAAGTAATGACTTTTTTTTCCATTACTTTTATATTAAAATATATTTAAATTAATGTTTGTATATAAATAGTTAAAATTTTAAAATTATTGTTTGTGTACCATATACTTACAAATTGTGTCATAACATGAATAAAGTATGTTGCAATAAAGAAAACAATTCATACTTACAACATGATAACATAATAATAAATACTACATATACTAGCATAATAAGAAGTTGTAAAAAAATAGTACATGGTCTAACATGTCATGACATGATCTATGAAGTCAAAAAATACATATAATATAGTTAAGTGATCTAGTACAATATATCAAAATAAATAATATGTGTCATAAAAACACAATCTGAAGGTGCCAAAAAGACCCAATCTATTTGATTTGCAGTCCTCCTTAGTCCACATGAAGAGGACTCAGATGGATCATGCTATGTAACATGAGTTGTCTCATCATGTGGGACACCCCATGAGGTAGATGGATCATCCTATGTAACATGAGTTGTCTCATCAAGTACATGCTTAATTGAAATGGGTTTCAAAATCTAGCTTGCAAATAAATTAAATATTCACTACATAATAAAAATAATACCAGATGAGATGGGTGTCCCTCTGTAACAGGAGGAGGTGTACTGTGAAAGCTACCAAATGCAATAGTGGTGAGGTCCTATAATTTACAATACATACATTTTATAAATTTAATAAAGAGCATAATTAACTATGTATGTATATAAATCACAATACTGACCTTAAAGGATGATGTAGGTACCTCCATCTGGCTTAGTCCTATACTCTCAACAACACTTATGGTGACATATTCCTATAATTATGGATACATAAAGGTTGAGTCAAAATTATATATACATGAATTACAAAGGACATAACTTGTATACTACATTTTTTATAAACTATAAAAACATGTATCTATATCATACCTGAGTAGTGGCCAATGTCATAGATGTGTCTAAAGATATGCTACCATGATGATCATCAACATGTCTCACATGGTCAAAAGATGGAGTCAAGAATAAACTATACCATGGCCTATATGGATATGTACAATCCATCTCTTGTTCGTAAAACCAAAAGACATAAAATTATACACATGAATCTAAGTTGAAGATTATAAGTTAATAACAATGTACATACATAAAAGTAGTACAAATTATTTATCTTGAGTGAAAAGTTCATATCGTAGATATTTGAGGTTGTGCCTCAATGGTCAATGGATCAAGAGCTATACTGACATCAAATTGTGTAGCATACGACAATCCCTACAAAATTAGATAAAAAGAACATATGATCACATGTTATTAAATTTGAGTTTGAATGTACATTATTTATAGTGTAATTCAAAGTGCATACTATATAAGGGATGCCAATGTCTGTAGGTCTCAAAAAAAGACTATATTGCCTCCTAGGAGGAACATTATCATCCATCGTCTATTATTTCAAAATCAACATACATTAATATGGTTAATACAATTACACACGTATGTAGAAAGTAAATAATTATGTACTTTATTTAAATTTTAATTAAAATTTTACCTGTTGCTCCTAACTATCTCTGGGCTCTCCCTACATGAGGTCAACAAATGATGACACATCAATATCATCACTACCATCGCCATGGGCAGCATATACATCATAATCAAAATCATAATGGTCATCATGTGCTACATAAACATCACTCATCTACATCCACTACTCTACTAAATTGCCCGAAAGGGCACTCAATGAGGTAAGAGTAGATGACACTGCTCAATGATGGTGTGGTGCTAGGACAATTGGTGTGGGAAGAGGTATAAGAGGTTGAGGCCATATGCAATTTCTCATTCTATAGCTCAAATTTTCCCTAGGCCTATCCTAAGGCATCCCTCCACCAACCCTCTGAAATGATCTAATATCAAAATAATTAGGTTTCAAACCCAATTCAAATTCAGCCCATAGCTTCCTAAGGAAGTACATGGGCACCTCTTGATTTATGTGTGGTGGATGGTCAAATGCCATCCACCACCACTCCCAAAAGTGTGTTGATATACACGAATGTGTGCACCATCTAATAGAAATGCGTGAATTCTTCTCACTAATCTCCTCACCCATCTTAGGGTTTACAAAATATCTTGTACAATGTCATTTCACTATTTTGAGCTTATGGACCTCTCTATAGGATAGGCCATCAGAATAAAAAACATGCATGTTTTGCCTCCATAATCCAAAGCTATCAATATCAGAATCCAAATGTTGTATAGAGTGAACGACAGCTTGCATGCTATCCACAAGGTGTAGTAGGTGAGGAGGGGGATGGGCCTCATGCCTGATAGTCTCAATATCTCGCATGAGGTCACTAAGATTATGCCTCATGCTCTCTCACATCCTTTGTAGTAGGTACTGGAGGAGGACTAAGTGGTGGTGGAGGTGGAGGTGGAGGTGGAGATGGAGGGGGCGGAGGTGGGGGTAGGGGATGGGGTGGGGGTTGGTCCATCAAATATAATCTGCATATATGTTTAAACAACATAAAAAAACACAAAATTACTATTTAATAAAATAAATCTAAAATATCAATTATATAAATTCATAGATCTTTAAAACCATATCAATTAAATAAATATAGTTAAACACTTAAGTAAACTTTAATGTTAAGGCTAATTGAACATTATACCAAATTTAAGCCTAATCATAAAATAATACTCCAAAAAACTATATTAATAAATCAAATTAAATGTGAATTCTAAAAATATCTTATATAAATATGTTTATGATTATGCCTTAGCAAATTTTTATGATTAAAGATCAATATTAAAACAATTAGGATTGAACATATAAATAAGATTGTGGTTTTGGTTAGGAATGAACATATTATAATATCACACATAATTAGCCTTTTAGATGGTGACATCTATAGGGAAATGTGTTGGTTACCAAGAATTGAATAAATAACTCTTTAAGTAGTTATGTTTTAAGTAGATGTAGATGGTACATCGTTATCTGTGTGTCTTTGTTATAAGGAGAAACTAGAAATCTAGTTTTAATGTTAGATATGAATTTGTTTTGTCTATGCAAGTTCAAGGGAACATGTTTTTGATATTAAGGAAAAGGATATGAAAGTGCCCAATAGTTTAACCATTGTTTTGTTATGCACCAAGCCCCTTTATTTTAACTACTTTAATATAAAAATAATATTATTTAGAAATCAATTTATTGAATAATTGTATAATATATTATTTACATTAAATTTAGTTTATATTGATCAATTAATATTAATTATTAACAAAGATATAGTAAAACTTATAGATTAATATTTTCATGTACATTAATTATTATAAAACATGTTTCATATTAAGATATAATTTAAATATATTAATAAATAAATTTATTAATTATATATTCCACCTATAATTGAAAAAGTTACCTTTAAAAAGAAATTTAATTTAATTTATATTGATCAATTAATATTAATTATTAACAAGATATAATTTAACTTATAGATTAATATTTCCACATACACTAATTATTATAAAACATGTTTCATATTAAGATATAATTTAAATATATTAATTAATAAATATTTTAATTATATATTCCACCTATAATTGAAAAAGTTACCTTTAAAAAGCAATGAATGATCTTGTTTAGAATAAAAATATTATTTATTAAACCCATAAGGGTTTTTTATGGTGAGACATCCACCAAAATGCTTGGATTTTCCAGTGGTTTCTTTTGCTAAAGCATTCAAAAGATGGTGTAGCATTTCCATTGCAGGCAAACAGAGCAGAGTAGTAGGCATTCTTGAAGTGGGTAAGGAAAATGAGTACCCTATCTTCCTATATTCCTTTTTATATTACTGTTGAGAAGCCTAATGTCATATTATTTCTCCATGCTACAACAAACTGTGGATTCAACATACATTATGTGTGCAATTAGAATGAAGCATTAGTTTATTGAGGACTTGACAGAATGGAAACAACAGAAAAGGGAAATTATATTAACTGAGAAAATAAGCTAGTACAAATAGTTCAGGAAAATAAACTTCAAAACATGCCCTAAGGGCTTACAATAGCATAAATCTGGAGATAATTTATCCTTATGGTACCTCCTCTCAAACTCCACTCCGAACTGCTTTTTACAATGCCAAAAATCTCCTTAAATAAACCTCGGAGGGTTAAGGACTAGGATTACATTCTAGAAAGTGCTAGTAGGCATCCACCGACCAAATAGAAGGTTCTAGAAGCGGCGTTAGAAGTCGGTGCAAATCTAGAAGAATCCAAAAACGGTAACCGGACTTCTGGGAGGCATAACTTTTGAACCGTAGCTCCGATTGACAAACCGTTTACATTTTTGAAAAGCTCTCAAAGTTCTCTATAGCCCTATGGAGGAGCTTTGCTCGTCCCCCATTTTTTGGCCCTTTTCGAGGTTGTTTAATGCCCCTAACCTGACTTTGAAGCATTCTTAGCAGGTCTCCAAAACCCAAAAAATTGCAATAACTTTCAAGTCGTGGGGCCTTTTGACCTGATTCTTTTTTTGGAATGCTCTAAATCACAATTACATTCATCTGGCCAATTCACACCTTCTAGGTCACCAAAATGATGGCCAAATTGCATGCTCCTATTTTTTTGGGATTTTCAAACACACTGATAGTGGAATTGTGAGAGTTGGAACCTTTATTTGACCCAAATGGGTATCCAAAAATGTAAAGACATGAAACAGAAACTAAGTCTAAGTACATTTTTTTGGGTGACACAGGATTGCCCTTATACCTCTGGATGCTCCTGCATCAACAGAGTAGTAGGCATTCTTGAAGTGGGTAAGGAAAATGAGTACCCTATCTTCCTATATTCCTTTTTATATTACTATTGAGAAGCCTAATGTCATATTATTTCTCCATGCTACAACAAACTATGGATTCAACATACATTCTATGTGCAATTAAAATGAAGCATTCGTTTATTGAGGACTTGACATGAAAATAGGCCGATCACTACCAAAAGGCCACTTGGAAACATTTTTCCTTGCCACAACTTTCAAAATCAGATTCCTCTTCTATCATTACCATTACAAAGAGATATTTTGAGGAATATTGTAGGCACAACATGTTGAACCTTTGGTATTTGGTCTTTTGATTGTTGTCATTGATGACAATAATGAGCATATGATATGGCTAACATAATGAGCATATGGTATGGCTAACATCACACAATTATCTTATTTGATGTCCTTCAATATTGTTCAAAACATATTGAAGACAAACACTTAAGTGTTATACAATTAACACTTAATGTTCACATTGTTTTTGAAAATGGATATAAAAAATAGTTTTGGTCTATTAGAAATTTGACAAGCTTTCTTATCAGATAGACCCCAACTATCACACCTTTTTGAAAAGGACTCAGAGTTAGCTAAAATGGGTCTTCATTAGTTTTTGCATAACACATGTATGGAAAGACAAAAAGTTTGTTTATCAGAAATGGGTACTAAATTTTTATGACAGTTTTGGCAGTTTTGGGGAGTTTTGGTCTAATGGAAGTTTGGAGTATATAACTGCCTCCAAAATTTTGACTTTCTTGGTTTATAAGTAGAGGATACATTCTTCTAAAACATTCAATAGGTGGTTTTGATAGAAGTTTTAGAATTGGTGTGAAATTCCTTGTAGACCAAACGGTTTGCAAGCAGATTTTTAACAACAAAGAAGAGGGTAATGCTTTACGTTTCTATTCTCATATTTGTGATTTGATTTTTATTGAAGAAGTTTATCAAAGGTAGAAGAAGAGTTATATATTGTTTCTTCATTCATTTGTATTAGTATTTGATTAGATCTTTAAATAGAAAAAGAAAATATATTTGGATATTGGATGTTTTGAGGAGAATAGAAGTATATCCTACATTGTGTTTTCAACAAGAAAGTTGTAACTAGTGATTCATGATTTGTGTTGTAACAGAGATGATCCTCTAATTTTATATCTCATTTGTTCATTTTGGAAGTTGGTGCTTGTATTCATGAAGTTGGTGCTTTAAGTGTAAGGGATTAGTGTTCCTTGAAATTGGTGTTTCTAAAACAGGGTGTTGGTGCTTCCTGGAGTATTAGCTCTAAAAGATTTACCCAAGAGGCCAATAAAGTTTTAGATTCAAAGTGGTTTTTTACCCTAAGGGGTTTTTGACATTAAAATATTGTTTCACTTTGTTATTCATTAACTATCTTGCTCATGTGTTAATTTTTTATAACTTGTAATTGTTTCAAGTTTTTAAAAGTATTTTAAACCACTAATTCACCCCCCCTCTTGTGGTGTTTGTATTCCAACAAGTGGTATCAAAGCAAGGTTCCCTATATCAAGTTTAACAACTTTGGGTATATTTTGGTTGAGTGGAGTACTTATCTATTATGGCTCAAGATAGTTCTTCAAAGGTTCCTATTTTTGATGGATCGGATTATGCTTTTTGGGAAGTAATGATGCAAACATATTTGTTATCTATTAATGTTGATGTTTGGGCTTTAGTTGTTAATGGTTATAAAGTTCCTATCACTTTACCTATAGATCCTGATGAAAAGAGGAAGTATGAAACGTATATGAAAACTAAATTTTCTATACTTAACAATTTATCTGAAGATATTTTTGTTAAGGTAATGCATTGCAGTTCTTCTAAAGAAGTATGGGACAAATTAAAAAATACATATCATGGTAATAATAGAGTTAATGAAGCCAAGATACAATATTTTAAATCAAGATTTGAAGACCTTAAGATGGGTAATGATGAAAAGGTACAAGACTATATTCTTAAGATAGATGAAATGGTAAATGGCATAAGAGGACTTGGTGAAAAATTGATGATATTGATGTTGTAAATAAAGTTTTGAGATCTCTTCATGATAAATTTGATTCTAAGATATGTTTTATAGAAGAAACTAGAGATATTAATAAGTATACAATGGAAGATATTCATGGAGCACTTGTAGCTTATGAAATGAGAAAGTTTGGCAAACAGGAATCCACAAGCAAAGATGTAGCATTCAAGGTGGAAAAGAAAGTGAAACAAGTCTCTTCAGAATCAAAAGATCTTGGTGTTCTTGAAGCACATTTATCAGGGAAATTAAATAAAGGAGCAGTTAAATACAAAGGTAAACTTCCTTTCAAATGCTTTAATTGTGGTAAAATAGGACACTTTGCATCTAAATGTACTTATAATAGTCATGATGAAGTAGATGACGAGAAAGAAAAATCAAGTAAAAAAAAATTCTATAACAAAAAGAAGTTCTTTAAGAAGAAGAAGAGTTTGGTTGCTGATGTATTAGATAGTGACTCTAGTAGTTTTGAATGTGATAAAAATGAAGTTTCATTCATGGCTATAGAAACTACTTGTCAAGAATCAAATAGTGATGATGATGTTGAACTTGTTGAGGCTGATTTAGAATGTGAATTTCTTTATGCACTTAAAAAGATAAAGGAATTAAAAAGGAATTTAGGCGTTGAAGAAAATAAATTCTTAAAAGAAAAAGAGAATTTTGAAAAAAAAAACTAATGACTTAAATGAACAAGTTATAGAATTGAAATTACAAGTTGAGGAACAAAAGAGAATTGTCTTTGTCACTAAGGAAGAGTTAAGTTCTAATGATTGAGAATGTACAAGGTTAATGAATGAAGTAGTATCATATAGAAGAAATTTAGAAAAATACGAGAACACTAATTTGGATGATATGTTAAGGAAAAAAAGAAGAATTGATGATCCAACAAGAATTGGATTTGAACTTGGACAATGTTCTAGTGACAAGAAAGATAAATCTTTATTCAAGATATTTAAATCTAAAAGTAAGGATACAAATCAGAATGCTACCACATCAAATGCAGGTAAAAATGTAGATTTTAATTAGGTTTCTAATGATAAAAATTAGGTTATATCAAGCACTTCATTCATGGGTAAAAGATACTCAAATAGGTTCACTTCTTTCTTTGATGGGTTTTGCTTCATGTGTCATCAATATGGACATAAAATAAGTAATTGCAGATACATGTCAAGGAGGTATTCAAAGTTTCATTTTGGTTATTCCTTTCCTAAAATGAATAGTCTAAGATGTTACAAATGAAATCTCTTTGGTCATGTTATGAGTAATTGCAAAACTAAGTCAATTTAGAATGATCAATCTTATGCTAGTCTACAAGTTGATAAAGAATTTGATACTAAAATGACTAAGATATAGATGCCTAAGATTAATAAGTTTATGTTTGTTCAAATGGCTCTACATTCTAAAGAAAAAGACTTTTGGATAATTGATAGTGGTTGTTCTAGACACATGATAGGAGATAGAATGAAGTTTAACAAATTGATTAACTACAAAGGTGGCAATGTTAGTTTTGGTGATGATTCTTCAAGGAAAATTAAAGGTTAGGGTTTATTGATGCTTAGTGAAAAAATGTCCATTCATGATGTGTATTATGTTGATGGATTAAAGTAAAATCTTCTAAGTGTTAGTCAAATTTGTGATCATGGATATGAAGTTGTTTTTTATGACCACGGTTGCCAAATCAAATTGAAATCTAGGCAGTTGGTTGCATCGAGTAAAAGATCTAAAGGGAATTTATACAATTTAAAAGATATCACAAATACTAACAATCATGAAGATGTTTGTCTTATGGGATAGGTGAATGAAAGTCGGTTATGGCACAAAGGGCTCGGGCACTTGAATTTTGACAACTTGGTAAAAGTTAGTAAGCATTAGAAAGTAAGAGGTCTGCCATGTATAAGTAAGCTAGAGAATGTTATTTGTGAAGGGTATCAACATGGTAAACAAACAAAGGCATCTTTTCCTTCAAAAGAATATTAGTGAACATATTCAAGAGAAATTGGAAATTAATATGTCAGATATCCTTTGCTATTTATGTTTCAAAGAAAAATTAAAATATTATGCTTGAGTGGACCAAATTAGTGGAGATAGTATTAGATGTTAACTATTTCAATCTCTTTGTTTTAGGAAATTAGAAGGAGGCCCTAGTTCAATATGTAATCTCAATTGATATGCATAGGACATCAGGTGGAGCTAAAAAATGCAACATGTTTGCATTTTTGATGTAGGTCATTAATGTAAATGTGGTGCATTTTTTAGCTCCACATAACATTGTTGCACATGCATTCTTGATTCAGATTGGTTGAATCTTAATTTGGATGGGAGGGAGAGAATACAAAGACATATGGATGTTTTAGTGGCTATAGACAATGATTCTTCACTATTTACATTGTAGTTCTATTGTCGAGTTCCTTATTTTGACTATTGCTACATTCTACATTTTGATGTTATTAAAAGTAATGTTTTATTTCCTTTGTTGAAATGTGTCATGCCTTCATTCACTAAAATTGGGCTTTGATAATTGCAACCATATTGGTAACATGCTAATCTTAGTCTTCTTAAAGTTGTTGTTATAACAATATAGATCATACTATGCATATAGCACACTCACCAATGGAACAAAACTATAACATTTCTTAAAACTTTTCAACATCTTATGTAATGCTAATTGATCATGATTTATTTGTATTTGGTTGCAGGGTATTGTGCAACAAAACAGAATGAGAAATTGGGGTTGTAGGGTAAAGAAAACATCTCTCCATCATTTGAGGGTAATTCCAAGTAAGGACCAAATCCATTTATTGTTTGAATCTAGAAGGAAAGTATCAATGACAATTTTTTTTTAAGATTCTTACATAATGTTGTTTTCTTACATGTTTGGTGTTGAATGAGGGATGTCAATTGATGATCTTATCCTTCTTATTCCAAATGGATAGAATGTTATTAAGGCTTCTCTAATTGTAGTAATATGTAAAAGATAATATAAAAATATAAAAATATCTAGATGATCCCCCCTTGAAAAGAGTTTGAATCCCACCTTATATCTTGCAAGGATGTGAAAGATGCACCCCTCCAAGCATAAACTAGTTGGTTATAATTGGGATTTACACACAATGTTTAAATAAGGATAAGTTCTCATATATTTGTAAGATACAACTTCTCACATCATTTACCCTTACCAATGTCACTGTTCAAATCTCAACTCCTTAAACATCAAGCACTCAAACTTTGATTAGTCCATGAACTATTGATCATATTGTAAGGTCCAACTTCTAATCTCATTCACAATTTTTTATCTCACTCTCATCATGAGACGTCTTGTCCTTCCCTATGTCCACACCCTTGAGTTTTTCTAACACACTGTTTTCCATCCTTAATGCCCATTAACAACTACCATCATTATCAATATGTAGACAATAAAATGTAACTTTCCTTCTCTCCCAACCAACCCACATTACATCTTTTCATTTATCTAGTCCTTGGATCAACCCTTGACCCTTCAATCTTTGACTCTTTTTAGGCATAAGGATGTTACTTGTGACATACCCTTAAACTAATATTTGATACTAAACCCCCAATAGCATCCTTAACTTTGTCAAACTTATGATAGATAACTAAACATGGGGAACACCACTCACCTATCAAACTAGAAATTGTATTCCCCCACTCTTAAATCAATAGGGACACTTATTCCCCATAGACTGACAATTTCCTTACCTTGGATCACCAAAAAAATAGGATTCTTACACTCCTAATTCTTCTAGCATGACAATCACCAATTACCTTGGATCATCAAACAAATAAGATTCTTATGAATTTTTTCTTTTATAATAAAACTAGGGCTATTCTCAAAGTTTTAATGACCATTATTCAATCTATTGACAGTCATTGTGGTTGATGACATGGAAAAATCATCAAAATACCATAGGATTCTGATGATGTTTGGTCGATGTTTCAACAATGTCTATCATTGATGACATGGAAAGCTTGTTGATAATAATCTAGTAATTGTTTGACACTACCTTGTGGCAGATATTGGGATCATTTTCAATGGCTTTGTCCATCGATATATAGACAACCTTAGATTTTATCAAAATTATAGTGACGAAACTTTTTGACCATTGGCAACCAAAATATCAACCATCCCTTGTCAAAAAATAGGTGTGAATTTACTAGTGATTTAAGTGACTATTAATGGAATTTATATAAAAACAAAGAGAACAATTTTTTTTTAAATCTTATTCAACTAATTCTTAAGATTCATGGCTCCATAATAATCAGTGGTGTGATTGATGGGAAAAATAAGTTCTTTTGATATGAAAATGTACATATTGTTTAGAAATATTATAAAATTGTCTATATTGAGTGATTTTGAAATTAGCCAAGGCCTGATTTAAACTCTGAGGTAAGGACCTTCAGCTCAATTGCTTATATTTTATCTGAATGATGAAATAGGGTTTTCTTGCTATGTCTTTCCCTATGGAGTTTTCAAACTAGCTTTTATAATAATAAATATTATTTAGTGGCTCCATCCACCTTTGACAAATGGGAAACAAAAGGATAAAAAAGTTAGTTTGAAAAAGATCTCAATGGGAAATAGAAAGATAAACATGTGCTACCTTTAGTTACAATCCTCAATTCTTGGACAATAGTATAATAAATATGAAATTAAAAAGACAAGGTACAAAATACTTTGTTTAAAAACCATAAAGTTGTCATTCATACAGACAAATGCACCTTGGAAGGTAAGGTCATTGGGATGACTTTAGATTGATGATATGGTTTGTTCAAAGTATATGATGAACCTTTCCTTGTTATGTGTGGTTAGAATTAGTATATTGAGCATTAGAAAGATAAATATAAGGTCATGAATGGATTCATTGTAGGATAAGAGCACAGAGATGGCTAGATAGCTAAATAGCTAACAAAGAGATGTATAATCTCATCCAACCTAATTTGATCATTAAATAACCATGAGTAAACATGATAGATTCCATACAACCAAATATACTTGATGGGGTGCCAAAGTGCATGAGACATTGAAAAGTCTCTTGTTTCTTACTCTAGAAATAGTTGGATGTAGAGAATTAACAATGTGTACAAGCAAACTTAAATGCCTTGAGCATTTAGAATGTAAGAATGTAAGTGATCACAATTAGTCTCTTTGGGGTGCTGAGATATGATCACTTTTTTTTCTCTTCTAAAGATAGGGGTGAATTGATGGGGTTAGAGGATCTTTGCAAGATGGCTTAGCTTCAGGAACTATAGTTAGTTGTTAGAGATGGAAGAGGTTGCAGAAGAGACCCCTCTATGACTGGTCAAGATGTATTGTCTACAAATCGTCAAAGACAAAAGGATACAATAGGAGCTTCTACAGAAGATGATGGTGATGAAACATTTAGAGAGTCTTAGACTAGTGAGGTTTGATGTACCATGTTGAATTTTTGGTCTGGCAAATGTGAGGGAACTTGATGTATATGAGTGTTATGGTAGTGATTATTCACAGTGGGAAAGCATGTCCAACCTTGTGATTGAAGGTGTAGAAAATTGCCAAAGTTATTTGGAAAGACAGGAGGTTTCCACAGCTCCATTTCTTGAGAATACAAGGATTTCATAAATTGGAGGAGTTTCTTGAATTGAAGGAGGGGGTCATGGGATGTCTTCAGGAGCCAGTTCTAGTTTAGTGCCCCAAAGTTGAGAAAATGAGAGGGGGATTGGAACACTTGAAAGGACTCAAGCTCTTTTTTTATAAAGATTTAGGAGCCACTAAAGAAAAATTTAAAGGTGGAGAATTTTGACATAAAATCAAATCTATGAATCCTGAAGTAAATATTGTAACCAAGGATTGAAATATAAGTTGTAAAACTTTATCTTTTAAGTTACTAGCTATTTATTTACTTTAAAAAGAAAATTAATAAGAATTTTTTTTTGAAAATAAATTCTAATATTATATATATATATATATATATATATATATATATATATATATATATATATATATATATATATATAAGATTTAATTAATTAGAAAAAGAATATAAATTAATAATTAATAATTTTATTTTAGGAAAGTTGAATTCAATGGATTGAGGCATACAACTCTTAAACTAATGATGAAGTATAACGGTTGAAGATTTGTATAACCAATTAGATAAAATAAAGAAAATGTCTATTTGGTATGATCTCTTTTCAAAATTGAAATATAAAAAATAAAATACAAGTTGATTTTAAGTGGCTTTCTTTTAGCTCAATCTTACCATTATAGTTGTGGGACATTAGAAATATGTTGAAACCAATGAATGATAAAAAAATTGAAATGCACTTGTACAATAAATTAAAATAACATAAAAAAATATTATTTTTAATTCTATTTGATAAATATAAGATTACTAGAAATTGAGAAATATAGGCATTTTAGAAATTCATTAAGCCATAAAGGTGGAAAGAATGAAACACCAAGTCCTTAGAAATATTTTCTTCTTCTATGAACACTTAGTTTCTATATAATGCCTCCATTATATATCTGCTTCTACTATTTTATCAAGCATATATTATGTTATTAAAAATATATCCCTTTGACTTATATTTCATAAGAACCCATTAAGTCATGATAAGTCGCAAAAACATGTAAATACTAACAATATGACAAAAAAATTGCCAAATAAGAAATTAATGTAATACCAAGAAATCACTCAACTAAGTCAAGAGTTGAATCCACAATTTAACTATGAAGTGTACAAGATCCATTTAATTGTTACCTAATAAATTCATTTCTAACAAGAGACACATTCAATATTTGGGAAATAGTTTGAAGACTCAGAATTAGTCTATCATACATATTTACATGTCAGCACTACTCACAAATCAAGGATAACTTAAAAATGACATAATATACTATGATGATCAATTCATTTATGATGTGTCAAGTTAGAACAATTAGGTAGATGTGGGTAAAATACTATCTCCTGGATTGCAATAAATATTGAAAGAGAATCAGAGTCACTCCATCGTAAATTGTAAGATATTGTATTTTTTGATGGAGGCTTTTGAAAATAATCATCCAAGATCTCTAACTATTATATTCACTAAATTATTCAAATATTATGAGATATATTATAAAATCTTCTTATATATAGAAATCAAACACAGGTTTAATGCTTATGTACCATCCATATAGGATGTTGTGATTATGATGATTGACATTATGGGAAGGAGAAAAAATTGTCTTACTTTTAAACTATTTGGAGTGAGCAAAAGAAATGGCCTCGATGGAAAGTGGAAATAACCATAAATGTCCCCTCCACTTGCAAGCATCAAATTTTAGGAAAACTATTATAATGACTATGAACACAAAAAGAAAAGGGTATGTGCAAGATCATGGTGTGCCAAAAAGTAGTGATATAAAAAAGTTGGAGTTTTAAAATGTCTAAAAGTATTTCAAAATCCATTCTAAATTTTTTCACACCCATCCTAATAGCAAAGGAAAAGGTGATACCATACCTTTTAAGGTATCTCGATCCAATATTGAGTATTTGATATTATCGAGCACTCAATATTGGATTAGATACTCAAAACTTGCAACCACAAAATTAAATCAAAAAACCTAAGTGCTACTTTCCACTTTTGTTTCTTGTTGCTAGAGCCAAATAGGGTCCCCATTTCGGATACACAATCTGAGATCCAGTATAGGATCAAGGCAACCTCAAGTAAGACCATTTTTTTGTTTGTTTGATTACTTTCATTGAATTACATTTAAAATTAGGTTTTTTAATAGAAATTACTTATTTTTTAAATTTTAATTAAATAATATTAATACAAATAATATTTTTTGGATTCTTTGCAATTTAATACACATGGTTGACTCAAATGATGTTGATAACATTGAGCCACAAAACAATGTTCCTCAAAACCCTCCAACAAACATTCCACAACCCTGTTCAAAATCTTCAAGCTCCATCAAATGATCCATTACCCCCTCAAAAACATCCTTGAATTGACGATTTGATACAAGAAATCTTACCAAATTGAGGGGTTTTCAATCCAAATATAATAATGCACCTATATTGGCTCCCATGTTATCCATGTTAAACAACATAGTGGATAATATTTAATAACTTACCCATCAACTAAATGCTACTCTTCACTAGTGTGAGAAAATGCATCTCATGTTTGATGACGGGTAAAATGGTAGAGCACACGAAGCCCAAATTCTCAATTAAATCATGCACAAATGAGGCTATGTGTGCAAACTATTGGGATCATTGGTGGATGGTTTTTGACAAGCCTCCACACAATAATTTAGAGGTCCCATTTTATTTCATTAAAAAATTGTATGTTTAATTTTTGATATGCCTCAAGGTAAACTACTGGAACATAAGGCCCAACATGGGTATAGGAGGAGGAGGTCCTCAAGATAGACCCTTTTCCCAATGGAGGAAAGTTAACACTTTTGTCCCCCCTACTGATGTCTCCCTCTCTCCTCTAGTGCAACATCATGACATCATTATAGAGGCTATCTCTTAGACTATTAGAGCCATCCATATATTGAGTAGCCTATTGATATCCTAGGCTAGGCTAGTGTTGCCTCCCCATGTTGATGATGGTGGTGCAAGTTCATCATCAGCAAGTTCATTACATGTTTGTGTACCCCATACTTGCATAACCTGCAAGAATATCTATCTGGGTCCCATTGATGATCATTTTTAGTACTAGTTTCTATTTGGGGAGGAGGATACAACACACACACTTATTTAGATTTTAGACCTTGATGTGAGAGAGGAAGGGCATGTAGAGCCACGAGATCCTTCTATGTCAATACGTGCATATATATATATATATATATATATATATATATATATATATATATATATATATATATATATATATATATATATATATATATATATATATATATATATATATGACAGTTGATTTAAAGTTAATCTTTATAATAGAATATTTTTAACCCATATAGACTTATGCATGTATGCAATCTTCATTCATGTTTAGTTGATGACTAAGGAGGATCTTAGATAGGTTAATGATGTCACACTCTCAACTATTTCATTAGCCTTTAGACATCTATGGTATATTATGTTGTGTCCTCATTGCTTTTCTATTTGATATAGGAACATATATGGTTTCTAATCTTTCTTTTCTCATGCAGGTAACACTTGTCAATCAGGGGCATAGTTCTCAGGGGGGAGAGCCACATCCCATTGATAAGAGAAATGTAATTAGGTGTTTTAAAAGTGATTAAATATTGATGCATTCTTTTAGCTTGTGTGTGCCAATGAAATTTAATTACATTCTTTATTGTACAGGGCATGGCTACTGGTGATGAGTCTAGGCAGATTTGGCATTGCAGACCCTTTGGAATTTCTATTCACAGTGAGAGCCCCATCATATGTATAGATATCATTTATTTTTTATTTTACTTATTTTTATAAAAAAATACAAAACTGATTTCCATGATATTAACAACTAGGCTTTTGTATCTAGTCAGAAACACCTAGTACGTAGGAGGCTAGATGACATAGTTTTGTATCTTTTCTCACACAATCATTGTTTCTAGAGGAGGGGTTGACATAGGTAAGTTTTATTTTTAATTCTTAATTATATGCTATACTTTAGTATTCTATCAAATATAATGTTATAGTTTAAATTGTAGACCTATTTGACAACCATACTTGAACATATATGGGTCACAATCAATAAGGTACAAGCATTGTTGAGGACATATGACTAGCATAGAAGGTCAATGAGAGAGGTATTTATGATGAAAGTTTGAAACTATAAATCTTCATTAAAAAATTGATCATTATGAATTTGAGTAATTTAATGTAAGATATGTAGAATCATATAAATTCAGTGAACTAACTTTGAGTTTTTATTTTTTGTTTATGTAGGAGGCATCTGATCCACCTTGTACAATGAAGAGGCTTCATTTTGAATATCCACTAGTAGCATAGGATAGTATAGTTGTCATAGGATGCACCATGAGATAATTGAGATGACACATGCCAAATTATATATAGATACTTTGATACTATACATATTTTGATGGAATGATTAGTCACATTTTGTATGAGGCCTCACCCCAACTCATCATAGCATAGCTACTATATTTCCATTTTGTTATTTAGGACTGGATATCTTGAAATATATTTTGATACTTGATGGACAATAAATTTTGCTACTTAACCAATGATATTTACCTTGTAGTCTTCCATTATGATATGTATTAGGACTTATTTGGCATAGTTGATGGATTAATGGATATTTATTTAGTATTTCACTTTTATGGTAAGAAATAAAAAAACAATAAGTGTCAAACATCATAGTTATGAAGATAACCAAGTAGTCAACAATTTTTTTTTTAATATAGTGACATATGGGTACATGTAGTACCATGTCAATTCAGCCCAATAAATAATTAAATGAATAAGAAATTAAAAAACATATATACTTCCGCCCTTAAAAGGTGGCCTGTACAATTGTCTTGTCATGGTATTGATGGAAGTAATTTAAAATCATTTTTAAAAAATATATATATAGGCGAGTTGGGGGGGAAATGACATACCTTTCCCTCCCCTAAAACTAGGTGACCAAATCTATTTAAAAGGGAGGCATTTAATTGTGAGGCACCTTAGGTAAAGGCACGCCTACCCATCTCCTCCTCCTCCCACGTGGAAAGAGAGAGGGATGGGTGAGGCTGATGGGAAGGGTAGGAAGTAGCTTTGGGGGACAAGGGGGGTGGGGGTAGAGGTAGGTAGTAGGGTAGAAACATATATAGTAAATTAATTTGTTTTTAATATATTTTTTAAAATTTTTTTATAAAGAGTAAAGGAGAATGCCTAGGATGTAGATGGGGTACAATGTATTATGTAGGTTGTTTTCTTTTTAATATATATTAAAATGATTTTATAAATAAGTTTAGCTCATTATATATATATATATATATATATATATAGATGTACATATACATATATACATGTACATGTACATGTATACATGTACATGTACATGTATACATGTACATGTACATGTATATACATATACATATACATGTGCATGCACATGTATATGTATATGTATATGTATATGTATATACATATGCATATGTATATGTATATGTATATACATATATATATTTATGTATATAGATATATATATCTATATATATGTATATATATATATAGATATGTATATATACATATATATATATAGATATGTATATATATGTATACATATATACATATATATATATATATGTATATATATGTATACATATATACATATATATATGTATATATGTATATATAGATATCTATATATACATATATACATATACACATATATATATATAGATATCTATATATACATATATACATATATATATATATATATGTATATATGTATACATATATATATATATATATGTATACATATATATATATATATGTATGTATGTATATATGTATATATATCTATATATATATATATATGTATATGTATATATGTATATGTATATGTATATGTATATATATATATATATATATGGTATTTAGAGATTTGCAATATTAGGACTATAGAGTGTATTGATCATACCTTGAGTATAGTATAGTAGATTAATATAAGGATAATATACATATATTATTTTAAGATATGGGATTATATTATATATTTTGATTTAAAATATTTTGGAGAAGTAATAGACATATTTTTAATTTAGATTATTCATTAAGGTAGTATAGGATTAGAGATTATTTCTACTAGGTAATTTAATTGAACATTATTTGCAAATGTAGTCATTCTAGTTGGTATTAAATAATAATAATGTTAGCAATAAAAAAATAAAATAAAAATAAAAGATGTATATTAAAAAAATAGAAGGCATAGGTGTTTTAATAATAATTATGATAGTAATTGAATGATAATAATAAATGAAATTATTACAACAATGATAAACCTATTATTAATAGGAATAAATAATCAATTAATAAAACACCTTCACATTGCAATTCTTAGAACGTTCACCACTACATTAACACAAATTTGGATCTCACTTGCATATCAAAGTGTCCCATATTTGGTGCAGAAGATTGAGGGATCATAACCATAACAACTTAACTTAATTTTGCTTTTAGTAACTAGCAACCCAGTGACCTTCCCATAGTGAATTTGAGATTACAGTTCCCAAGTGGAGCAAACTTCATTTCATCTTCCAATCCCATCACCTCCTAGTTTAAGGAGAGATTAAGTTCTTACCTTTAGTTTCTACTTTAAAAATAAAATAAAATTAGTTTCTGTTTTTGCTTTGTAAAATTATGGGCATGACATTTTGTATATGAATCTATGGATTTTGATATATATTTGTGCAATTTGTCTATGGATACATGTATTTGTATATATATTTTTATCATTTATGTGCACAAGGATATACATTCTAATTTACTATAGTATTGTTCAATTTATCATGCATAAAGTGTATTGTTCATGTTTATGGAATATCATTCATTTTGATCATGTTTATTATATTCGATTCAAATGTACTAATTTGTGAAGAATATTTTATCAACCTTTAGTATCAAAATTTTAATGAAATGTTTAATTTGAAATTATTTCATATATGTTTAATTTGAAATGATGCCTACAATCCCTTAAGATGTCTACACTTAGCCAAATCCACAACCAATTTGGTCTTAGGGGATGCTTTGGTATGTAGTGGTAAAAAATATTGTATGGGCTCTGTGGTTGAAATAGGGGTATCTATAGGGTTCACTTGTCCATCCAAAGACACTGACAATTTTATGCCATGATCAATGGTTACAGTGATGCACTAATCAAGTGATGTACACTATAAATTTTTGGCGTCGAATGAGATCGTTGTGCTAAATAAAAATAGAATGTAATATCTTTGAGATGAGAGAAATTATTGTAGTCCTTGACATCATGATCGTATATCATTCAACATTTCATGAATAGCCCTCACAAGCTCTAAGTTACAACCCTCAAAATTTTGACTTCCAAATACACTTTGAGCATCTTAGAGACACTTTAGTATGGGGTGGTTGTGAATGTTGTAGGATCTCCATGTTTGGAATAAGGGTGTCACTATGGTTCACCTACCCATTCAAAGCCAATGGAACTAATGATTCAATTTCACAATCAATAGGTTGAAAATTATGCAGTGATGGACCAATGAACTAAGGCACAACACAAGTTTTGGCATTAGGTAAGATCCCTGTGTCAAATCCAAATGAAATGTGATATCTTTGAGATGAGAGAGATTATTGTATACTTCAACATTGCCATCTTTTAGTATTCATTATTTTATGGATATCACTCATGAGATGTGATTAATGACCCTTGGAAGATTGATCTCCAAACACACTTAGAGCATCTTAGAGATAGTTTAGTACAAGATTTTCACAAATGTTGTAGGATCTCCATGGTTAGAAAAAGGGTTTCACTAGGGTTCAACCACCCATATAGAGCTAAAAACACTAACAATTTGATGCCACAATCAATAGTTTGAACATTATGCAGTGATGCACCAATGAACTAAGACACACTACAATTTTTAGCATCAAGCAAGATCACTGTGCCAAATCCAAAAGGAATATGATCTCTCCAAACTAAGAGAGATTATTATATATCTTGGCACCATGATCCTATAACATTAAAAATTTCATTGATAGCTCTCACGAGATCTGGGTTACGACGCATGAAAGATTGATCTCCAAATGCACTTAGAGCATCTTAAAGACTCCTTAGTACGGGGTGGCCACAAATGTTGTAGGATCTCTATGGTTGGAACATGGGTGTCACTAGGGTTCACCTACCTATCTAGATCTAACATTTCTAATGATTCAAATACACAATTAGTGGTTTGAAAATTACATAGTGATGCACCAACGAATTTAGGCATAATGCAAGTTTTGGCATCAAGCGAGATCCCTATGTCAAATCCAAATAGAATGCGATCTCTCCAAACTAAGGGAGATTATTATAGATCTTGACATAATTGTCCTATAGAATTAAAAAATTATTTATAGCCATCATGATCTCCAAGTTATGACCCTCATAATATTGATCTCTAAATGTGATCTCTAAATGCACTTAGAGAATCTTAGAGACTCTTTGGTATGGGGTGGTTGCAAATGTTGTAGGTTCTTTTTGGTGAAAAAAAGGGTGTCACTAGGGTTCACCCACCCATTTGGAGCTAATAGAGCTTCCAATTTGATGCTACAATCAATTGTTTGAAAGTTATGCAATGATGCACCAATGAATTGAAGTACATTACAAGTTTTGGCATTGGGTGAGATCACTTTCCCAAATCCAAATAGAATGTGATCTCTCCATAATGAGAGAGGCTATTGTAGACCTTGGTATCACCATTATGTAGAATTTTGTTTTTCATTGACAACCCTCACAATCTATAAGTTACAACCCTATGAATATCAATCTCCAAACACACTTAGAGCATCTTAGAGACTCTTTGGTACAGGGTGGAAACAAAAATTGTATGCTCTCTATGGTAAAAAAAGGGTGTCACTAGGGTTTTACTCACCCATATAGAGCTAATAGAGTTGATGATTTGATATCACAATTAGCAGTTTCAAAGTTACATAGTGATGCACCAATGAATTGGTACATTGCAAGTTTTGGCATTGAGCAAGATCGATGTGCCAAATCCAAATGAAATGTGATATTTTTAAAATGAGAGAGGCTATTTTAAAACTCAATATCACCATCCTATTGCATTTGACATTTCATGAATATCCCTCACAAGCTTTGAGTTACAACCCTTGGAATATCGATCTCCAAATGCACTTAAATCATCTTAGAGACTCTTTGATATGGGGTGGCCATGAATGTTGTATAGGATCTCTATGGTTAGAAAAAGTGTGTCACTAGGGTTCACCTACCCATTCATAGCTAATGATTTGATGGCATGATTAATGGTTTCAAAGTTACGTAGTTATACACCAATGAACTGAGGCACACTACAAGTTTTATCATCGGGCGAGATTACACTGCCAAATTCTAATAGAATGTGATCTCTTTGAATTAAGAGAGGTTATTATAGACATTGGCATCACCATTTTTTTGCATTCAATATTTTATCAATAGCCCTCATGAGATCTGAGTTACGACCCTCAAAAGATTGATCTCCAAATGCACTAAGAGTATCTTAGAGACTCTTAAACACAAGGAGGATGTAAACATTGTAGGCTCTTTGTGGTTAGAACAAGGGTTTCACTAGGGTTCAACCAACTATCCAGAGCTAACAGAGTTGACAATTCCATGCCACAATCCATAGTTTCAAAGGTACATAGAGATGCACCAATGAATTGAGGCACATTGCAAGTTTTGGCATTAGGCGAGATCATTTTGCCAAATCTAAATAGAATATAATCTCTCCAAATTAAGAGAGGTTATTGTATACCTTGAAATCATTGTCTTGTTACATTTTAAATTTTACCAATAGCCCTCACGAGCTCTAAGTTATGATCCTTATAATATCAATCTCCAAACACACTTAGAGCATCATAGAGACTCTTCGGTATGGGGTGGTCACGAATGTTGTAGGCTCTTTGTGGCTGGAACAAGGGTATCACAAGGGTTCACCCACTCATCTAGAGTTAACTAAGCTGATCATTCAATGCCATGATCAACACTTTCAAAGTTATGTAGTAATACACCAATAAACTGAGACACATTGTAAGTTTTTGCATTGAGCAAGATTGTTGTGCCAAATCCAAATGGAATGTGATCTCTTTGAAATGAGAGAGATTATTGTAGAACTCAACATCATCATATTGTTGCATTAAAATTTTCACCAATAGCCCTCATGAGATCAGAGTTACGATCCTTAGAATATCAATCTCCAAATGCAATTAGAGCATCTTAGAGACTCTTTGGTATGGGGTGGTCGCGAATGTTTTAGGCTCTCCATGGTCGCAATAAGATTTTCATACTTTCCCATATAGAGCTAATAGAACTGACATTTCAATTCCATGATCAATGGTTTCAAAGTTACACAATGATAGCCCTCATGGGCACTGAGTTACGAACCTCAATTGACAAGTTTTTACAATAATTATAATTTGTGTTAGTATTAAGTAAAAACATAAATTTTTAGCTCCCTCCATTAATCACATTAAGTAAAAGAATCATTTTTTATTACATTAAATCAACAAGTTTTCATTCCCAATATCTCAAGTAATATATAATTACCAAAAATTATAGTGTAAAAAATAAAATAGAATTTTGTTCATTTTTCTCCTTATTGGGTTTTATCTTCATGTACGAATACTCTTCATGATGCACCTACATTCCAATATCATAAAAAATTATAGTACTATGACTACATAATAAAAAATTAATTGAATTTAAACAAGATAATTATTATTTCACCAAATCATTATGAACAAAAGAACATAAGAAGTAAATATACCTAGTCAAGTGTTCATGTAGGGTCCTCTCTTTACTTTAGGTTCTCTAATAGGGATTCATGATCAACATTATGAATAGTAAAAATATTTATTTTACTTTTGGTCTTCCTTCATGCTTCAAAAAATTTATATTTTCTACTTTAATTAAGATGTGAATATATGAGATTTGTTTTGTGCTTCTAATAGTCTTCAAATACAAGAATCATAGTCCTTCTAAGCATGCATGTCCATAGCCATGTTCCAATAACAACAACTAAAGTAGTAGGATATGTGAATCTATCATCATCTATAATCAGTTGTGCAAATTTTTTTTTACCTCTTACACAACATGTTAACCAATAATTTAATTTCTCATCATTCCCTTATGGTGCAACCAATGCAAAGACCTATCTTGGCAGAAGAAGACCCAATAGATGGTTATACTCAACCAAACTTTCCATGTCATCAATTTTGATAGAGGGTATGAGAGATAATTGAGTAAAATCATATGGAACCCATGTATATACCCACTCACTCAACTCACAGTGATCCCAATCACACTAAAAATAACTAGGACAAAAGCAACCAAGTTGTTGTTTCCAAATGGTCCATGTACTAGAATCAAAGCTTTGAAATGAATGCATTTTTGAAGAATATCTAATAGTAGCACAATCTGATCTATCACATATAGACCCCTCCTCAACTAAACAACATAACCTATATTCTATTGAATCAAGAGTCCTCCTTATGACAATGTTGAACTACACCAATCAACAATGCTACAAGAATAAAAAAGCTATACTCCTAAAATTTTCAATTCCTCCTTAATAAGAGCTCTCTTCACACATTCCCCTACTCCACCATGTTCCCCTTTCCCATGGCCAAACTAAAAAAAACTCCAAATATAAGGCACCCCATCCCTCTCTACGTGTATCCTACACAAACAATAAAACATGTGAGCATTCTTAAATTAAATATGTGCAATTATCTAACCAAATGACATGTATATCCATAGTAATATCATGCTCCTACAAGAAATCAAAATAATTCTTCAAATAATGTTGCAAAAACTCATGAGAATGAGATATGTCAACACTCATGTAAAAATAGTACTCTCTAATAATATTTTGATTATCTTCCACACTATTAGAGGCATGCCTATATGTTATGTTGACAAAAATAGAAATATGGATGGAGTTGTGATATTGAGATTGTGTCTCATTTTAGGGCTGCAATGCGTAGTTCTCTGCAAAGTCAACAATTGATATAATAGTGCCAATGGGAAAAGTCTCCCTACACATTCTAAATTTCTGATCCAACCACTAAGACCTATGAATATGCCTTGCATACTTATAGAAAAGATTTGTCTTTAAATTTAAAATAAAATTAGCGATGTTGATTTATTTTGTAACCAATTCATATCTAGAACCCTCAACTCCACTCTTTAACATGTATTCCACCATTTCATATACCTTTTTTTTACTATTGTCCTCCCAAGATATTGTTTGCACTCCTCATGGGAGAATTTTATAAACTTGGATAAGCTACCACATTCTAAAAACTTCTCATTTAAGAAATAATTTCTATAAAAGAAACAACCACCAAATCTAATACATAAATAATGATATAGAAAGTTTCTTGATGACTTTGGAAGACCACTAGCACCACAATTCTCCAACATTTAATTACTATGCAAAGTAGAATGGATGAAGAATAATAGTTCATGGTGCACAGAAAACTCCACATGATATTTGAAACAACATGTATTTCAAATCTTGAGTGGCACACAATAAAATGGCTTCAAGGATTCAAAAGACCTTTTGTGATATATGTGATCTTTGATGACTCTCTATAAATTTTTTGAAAAAATAGTTTGACTTACCTCCAAATAATTTTTAGGATGCGATTTGTGGTCTCTAATGTCAATTCTCAAATTTAACATATATTAGCATTTGTTGAGACTCTTGAGCTGGAGAGCCAAAACTATGTAATTTTTTTGCTTCACATCATCAATTAGCTTATTATCAAAATGTGGAAGTATCCCACAAAAATTCCATGTACCATTTTGAAGAGGAACATCAATTCTCTCCCATCTAGTAAGTGCTCTTCTCAAAGTAGTACAATTTAGATTCAAAATCAATACAAGTTTATCTCATATATCTACCCTTTCTCAAATGATGACTTACCAAAGAGGTTGTAATAACCCTTCAAGAAGCTCTCTTGTTCTTCTCCCTACTTTTTTTCCCAATGCTATTGAGAGAACTAAAAAGATTCCTCACAATAATGATATTTCTTTCCATTTTCTTATTAACATGAATCTTCAATTTGGAAAGCATAGGTTTCATCTTTTGCATCTTTAATAAATGCACAAAAAGTTGACATTGCTTCATTGCTATCTTGTTGCCAAAAAATATCTCATATCATTTTGAAGCCCATAAATGAATGGTTCTTTGTGAATTTTCCCCTTCCAAAATACTAATAATGGTTTTATCAATTTCAATTAACCATTTTGGTGTTCTAGGACCTTCATTTTAGTTATAATTAGCAGATAGATAAGGTTACTATAAATTTTCATTTTCGACATGGTCAATCCTGATATTCACATTATGAATTGGTACATTTTCGTTTTCCACATTTTCAATCTTGACATTGTCATTATTAATTGGTATATTTTCATACCACAACTGAACATATTCATTTTTTGACTCTATAATTTCACCTTCAATCAATACATTATCACTTTGATTGACATTTAACATACCTTGTCTCTTACTTCAATACTTTTTCCTATCTCTTTCCCTATATGCTACAATGTTTTCATTCGATAAATTCCTTTTGTGTTTAGCCTTTCAACAGCTACTACTCCCCATTCAAATGAAAATCCATGGCATCTTATCAAGTTTTGTAGTCACCTTACCAAACAATGAGCTTGTCATAATCCAATTTTAAGATAGAATTTTAATAATAATTAGATAATACCATGTTATTTAATAAATAATGATAATAAAGTTATATTAAAACTAATACTAAAATATAAAACTATGAAATATTAATTATTTAATCTATTTTATTAATGAAATAATATTTAGTATGATATTTTAAATAATTAAAAAATAATAAAATTTCAATAAGTAAATAAAGAAATAAAATTAAATGCAAGAGACAATATTGTAGAAAGTATGTTAACTTTCTAAATAGAATTTAATGATAAATAATAATAAACAAAAATAAGTCAGTAAATAATATAATATAGAATAATATAAATTAACCAAATCTAATGAAAAGTCAAGAGATGTTTAACAAATGGACATGACTCCTTAAAATTAAGATACAAAAGGGAGGAAGGTATTATTGACAAGTAAAACAATTTAAAAAAAAAAACTTATTATATTACAAAAAAAAATGGCAGCCAAAATGAAAATAGTGAAAAAAGCTAACTTTTTGATTAACACACAAAAGACTGGATATGCGAACATCTCATCCTTCAAAAAGCTAGTGAATGGTCTTTTGGGAAGATCAAACCCTAACAAAGAAATCCATTTTCATTTTAAACAACCAAGACCTCCTCCTCCACCAGTAAGCAACAAATTTGTTATATTGGTGAAGGAAAAGAAAGTGGAAAGAATACAAAATAATTTTGAAGGTACAATCAAAGCACATGAACAAAGACAAAAGGAATTAGCTAGAGCAGTAAAGAATGCAACAACACCTAGCAAGTCATAAATAAGAAGAAAATTATAAATTTGAAACAAAATACCCTAGCAAAGCCTTGTGAAATATGAGAAGCAGGGATTCAACCTATAAATGAAAGATATTCTTTAGCAAAACTCTATATGCAAAACATTGAGATTATATCGGTAGTGACCTATAAACAACAAGACAATCTAAAATAGTTAGGGCTAATAAGATTATAAAGCCTAACATAATCTCAAAACTAAACTAATTATCACTAGGTCATAACCAACAGTTTATAGAGATTTAAAAAGATGTTAGGGCTTCTCCAAAAAAGGTGCAAAACCAACAAGTATGTGTTCGAAAAAATGGTGATCTAGCTCCCCTCTCTACCTTAAACCCCCCTTTATCTTAAAAGATAACAATATTCTAATTATACGTAGTGCCGCAAAATCCTCTGCAACACTCTATCCAAAATTTATTCCATCATCAAAACTCATCTTTCAATTTGGAAATTTCTCCAAACAAAAACCTAGCATAGTAATTACAAATTAGGGCAATAAAAAATAGAAGGAAGAAATCAAAGCACCCCTAATTATCTTCAACAATAAGGTAAGTGGGAAGCTCTAGTTTGATTGTGGAAAAAAGGGGATTTATGCTTTCTAGACTAGACCAAAATCTACCCAATGGGATTTGTCTAAAATGCTCAAAACCCTCCTCAAAAAATAGGTAAGTATGACCTTTCTCTTTGATGATTTAACTTAGAAAGAAAGGAAGACAAGTATAAAAAATCTTTATTAGAAAATCCTCTTTGTTTTTTTAGAGGACATAGGTTAAATTTCTTAAAATGGTTTCCAAATTTTAATGAAGAATCAGTAACTTCCCTAAATTTTCTAGTTTGGATTACATTAGATAATATCCCTATGGAGTTCATTGATATAAAATTATTTATTTAAATTGGTGAAGCTCTAGGAGGACTGTTGGGATATGGACCTCACAATGATAAAACTAATACAGTAAAGCTCTTGGTTTGTCTCAAACCAAATCTATATTATCAAATGGCAATGAAAGTTATTTCTAACAAATCTATTTATAGGGTTAATTATTCAATCTACAAAGGAATAATTAATAACATATTTCTCATTAAAGACAGACAAATAGTATAAATTAACACCTTTGACTTTGAAGTAGTTAATGTGGATATTGAAATGGAGAAATAATACCCAGAAATGAGAACTAAAGTACAAATACAATCCCATAGAAGGTTTGAAGAATTTTTAGAGAAGGAAACTACAAGAGTATTAAGTTCTACTATTATTAAGGAAGCAGTAGATGAAGGAGAAGTGACTAAATTTGTAATCCTACAGAGTTATCACAAAAATATGATGAAGTGGCCAAAAATCACACATATAACATATTTTAACTAATTCACCCAAATAAGATATAATGAAGGTATAGAATTCTTGAAGGGCCTAGATGTACAGGCCTCACTCTTAAAAGAAGGTAATATAGAAATAGCTAAAGAGATAATAGAAATTATAGTGAACATATCAAGTATTAAATCTCTAAATAAGGAAATAACACTAAAAATTAATGATACTATTGACCAAATAGTATTAGCTTTGTAGAAAAATCAAGAAAAGAATAAAACTAACACACCTAGGAAAGATATCCATTAGAAAAAATGTCATAAAAAGAAAAAAAATCGAAAGGATAGTACCCAGATAGTTGCCTCATACAATTAGGATCTGCAAACCAAGAAAACAATTACTCAGAATAACAATGAGGAATTAGTAACCACTATTGAAGAAATTGAGAATGCAAGACTATTTTCAGCAATAGTTCCCAAAGTTAATGAAAAGAGATTACTATAAGGAATTCTAAATAAAGAACTAGTAGTTTTAAGGGTTAATAAGAATGAGGTAATCCCAACAAATTAAGGTAGAAAACTCACTAAATTTTGGTAAACACTAGAGTAGAGGACACAAAAGGAAAGAATAATAGACGAAAACAATAATATTCTAAAGGAAAATGAGCTAATGGAGGTAGCAAGAGATGTCTATCCACATGAAGATGAGATCTCAAAGGAAGCAAAAGATAAGATGGAATAATCAAACCAATTGATAGAAGAAACAAATGAAGGATTCTATGATGAAATAAATAAGGAAAGAATGGAAGAACACAAAGTAGTGCTGGTACAAAAACTTTTACAACTTGGGGGTGAGAACTACACCTTTGAGAACCTTAAAAGAGATGTTGAAGCTTTCAATCTAGAATCAGATATTAGAGGCATATAATAATCAGAGCTGGCCCTTAATATCTCAAATGTTACAAAGATCCATAAGTAAAGAGGGAGAAAATATCACAAGGAACTTTGAAACAAGAGTGCACCAACAGAGGGGCAAACAAAGCTTACTGACATTTTCGACATTGCGAAGGGGAAGATCCTTCCCAAAGAGGTATGAAGATTATGTCTTGGAATGTTAGGGGCCTTAATACCTCTAGCAAGCAACAACTTTAAAAAAATTATATTTATAAATATAAACCTAATTTTTTATTGATCCAATAGACTAAATTAAGTAACTTAGAATTAGATAAGTTCAAAGAAAAATTGTGTTGTAGGAAAGTAATAGGAGTTCCTTTAGAAGGGGCCTCCAGAGGGCTAGCTATCATCTAGAAGCTGAAATCTTACCAAGTTGAAACCTTAAGGAATGAAAAGAACTGGTTAAGTCTTAAATTAATTAATTTGAATAATTCTTTAACCTTTAAAATAATTAATATCTATGGCCCTACAACTAATTCCAAAAAGAAAATAGTATGGGTTGACATTAGTCTACATATTAAGCAAGATAGAACCTTCTCCTTTTTAGGAGGGGACTTCAATGCTAGTACATCCCTAAAAGAGAAGGTGGGAGGGTTGGATAAACTTCCACAAGAAACAATAGACTTTAATTATTGGATCCAAACCAATGTGTTGGTTGAAATCCCATCTAAAGATAATGCATTCATCTGGAACAAAAAAAGACAAGGATGTTACCAAGTGGTAGAGAAACTTGATAGATTCTTCTATAGTGGCCATCTTCCAACAAATATCTCCAAAATAACCTTAGAAACCATCCCTTATTCAGGTTCTAATCACTTCCCTATTTGCCTAATAGTGGAAAGGGAAGATACATTAAAAAGGATTACTTTTAGAGTAGAACAAATGTGGTTCAAAGATGAAAATATTTTGGACTAATTAGAACTCTGGTGGAACAATACTAAAGTTGAGGGATCTAGGATGTTTAAAGTAGTCCAAAAACTTAAAATGATAAAAATTAACTTAATACAATGGAACAAACATCATTCTGGAAACATCTTTGAACTAAAATGAGATATTGAAGAAGCTTTAGAAAACATCAACCAAGTAGTAATGAACAATGGTATGAATGAAAAAATATATACCCAAGAAAAAAACCTAAGACTAAAATTGGAAGATATTTTGGCAAAAGAAGAAATATACTAGAGACAAAAATCAAGGGAAGATTAGCTTAGAGAAGGGGACAAGAGTAACAATTTTATTCATAATTGCACCAAGGTTGAAAGATAGATCAATAGTATAACCAAAATCCATTCAAAAGGGGGCCAAATCTTAGAAGAAAAAGAGGAAATATCTAGAGAAGCCCTGGATTATTTTAAAACCATTTTAAATGAAGATTCATCTTATAAAGACCAATCAAAATTTTTGAAAACCATTCCCAAGATTATTAATGATAAGGAAAACAAGTTTCTAATGAATAAACTCTCTAAGGTTGAAGTGACAAATGTCCTTTTTAATATGAATCTAGACAAAGCCCTAGGACTAGATGGCTTTCCAATTTTCTTTTTTTAGAAATGTTGGCATTTCATGGGGGAGGAAATCACAGAGGCTTTGGAAACTATGAGAGATTTTGGAGGTATACTCAAAGAAATCAACCATACCTTCCTAGTGCTCATTCCAAAATCTGACCATTGTAAGGACTTTAGTGACTTTAGACCTATTGTCCTCTGCAATACCCTCTAAAAAATATTAACCAAAACTTTAGCATCAAGACTCCAAACGATCCTCCCATTGCTCATAAGTAAGGAACAATTTGGATTTGTCCAGGGTAGATTGATCTATGATGGTATGATCATTTCCCAGGAAATAATTCACTCACTAAAATTAAGTAAAAATCTAGGAATCTCATCAAACTTGACATTAGTAAGGCTTATGATAAAGTAAACTGGAGATTTTTGTGTAAATTCCTACATGCCTTTGGGTTTAAAAAAGCATGAATTAACTTAATGTTTGAATGTATTTCTACACCAAAATTCTTGATTCTCATTAATGGTACCCCAGAGGGCTTCTTCTCTCCTAGAGGAATTATATAGGGGGATTCTATCTCCCCCTTTCTTTTTATTTTACTTTTAGAAGCACTTGGCAGGTCTCTTAAACAAAAAAGTTGGAATCTTCTCGTAAAGGGCTCAAGATTGCCAATAGCAGAAAACCAAAAACCCATCAGCAATTTGTTGATGACACCTTACTCTATGGTGAAGCAAGTGAAAAATAATACGATATAATTAATTCTACACTTATAGATTATACAAAGGTATCTAGACAAGAAATCAATAGAGAAAAATCTGAAATTTTCTTTTTTAATAGAGTGGAAGTAACTCAAAAGAGGACTAGCTCCATCCTTAGTATTTCAATAGTCTCCCTTCCTTACCAATATCTAGGTTTCCAATTAAATGATTCCTCTAATCAATCTAAATTATGGGAACCCTATTAGGTAAAATAAAAAAGAAGATTCAATCATGGAAAGGAAAATGACTCTCTCTAGTAGGAAGAACTACTATGCTAAAATCAATACTATCTAGCATACCTACCTATCAATTATCACTACAAAACCACCCTACATGATAGAATTTTTTTTGAACAAACCCCTTAAAGTTTTTTTTCTAGCAAGGAACTAATAACAAAAAGAAATTCAACCTAATGGCTTGTAACAAAATTTTCCAAGATAAGGAGGAAGGTGGCTTTGGAATTCAAAATATAAAACTCCAAGGTCTTGCTTTAGGAGCTAAGATGATCTAGAGAATGATCCAAAATCCTAAACTTTCTTGGGTAAGGTCTCTCACAAACAAATATTTGTACTCCTTTAACCCCCTAAGTATCCTTAGAACTGAATCCCCCCCTCAAGGCTCAACGGTATGGAATTTCATGTTGAAATGCCGACATATTATTTTCAACAAAGTAAGATGGCAAGTAGCAAATGGTAAGGAGGTTAGATTTTGGATAGATTCCTGGGAAGGATTTCCATCCCTATGAAGAATTGAAAAAACTCACCAAGGCTAGAACTATTCTATTACAAATAATTGGAATCATCTTAGAAAATTATTGGGAAGAATATTTATCCACAACTAAAGGATGGAAATGGAAAAACCTAGACATATATGACATTCCAATAGAAGAACTCTCCATTTTAAAAGCTTCCTTATCACTAAGGTCCTTCACCCTTTCATCATCCAAGGATAAACTTGTATGGACCAGATCTCATACGAGAGAATATAAGTCCAAAGATGGATACAAGTATTTATCCAAACTCAAATGAAATACATTCAAACTCTTACCAACTGATCTATACTGGAATTCATTATGCCTCCCTAAAGTGGGAACCTTTTCATGGCTAGCAATAAAAAATAAAATTCTCACTACTGATAAATTCAAAAGGATGGGTTATGCAGAACCATCTGGATGTCCATTATGCAAGATGGCCAAAGAGGATCCTAACCATCTCCTCTTCCATTGCAATTTCTCCCATGCCATCTGGAATTGGTTTTATAAAAAAATGAACTCATCTATGGTTGCACATAAATCCATATTAAAACACTTCTTAACATGGCCAAAATTCCACTAAAACAATATTTTCAAAGGACTTTAGATAATCTCACCTTCAATCATAATTTGGAAAATATTGAAAGAGAAAAATAGACACATTTAAAGAATTAGGAGATGTTGACTGATATAGTCATCCTTAAAATAGAAACTTCAATAATTGAAACATTGAATAGAAAATTAAATCAAACCAGTGAAAGTATGAAATCATGGGATGGATCTATGAGAAATAGATGGATAGGCCTCAAGATCCCTCCCTTTAATGGAAAAGGTGGCAATTCTACTCAAATATTAAGAAAAACTTGTGTTTGGACCCCCTGGATGATGGATGGGTTAAACTTAATTTTGACAGGGCCTTTAGAGGCAATCCTAGCCTAGTTGGAATTAGTTGATACATTAGGAATAGTTCAAGGAGAACATTAGTAGAAAGTTTGAAGAAAATTGAGCTGACCACAAAGAATGTTGTAGAATTTAAAGCTTTAATAGAGGGCTTATGGCTTTGTTCCCAACTCAATTTTAAAAATGTTTCCATTGAAGGAGACTATAAGATTGTTATCAATGCGCTACATAATAGATCTACCCCTAATTGGAAGTTAAGTAGCTTTCTTAACCTTGGCTTGCACCTTATTTAAAAACTTCAAAGGGTCACTATTAACCACATATATAGGGAAGGAAACACCTTAGTGAATGATCTTTCCCATAAAGGTACTAATGGTTCTAAGACCTTGTATTGCTCTAAGATTTAGGGATTTCCTAGCAAAAGACCATTAGGCTTACCTATGATAAAATGACAGTACTAGTTGGTGAATCAAGGAATGGAAGGCAAAAACTTTATACTCATAACAAAATTTAAGCAAATTAAGATAGTTTAATATTTAGGCTCAAATTAAAGTATAGTCTTAAGAAACAATACAAATTAAGATAGTTTAATATTTAAGCTCATATTAAATGGCTACTTTAAAGGATGGCCATTTTGGTCTATTGCTACATCTATCCTTATTAGGAAATACAATTAGTTTAATGGTAGGTTGAAAATGATGAGGATGGAATGCTATATTATGGCATTTCAAGTATGCACCATATTACTTTTAACATGGATAATATAAATAGTTTAATGAATATATGGCTTATAAATATACAAATGATTCTATTAATGCACAAATGATTAGTTCAAATTGAAAAGCATTGAAATGCTAGGTCTACGACTTTTTTCTTAGCAATTTATCTTAAAAGAGACCAAGTTAAAGAATCAAGAGGCTCTATAGTTATGAGGAATCCATATATAAATTAGGATTTGTATACATGTGTCTTGATTATAGACCTAAGATTTATGTGTTATCCATTCCCCTCTTCACTAATTTGGATATGGACTTCATATTGTATTAGGTAGAGCAGTCGTCAAATTGGCAATATGAAATAATTTTAGTTGGTAAATAGTAATTTTGATTGTTTAGTATTTTCCTTTCATTTTCACTTTAACTGATAAAAACCAAATGAAATAATGAGTATTTTAGCCTATTAACCTAGTTAATTTTACTTAGATTACATCTTCAGCTAAGCAAAGTAGAGACTCTAAATTTTTAATACATCCTAAGGGTAAAACAATGATCTGAGAAGGTTGAGGATTAGAATACCTTAAAAACATTTTATGATGCTCCCTTATTAAATCTTGGAATAGACCAAGAAAATTATTTATTAATGTTTAGTATACTGATGATTAATCTAATCATTTGATTAAGGGAATGTATGCAATTTACCTATATATACTTAATGCTTTAGCTTTGAAATATACTTTGAAGAGTGATTAAATTAAACTAGGGTTTGAATAATAATAATTTAATAATAGATATGTTATGAATAGTTTTATAGTTAGTGTTGGAATTCTGATTGAAAAGATCATTATGAGAAGAAGATTGAAGAACAAAGAGCAAGATTGTTGTTAAAAGAATGTTTTCAATCATTTTTTTATCATTGATGTCAAACCTGCTATTTGTAGGGATGACAATTGCATATAAGATCCAAGTACTATCACTTAGTTTATTGATGAAGAGGATTTGATCAACACGATGTAACAAGAGTACCTAAGGGAAAGGTTGAGTTATGATATTGTAATGAAGTGCAAGGATTAGTTAAGACAATGGCTAGATGATGCATTGATAACATACTCAAAGATAAAAAGGTTGTCTACACTTAGAAACATTGGAGGAATAAGTTGTAACAAGATTTATTGCAAAACTTAAACTAAGTTCATTAGTGGGTGCCAAGAAAATTCTCAGTTAGAGCCAAGAAAAAGGAAAATCTAGTGTGTGTCGAGTGATCTTTAGGTGCCGAGTGAAGTTCAAGTGCCAAGCAAAGTATCATGTGTCAAGCATCATAAAATATTAGTTGGTGCCGAGTGAACTTTAGGTGTCGAGCATCAGTAAAAATGTAGTAGGTGCCAAGTAACACAATATGTGTCAAGCACCAATATTTTAATAGTGTCGAGCTATCACATTATTAGAAATGTCAAAGATTCACCAAATTTGAGCCAACATAGTTGTTACCTAGAATTTTTTGAACCATTTGGAGGATAAGGATGATGAGTTGGTGGCATAAAATTCTATGTAAACCATTTTTGGGTGAATTCAAAAGGATTATTCAAGAAGTTTCTAGAGGAAACATAATATGGGTTAGATATAATGAATCCTACCTAATCTGTATGAATTGAAATCAAAGGAAGAAAGAATCAAGTGAGAAAAGAGAATTCCATACTTCTATTTAAGGAGTCAGAGACCAAGAAGTAGATGCTGATGCTGCTGAAGTGCCAAATTGTGAAGTGGTTAGAAGGGTGTCAAGGAGAAGACATCTAGGAGAAGGAAGAATAGAGCATAGAGGGTTTGATTCTACAAGTGGTCAGAGAAAGATGATTGCACTAGTACATTGAGCATGGAGACTCAAGGAGATTGAGCTTGAAGGGAGGGCAAGCTATCAAGAGTTGTAGAGATTGAAGGCCAGGCAATGTGAAGAGCTAAAGAGTGATCTCAGATCTGCAAGTTAAGTTGTATGTTGTAATCAGGTCAAAGAATTTCTAATACTCTCTAGCAATTGTATTAGATATGGAAATCCTATGGACTTAGGTTTGTTTAATAGCCATTTGTAAATCCTTTAATAGAGCAACATTCCAAATGAATGTTCTAAAGTCCTCTAACAAGGCCCACTTCTAACAGGGTGGATAAATCCTCTAACAAGGTCACATTTAATAGTGTGTTGTAAGCCTTTAACAGGGTAGGCCTTTTATAGGGCATCACTTTAGAAAGGTGAGAATTGACTAGCATGTTACCGGTGGCTTTCCCAAATTGGATTTCCACATAAATCATTGTGTTATGTGTTGATCTTTTCATGTGTTATGCTTGTATGTTGGTTTATAGTAACTTGCTGAATAGGAATATTTTAAGCTTAGATGAATGAGTGGGTTCACTACACTCAGTGAAAAAGTTTGAATAAGACATTTGGACCTTGAATAACTGATTCACACCCCCCCCCTCAATTATTCTAAAGCATTTCTAACAATTGGTATCAGAGTCATCTAATGATTTAGTTTCAAGGTACTAGAAGTAGGAAGATCAAGATGTCCAAAAGAGAAGTTCCCAAGCTCAACAAAGACAACTTTGTTGCATGGAAGAGTCTAATAGAATTGCACCTTGGATCAATAAGTGATTATGCAAAAACCTCAATTGGAATAGAAAATATAGACCCAGCTAGACCTCTTACTGTAGATGATTTGAGAAAAAGGAAGGAGCACAATCAAGCAATGCTGAAGATTGCCTTTGCACTCAGCTATGCAAAATATGATGACATCAAAGATTGTGACACTGCATTCAAGATGTGGAAAGCCCTAACATATATCTATGGAGTAGATCAGAATGTTTAAAGAGCAAAGAGATAAAGCCTTAGAGGAAATTTTGATGACATGAAAATGGAGGAAGGAGAAAATGCTACTCAATATGGATCCAAAATGAAAGAAGTGGTAAGTACAATAAGAAGTCTAGGTGGTCAATTGGAAGATGATATTGTGAACAAAAAATACTTAAGAACCTTGCTCCCTATCTATGCCATTAGAGTTTTAGCCATCCAAGAGTTAAGGTGTATACCAGGAAATGCATTGACTTTTGAAAGAATAGTGGGAAGATTTGCTGCATTTGAATTGTCAAATTTTGACAATTACAGACTTGAGAACCTCGAATCTACTTTCAAGGCCAAGATGACAATAAAAGATACTGAGGAGGTGACATCAAGAAACAAGAGAAGAAAAGGGAAGAACACATCCAGTGATAGCAACACAGATAAAGAAGATGTGGTATAGTTGGAAGCACTACTGGTTAGGAGATTTCATAGAGGCAAAGGTAAATTCAAAGGTAAGCTCCTTGTCATATGTTTCAATTACAATGAAGTAGGTCATATTGTTGCATAGTGTACATAGAAGAAGAACTACAAAGAAGGAAACAAGTACAAGAACAAAAGAGAAGATGATAGTAGAGACTAGAAGGAAAAAGGAAAGAGATGCTACATTATTGAAGAATATTTTGATGAGAATGATGATGAAGTAGTCTATGTGGCCATGAAGGAGAAATCAAATAAAGATGAAGATGAAGCAACAACATTGGTTACTTGTGTGACCAAGAATAACAAGTGGATCATAGACAATGGATGCTCACATCACATGACAGGAGATAAAAGTAAGTTTATTACCATTACTCAATATGATGGAAATAATTTTAGATTTGGTAATGATGCTCTATGTCAAATCAAAGGAAAAGGTTACATTAAACTCACTGAGAAAATTTCATGTAATAATGGACACTATGTTGAAGGATTGAACTATAATTTGTTGAGTGTATCACAGTTAGGCAACATAGGTTACAAAGTAGAGCTTGGAAACAAAATTGTCAAGATCTATGACACTAATGGAAATCTGATAGGAAAACATGAACAAACTAGGAGTAATATATTTTACCTAGATATGGAAGATGCAACTTTTATTATTGTTAGACTTGATGATGTGTGGTTGTGGCATAAAAGATTGTGTCATGTTAACTTTGATAATCTGATTAGCATCAGCAAAAAGAAAAAAATCAGAGGGTTTCCTAAATTGAAGAAACTTGAAAACAAAATGTGTAAATAATGTCAACTAGAGAAGATGACTAAGTCTAGTTTCAAAAGAAAAACATACATTTCCAAATAAGTACTAGAGCTAGTCCATACAAACTTATGTAGTCCAATAGAAGTGCAAAGCTACCTAAGAGAAAAATACATAATGCTATTTGTGGATGACTATGCAAGGATGATGACTACTATGTTCTTGAAGAAAAAATCTGATGCATTTCAACTATTTAAGTAGTATTTGGCCAGAGTTGAGAAGGAAATATAAAAGAGTCTAAAGTGCCTAAGATTAGATAGAGGAGGTGAGTTTACATCAAAAGAATTTGAAATATTTTGCAATGATAAAAGTGTCAAAAGGAAAACATTAGCACCAAGAACTCCACCTTAGAATGGAATTGCTGAAAGAAGGAATAGTTCAGTGATAGACTGCACTAGAACCTTGATGATGGAGAAATATGTTAATCTAAAATACTAGAGAGAAGTTGTAAGCACTGTTGTTTACAACCTAAATAGAGTCCAAGTCAAGAAAAGTAGAAATGCAAAACCTTTTGAATTATGGTATGACCATTCACCTAATGTAAAACATTTCAAAGTATTTGGTTGTAAATTCTATATTCTTAAAGATACTAGAAATGGTAAGTTTGATGCAAAAAGTGATGAATGCATATTCCTTGGATACTCCACTAGAAGCAAAGCATATAAGTGTTTGAACACTAACACTAACAAGATTGTGGAGAGTGCAAATGTAAATTTTGGTGAGCATGAAAAAGTTTAGGTTGATGGAACTAATCAATCAAAGGATTATAGATCCTTTGTATACTTCTATGAAGGAATGCTTGTTGAAGACAATGTTACCAATAAAGTTGGGAATTAGCAACAAATTTCAGTATCAGCCAAGTCATAGCTAGTGAATGCCAAGCTGCATTCAGAAGCCAAGCTGCAAAATGTAGGAAATGCACATTTTAATTTTGAAAATAGTCTACATGGAAGAGATGATGAAGTACCAAATGAAGAAGGACAAAATGACTCTGAAGCTAAAGGATCAAACATGGAAAGAAGGATAGAACCAAGATTAGCAAAGTATGTGAGAAAACATCACCCTATAGATCAAATTATTGTTGACAAGAATGCTAGACCAATGACAAGGAATAGAATAAGAAATGAATCATGTTTGCTGAGCAAGGTTGAGCCTAAAATAGTAAAAGATGCACTACAAGATGATGATTGGTATAAAGCTATGGAAGAAGAGATAGAGAAGATTGAGAAGAACAAAACTTGGACCTTAGTTCCTAGACCAACTAATAAGAATGTAATTGGTACCAAATGGGTGTTTAGGAACAAACTTGATGAGAATGGTGGAATAATTAGAAACAAAGCTAGACTAGTTTGCAAAGGCTATGCACAAGAAGAAGGATTGGATTATGGGAAAAAAATTGCCCCTATGGCAAGAACAGAAGGAGTAAGAACATTACTTGCATATGCTACATGCAAAGGTTTCAAAGTCTACCAAATGGATGTGAAGTCTACTTTTCTAAATGGTATACTAGAAGAGGAAGTCTATATAGAACAACCAAAGAGATTTTTTAATGACAATAATAAGGATATGGTCTGCAAACTACATAAAGCACTTTATGGTTTGAAGCAAGCACCTAGAGCTTGGTATGAGAGACTGCACAAATATCTTGTGGAGATACAATTTGAGAGAATAGATGACAACAACAATTCATATATGAAGGCTGAAAAAGGTAAAGAAATTTTGATATCAAAAATATTTGTTGATGATATAATATTTGGAGGAAAAGATGCTCTATGCAAAGATTTTTCTGATCAAATGAAGCATGAGTAGATGTCAATGTTTGGAGAAATTAAGTTTTTTAATGGTTTACAAGTACATCAATTGAAGCATGGCATGTTTGTGACCCAATAAAAAAGAAAGAAAGGAGATAATCAAGACATTTGGATCAGAAGACTCAAAACCATTTAGCACACCAATGGCAATAGGACATAAGCTATCCAAGAATGAAGAGTTAGGTGAAGTGAATTAGACAATTTATAGATCAATGATTGGAAAGTTGCAGTATGTTGTACATAGTAGATCAGACATTGATTAGCTATTGGAATAGTGGCAAGATTTTTTGAAAATCCAAGAGAAAACCATCTGATGGCAGTAAAAAGAATATTGAAAAGGAACTAATGACTTTGGCTTGTACTAGAAGAGGAGTGAAAAGTTTGAACTAAAAGCCTACACTGATGTAGATTGGGGAGGTAATATTGATGATAGAAAAAGCACCAGTGGAGGAGCACTTTTCTTGGGAAAAATATTGATTACATGGACTAGTAAAAAGAAAAGTTGTACCTCACAATCTATTGCATAAGCTAAATATGTTGTAGTTGCTATTAATTGCACCAATATTGTATGGATCAAACATTTGTTGCAAGGTATGAAGGAAGAAGTAAATGAGCCTATGATACTTATTGTGATAATACAAGTGCTATCAACATATCAAAGAACACTGTAATGCATGCTAAAACCAAGCACATTGCAATCAAGTATCACTATGTAAGAGAATTGGTGGAAGACAAACAAGTGAAGATGGAATATGTTAGCTCAAAAGAACAGGTTGTTCATGTACACTCGAAAGTGTCCCACTCTAAACCCTTCTATCCAAACAATTCCATGAGTTGGAATGCTTAGATGCCGGCTTAGAGCTCCCTATCCACAGAGTGCAAGAGAGTGTATTTCAAGTTCAAGGGCTCTAAAATGAGCCTTAGAGATACTCTTCTTGCTAGTAAACCATGCAATGGGAGGTTCCAAAGACAAGATGCAAGAATGCAAATGTCCCAAGGAGTTCCTCAAGAATGCAATGCAAATGAAGATTAAGCTAGGATGAGAATGCCAAATGCAGCTATGCTAAAACATGTATGAGAGTGTTACAATCCAAATATTAAGCTATGTGAGAGATTAAGCTACATGTAAAAATGAAAGCTAAGCTAAGATGCTATGGTATGAGAGAATGTAGACAAGAAATAGAAGTTCTCCACAAAGCTCCAAAGAAACCTGTTAGAAAACCTACAGCATAACAATATTCAAAAATGAGGATTGATTGAGGGGGAAAGCTCTCTCCCTTTTAAAGATGTATGGACGGTGGAGATCAAGATGAAGATGGTGGATGATCAACGGTGGAATTCGAAAATAGGAGTGATCCATGTGCACACACAAATCAACCAATAGAATATAAGTTGACTTGTCATATAAGACAAAAGTCACAAAGCCTTTTCTTTTAATTGCAAAATAGAAAAAGGACTTTATGTGTGCACTTTAAGTGGGTTATAAGAATGGGGTCTTTTATTTAATTAAAAGGGGACATGTTCTTTTAATCAAATAATGAACTTAGGATAGCATTGTCAAACTATAGGTTATAATCAAATAAATTGATTATTAGCAATTTGGTCTAGGTAAATGATTAAATTAATTTAGCCAAAATGCTGAGAAGGGGGCTAATAGTCTAGATGACCATTTTTAGATGATTACATTTGCCCCTCTTTGACTAATGTGTGATCGATCTGGGAACACATTATGTCAAAGAAAATAGAAAGCCAAGTAGGTAGTGGTAGATATAGATGTCTGATTTCGAAGAGTGAAATGCAGAAATAGATAGCAAGTCCTAAATGCACAGCCTGATAGCAGTAGTACTGAACACTAAGAAGAGATGATGTCAGAATTCAAGAAGAATACTAACACTTAGAAAAGCAGATAGAGTGAGAGCAAGTGAGAAGATCAAACAAATTCTCCTAAGCAGTGATAGAGTATTTCTGCCCCCTCGGGATCGAAATTGAAATGAGGTAAGGGGATGCAAAAACTGGCTAGAAATGAGAAAATTAGAATATAGCAATGTCCAAGATGACAGATAGATGATTAGAACCCAAGAATGACTATATAAAAAAATTGATAAAATGCCCCAGTTTGACTAGAGTTCACCTTGAAGGATATAGCATAAAAATAAGGTCGAAATGAGTAGAAAGGTGATTTTAGACATGAAATAGTGAATTTAAGTAGATATGAAGTATGGAAATGATGAAGACATGAAGAAATGAAGATGCCCCAGTGATGATTCAAAGATTAGACCTCAAAAGGTCAACTAACTGCTTAGAAGAAAGTAGAATTTTAAAAGGCAATTTTGACCATCAAGATGAACTCGAATTTGGATTTCGATCCCGAAAATGAATCTAGTACGTTGAATTATTTAAGAGGTCAAAACTTTATATAATGTGATGATAAGATAGAAAAGAGATGAAGTGAAAGATTAAAAAGGTAAAGGACATGAACAAGAAGAAAGTAAAGAAATATATGAAAGGAGTTAGCCGATATGTCCACCAAAAGATGAAGAGAGAGCTCTCCCCATATGCAAGAATGCAAGACTAAGCTAGAAAATGAACCTAAAATGCAAGCTAATATGCAAAGTGGTTTACCAGCAAGAAGCGCATAACATTTAGACTCTTAATTTCATCATTGAGCATTTATTAGGGACATCATGAGATCATACAACCATCACTAGTATAACTATGAGGATATGAATATGATCGATATCAAATAGGTATGTGGAAATCCAATCTAAGCATCAGAGACATGTAAGTCAAGATAACTACGTGATTAGATTCCCTAAGTTTAATTTAGCAAGATTACACCTGTATCAAGGCATAAGCGCTAGGATAAACCCTGAGTGCGGTCTTGCAAAATAGTCAAGGATGATACATTTGTAAGTCAATGTGCTAAATAGGACTAGCATAAATGCTTACAACACTATAGACGAACAAAGTATACCCACAAGCAGAAATCAAGAAAGTATGTCCCATGCCCCCAGTCTTCTAGTCAATGAAATCCTCGAAAGACTATTAGGGAGGGAACATATGACAAAGAAATCATCATAGATAGCACACAAAGTAGATAAATGTCAGCATAGCTCAGTCGTTTAAGTGTTAAAGTGCGTGTGTGTAAGTCACTTGGCCATTTCTTCAAGACTTGATTCTGATAGTGAG
The DNA here is from genome assembly GCA_028749045.1 of Cupressus sempervirens. NCBI lineage: Eukaryota > Viridiplantae > Streptophyta > Pinopsida > Cupressales > Cupressaceae > Cupressus > Cupressus sempervirens. Next base: position 470,534,292 of record CM053786.1, read on the forward strand.
AAATATTGCAACATCAGAGACTGTAGGTAAACTATCTGAAAAGTGTTGAGAAACACTTGATGTCAAAGTGGGGGAAGTGTTGAGAAACACTATTTTGTGAGTTGTCAAAGAAACCCAAATGCATAAGAATACCTCAAAAAGGCTAAGTATCTATGCCCCCAAGATGAGGACAAGAAACAATTCCAAGCCAGGAAATGTGTAGCAAAGTAGGTGATTGAGACTGATAGACATAGGTGCAAGGGTTTCAAGTAGTGCCTATTTCCAGGTTTTCACCACTTGACAGATTTTTTCAAGACTTTTTTTCAATTTTTTTGTATTTTTTGATTTTTAAAAATTTTTCAGCATCATATATGATTTTTTTTGGAATTTTTTAGAAGGTTTTAGAGATTACTAGTTCTCGAGAAAGATCACATAATTTTCTCCTAATGTCTAGCAAGGTATAGGACATGATGGAGAAACAAGCCAGTGGATAAGCAAAGATGGATGAAAAAGGAGCGTGAAGCAAGTGAAAGTGATCCTCAAGGACTGACTCCTCAAGAGTGCCCAAGCTAGAGAAAGAGGTGAAATAGTCATATGAAGCATGTTTTGGGTAAGCAATGGAAGTAATGAGAAAGATAGCATGTAGGATAAGCAATGAAGCTAACAGGTGAGATAGCATGAAGCATGTAGTCCAAAAGAGTAGACATGTCAAGAGACCTATGAGAACCAAGTTTTATTTATTATGATCAAGACCAAGGGGTCAACTAGATAGTATAGCAATGGGATAGAGCAATAAGACTAAAGCTCAAGATGGAGGCTATGAGTGAATGGGAGAGCACAATAGAAAATCTGGTGGATAGGATATCCAATATGCAAAGATAGCTCAACATTGTCAAGATCAAAGAGAGAAGAGGGGGTAGATGGATGATGGAAGAGTTACGCATGATGCCTGTTTGCCAGGTTTTCATCATGGTACTTATCCAAGGTGCCAAAAGAAGTAGTTTTCACCATAGGATAAATTTATTTCTCTTTATTTTTGCTACCAAGGTGCCACAAGAAGTGGTTTTCACCAAGGCACATTTTCATTTTTTCCATTTTTTTTTTTTTTTTTTCTTTTTTTTTTTTCTTTTTTGAATTTTTAGAAAGAGCTCAAGCTTTTTCAATTTAGATAGTGCTCTTATAGGAAAGATAAGCCATGATAAGACAAGACCATAGAAAGGTATGCTCAAAGATGTTGATAGGGTGATGAAAGAGAAATGGTAGTAGGAAGAGTATATGGAGGATAAGAGTTCATGTATAGAAAGTTAGTGTAAGCTTTAGAGGATTTCATGAGGGTAGCTGAAATATTGGACAAGATCAACATTGACACACACCTTGAAGGGTATTGGAATAATGGAGGAATCATGGATGAAATAGCTTGAGATTAGATGTATGAGGTGGTAGAAAAGATTTGGAAAAAAAGTGGAGTGGAAGGCTTTGGAATATTTTTAGGAAGATTTTTGGAAGAAGATGGAATGGAAGCCTTTGGAAGCTTGAATGTCAACTTTGAAGTATTTTCAATATTCAAGTCTTCTAAAAGAGACTTGGGAATCCATATAGCTTTAGATTTTCCTTTAGATACTTCAAAACACATTTCTTCAATAATGGGTTTAGGAACCCATATTTTCTTTGATTTAGCTTTTTTAATAGTGGACCTTTGTAGTTTCTTTTGTGCTTTCTCCTTCTTAGCATTCACATTTCGATTAGATGGGACATAGTGATCTTTCTTTTTCAATGGATTCTTATGTTTATTCTCACTTCCAAAAGACTTGGGATTTGTGGATGAATAAGGATGATATGACTGGTTTAGATGGATAGATGGGTGATAATTCATCAAGGATGAGCGTCTTTGTTGATCTTGAGGTATGATGAGAGAGCTAGGAGTGGAAAATGTAGGAGATGATGGAGCATAAGGTCCCAATATAGATGGAAGGTTTGAAGGCTTTAGCTTTGATGGATAAGGACCAAGGATAGACTTAGGAGATGCAAATGGATAGTGAAAAGGGACATCAACATCTTTAGAGTGAGCAACATGGTCAAAGCCATCAATATACTCATGAGTAGCTTTGACAGGAGCAACATTTTTAATAGGAGCACTTGAAGCTTGAGTAAAATTTTGAAGTGGATATGGAGAAGTAGAACACGAGGGGACACTTTGATCTTGACAAGTAGCTTTGGATAGCATAGGAAGAGAACTTTTCTCATAATTTTCAATAAGCTCAAGGGAGATAATGGAAGTGGTATTTTCATCATACTTAGGAGGTGGATAAGATATAGAATATGGAGGGGAAAAATCTTGAAAGAGATGAAAGGGTGCTTGATCTTGATCTTTCTTGAAATTTATAGATTTTTCATTTTGAGAGTCCTCTTGACATGGAGCCACTTCTAAGGACAAGGGAGAATGAAGAGTGAATGGAGTGGTGCTTGGATTAGGTATAGTGGTGCATGAAGGTTGAGGATGTTTAGGATTGGTAGCATGGAAAAGGTTTGCAACCAAGTGAAGGTTAGCTTGAGTTTCTTTTAGAGGTAGCCCTTGAGGATACACATAGTCAATGTGGAAAGCATTAGGTTCTTTATTTGATGGAGGCATGTTGGAAAGATTTGAAGTGTTGGGAGATGCACGAGTGTTGGAAGAAGTGGAATATTTAATGGAGCCACTACTAGACATAGGTTCATTAATGTAATCTTGCTCAAGAGAAGTATCCTCAGCACATGAGTCACTAGAGGTTCCAATAATTCCATTATCCATAAGATCTTGGATTTTATGTTTTAGCTCAATGCAATATGAAGTACTATGCTCATTATGTTGATGATAAGCACAATAGATATCCAAGAAAGGGTTTCCATATGAGCTAGACTTGGGTAACATGATGATCTTATTGCCAAGAAGTTTTTGCAAAGTGTCATCATAAGAATCTTCCAAGGGAGCAAAAGTTCTATCAAAATTATGTCTAGAGTCCTTTTGTTGTTTCTCATGTGAATGGTATCCATCCATGTCTTTATCATTATCTTGGTCAAAGATAGGTCCATCATGAAATTTTAGCATAGGCTCAAAGGAGGTATCACTTGCTTGTTCTCTAAAGAGGTCTTTAGATCTAGAAGATGAAGACATTTGATGTCTTGAAGTAGAGCATGTAGACCTAGAAGAAGAGGATGACCTCAAAGAAGGTGACTCACATGCATGTAAAGACCTTAAGGAAGATTCATGTAATGATGCAATCTTCTCCTCCAACCTTTTCTCAAGTTTAGACTTCATTTCTATCATGCGCTTAGAGAGATGAAGGTAAGAAAGATCATTTGTCTCTTCTAGTTCTTTGTATTGTGCATATAGATCTTGAAACTCTTTAGTGACATGGAGGATATCGTGATCATCTAGATTCGGTTGAGGTTTGGTAGTACAAGCTTTGAATTCCATAGTGGTAGATAGATAATCAAGCATGAAGGAGACTAGAGGAAGCTAATAGGGTGACACAAGATAACTTGATGTCCAAACTAGAGAGGTAGAGTGTTCACTTGCCAAGATAGTAGAGAGAGATTAAAGCGACTTGTCAAACAATATGTCCAAGAAACTTACGACATGAATGACTCAAGTCAATAGCTAGGCAAGATGCCCAAATAGCCAAATAGATAGAGCAAGCAGGGTGACAAGTGAACAACTCTCCAACCCAAGAGTGTAGTCAAGAAATTAAGGCAACCATTTCAGCAAAAAGATAACTATCAAGTGGACATAGACCATGAAGATAGAAAGACCAAGAGCACCAAGACCAAAGAGTCACTTTAAGCATGTTCAAGAACTAGAGACATATGAAAAAAAAGTCAAATGATGAGACTCCTCTTAGCAAGCAACACAAGAAAATGTTTGCATTTGATGTTTTGACTTGGTTGAAAAAGTTTGACAATAGTTGATAGCATAACAAGTTTGATGTTCAAAAACAATTTCTTTCCAAGCAAGATAGTGACACATGGAGTAGTCTTCAAACAATCAAGCAAGGGACAAAGCAACCTTGCATGATACAAGCATATGTGACATCTCAAAAGAATTCCCTAGAATTATCGTCATGTGTATGTTCAAAAGATTTTCACAGGTATAGCACATTCGAGAACACATCAAGCAATATCTACTTAGAATTCATGGTTCATTACTCAACAACTTGGCCCACGCTTGATGCTCCTTCACCTCACACCAAGTGGTTGCCCACAAGAGATATTGGCTTTGTCATGGAAATGCCATAAGCATAACCAAGGGAACACATATGGTGAGTGTAAATCTTGGGGTGATCCGGGTAGTCCACTAGGATCAATCCTTGCACCAAGAAGTTGAGTGGCTAAAAAAGGGTAGTTACTAACTTAAGGTGTTTAGATAGGGCTTCTGTTCATAGTGTTCCTCTTGCTCCCAATTACGGGACACCTCACCTTGCGATGAGTAACCGATCTCGCGATCACAAGAGTACCTTAAGCATTCTTGCCTAGTGATCTCCCTATGGTTGAAATCCCATAAGCGATCACACTAGGCGAAGACAAACACTATGTCTACCAAGGTTTTGTGTCCTTGATAGCCTTGAGTTTATAGTGGGTTGGAAGAGCCGGGTAATCTGCTTGTCCCCACTTGGGTCGTTCCTCTCAGGTTGTCCGAGAGCAGGCCCTCTAAAGGAATCTAACTACACAAAGAGTGGATCAACTTTTGGAGGTCAAGATTTCTGATTCACCATAAGGGTGAAGAGCATACTCTCCTATTCCAATCATTTTCTCCCAAACACACCAAGAAGATTCAGTTGCCTCTTACTCTTGAAACCAAATAGTAAGTCAAGATTTCTGATTCACCACAAGAGTGAAGAGCATACTCTCCTATCACCAAAAGATCTCAATCGTAAGTTTTAATGTGCCTAAAAAAATAACTAGTATATGCCACACATGTAAAAAGTAAAGAACAAGCAAAATTGGGTTTTTATGCATTGGGCAGCCCTGCAAACAATCGTTAGTAGCCCTTGTGCATTTGAAGCTTTGACATGCGTTCTTTTTATGCAATGTTTCAATTTTTTTCACAAGGATGGCAATCTGCAATCACAACTTGTTAGCACCACAAGTTAGTGTGAAATAACATAAAATACTACAATAAGAAGTGGTTATTTGCCTCAAAAATTCAATTTATCTTTCAACCAAGTGCATGCAAAGAAAGTGCAAGTTAATCACAAATGCTCTCATTTTTACTCTTTGATTTTGACCTAGTCAACAAGATTGGACTTGTTTGCTATGATTTTGTATCCAAAAATGAAAATGAAAAGAAGAGACCCTTGTTAAAAATCAGAGAGCTTTCCAAAAATGCAAGAAATTTTAAAAAATCTCTTCATTTGCTCTCTAGAGATCAATTTTGTTAAAACAGACCAAATTTATCAAATTGAGTTTTTGATCTTTAATACGACTTCAAAATTCAAAACACAAAAAAATAACCCTCATTATAATTGAAAAAGATTTTTGAAAATGTAAGTTTTTAAAAAAATTCGCTGATTTGCGATCAGAAACGACTTTTTATGAAAAACAAAGAAAAACTCATAACTCCCGAAAATCACATCAAAATTCTCTGAAAATCGGACTGAGACATTTTGAACATATATCAAACTTGCAAAAAAAATTTCAAAACCAAAATCTAAGCGGTTTAAAAGATATGATCAAATCTTTAAACCAACTAAGTTTTTGGCCTTCAAACCAATTTACTTATGGCTTGGCCTTAAAACCAAAGTGATAATTCTACAAAAGTATTTGATTAGACCCAATATGCTGCTGTAAAAAACTAGAGATAAGAAATGAAAGCAAATGGAGCTGAAAATTTGATTCAAGCCCCACGGTGGGCGCCAAAAATGTACACTCGAAAGTGTCCCACTCTAAACCCTTCTATCCAAACAATTCCATGAGTTGGAATGCTTAGATGCCGGCTTAGAGCTCCCTATCCATGGAGTGCAAGAGAGTGTATTTCAAGTTCAAGGGCTCTCAAATGAGCCTTAGAGATACTCTTCTTGCTAGTAAACCATGCAATGGGAGGTTCCAAAGACAAGATGCAAGAATGCAAATGTCCCAAGGAGTTCCTCAAGAATGCAATGCAAATGAAGATTAAGCTAGGATGAGAATGCCAAATGCAGCTATGCTAAAACATGTATGAGAGTGTTACAATCCAAATATTAAGCTATGTGAGAGATTAAGCTACATGTAAAAATGAAAGCTAAGCTAAGATGCTATGGTATGAGAGAATGTAGACAAGAAATAGAAGTTCTCCACAAAGCTCCAAAGAAACCTGTTAGAAAACCTACAGCATAACAATATTCAAAAATGAGGATTGATTGAGGGGGAAAGCTCTCTCCCTTTTAAAGATGTATGGACGGTGGAGATCAAGATGAAGATGGTGGATGATCAACGGTGGAATTCGAAAATAGGAGTGATCCATGTGCACACACAAATCAACCAATAGAATATAAGTTGACTTGTCATATAAGACAAAAGTCACAAAGCCTTTTCTTTTAATTGCAAAATAGAAAAAGGACTTTATGTGTGCACTTTAAGTGGGTTATAAGAATGGGGTCTTTTATTTAATTAAAAGGGGACATGTTCTTTTAATCAAATAATGAACTTAGGATAGCATTGTCAAACTATAGGTTATAATCAAATAAATTGATTATTAGCAATTTGGTCTAGGTAAATGATTAAATTAATTTAGCCAAAATGCTGAGAAGGGGGCTAATAGTCTAGATGACCATTTTTAGATGATTACAGTTCACATCCTCACAAAATCACTACCTTAAGATGCTTTTAAGTATCTTAGAGGTAAGTTAGGGGTGATACCCCTAGCCAAGGCTACTTAAGAAAAGGCAAGACTCCCTTGCATCAAATGAATTGATTGTTGAAACATTACAGACTGATGCAGAGGATACTTACTTTAGGATTCATTCTTAAAGTAATTGAAGTAATGAAGTTCCAAATCAGTCACAAGCAAGGTGACATAGGGAGAAAGTGAAAGAACCTACAAAAGCTACACTTGCATATTAAGATGCTGAAATGTTATGTCTTTGGCATTGTTGTCAAAGAAACTAATCAACAACTATTGAAATAAATCAAGAATGAAGATAGAGGGAGAAGTAGACAACTTTGATCAATAGTTAAAGGGAGAAGTTGAAGAAGCTAATGGGAACAAAGAATAGAAGAAGTTGAGCAATGCATATAGAGGGAGAGAAGAAAAGAAAGGATACATCAGTTAAGAGGGAGAAATAGAAATGAAGCAATTAGGACAGTAGATCAAAAGAGGGAGATGTGAAAACTGATGGTAACACAATTTTCTTTTTGGCATTTGACTTACCATTCTAACCTAGTTAGCATGTGGTTAAATAGTTTAGTTTGATGGTTGATCATTTTGGTTTGCCATCAATGCCAAAGAGGGAGATTGTTAGAAATTTGATTGAAAAGATCATTGTGAGAAGAAGATTGAAGGTCAAAGAGAGAGATTGTTGTTAAAAGAATGTTTTCAATCATTGTTTTGTCATTGATGTCAAACATGCTATTTGTAGGAATGATAATTGCTTATAAGATCCAAGTACTATCACTTAGTTGATTGATGAAGAGGATTTGATCAACAAGATGTAACAAGAGTAACTAAGGGAAAGGTTGAGTTATGATATTGTAATGAAGTGCAAGGATTAGTTAAGACAATGGTTAGATGATGTATTGATAACATACTCAAAGATATAGAGTTTGGCTACACTTAAAAATATTGGAGGAATAAGTTGTAACAAGGTTGACTACAAAGCTTAAACTAAGTTCATTAGTGGGTGCCGAGAAATTTCTTAGTTGGAGTCGAGCAAAAGGAATATCTAGTGTGTGCTGAGTGATCTTTAGGTGTTGACTGAAATTCAAGTGTTGAGAAAAGTATCAAGTGCCAAGCATCAAAAAATCTTAGTTGGTGCCAAGTGAACTTTAGGTGCCGAGCATTAGTAAAAATGTAGTAGGTGTTGAGTAACACAGTATGTGCTGAGCACCAGTATTTCAATAGCACCGAGCTACTGCATTATTAGAAATGTCAAAGATTTTCCAAATCTGAGCTGACATAGTGTTACCTAGATTTTTGTGAACTATTTGGAGGATAAGGATGATGGGCTAGTGGCATAGAATTCTATGTAAACCATTTTTGGATGAATTCAAAAAGATTATTCAAGAAGTTTCTAGAGGAAACATAATATGGGTTAGATGCAATGAATCCTACCTAATGCATATGAACTTAAATCAAAGGAAGGAAGAATTGAGCAAGAAAAAGAGAATTCTAAACTTCTATTTAAGGAGTCACAGACCAAGAAGTAGATGCTGATGCCGCTGAAGTGAAAAATTGTGAAGTGTTTAGAAGGGTGTCAAGGAGAAGACATATAGGAGAAGGAAGAAAAAAGCACAAAGGGTCTGCTTCTACAAGTGGTTAGAGAAAGATGACTACACTGATACATTGAGCATGGAGACTCAAGGACACTGAGCTTGAAAGGAGGACAAGTTTTCAAGAGTTGTAGAGATTGAAGGCCGGGCAATGTGAAGAGATGAAGAGTGATATAAGATCTACAAGTTAAGTTGTATGTTGTAATCAAGTAAATCCTTTAATAGGGTGGCATTCCAAGTGAATGTTTTAAAGTCCTCTAACAAGGCCCACTTCTAACAAGGTGGATAAATCCTCTAACAAGGTCACATTTAATAGTGTGTTGTAAGCCTTTAATAGGGAAGGCCTTTCACAAGGAATCACTTCAAAAGGGTGAGAATTGAGTAGCATGTTACTGGTATTTTTCCCAAATTGAGTTTCTACATAAATCACTATGTTATGTGTTGATCTTTTCATGTGTTATGCTTGCATGTTCATTTACAGTAACTTGCTAAATAGGAATGTTTTAAACTTGGATGAATGAATGAATCAATGGGTTCACTACACTTATTGAAAAAGTTTGAATAGGACATTTGGACCTTGAATAATTGATTTACTCCCCCCTCCCCCCCCCCTCCACCCCCTTAGTTATTCTAAAGCATTTCTAGTAGTTAGTTGTTTGGTATTAATCCTTTCCTCTTTTCCCTTTCTCATGGCTTTGATTAGTAATCTCCTACTCAAAGATAGCATTTTTTTTTTGTAATGTAGATACTCCGTAGAGTATTTTTCTTGGCAGGACTTTAAGTGCACATGGTTGGAACCTTGCCCTTGAAAGAACTTAGTTTTCCTTTTCATTGGAATTTTCTTTGTAATCAATGGTTTCAACACCATGTATGAATCTGATGAATAGAGCTTCATATATACTGGGGAATGCCCCTTTTAAATCTATATAATTTGGGACTTTGGTCCTGGGTTAGACTGGAGGTTTTTTTTCTTTGTTCTTTCCTACCAGTGCCCATTTGACTAGAGTAATTTATAATCTCTTATTTATTCACATAATATAATACAAAGGCTTTGGCTATTTACTAATAAAAAATATAAATATAAGGGAGGAGAGTTTTATTTTTTCATGTCCCCAAATTTGAATGTATTAATTTAATTTAATTTAATTAACTAGTCTCAAAATTTAAATAATATAAAAAAAGGACCTTTAATTAATTACTTTAATTAATTAATATAGGGCCCAAATTAATAATATTTTTATTTGTGGTTCTAATTGATTTATTATATCTTAGACCCATTTTTATTTAATTATTTGTATTGGTAGGGGTAGTTGTTGGCTCTCTTTGTACACCCTCAGAAAGGTTTCACTGATGGGTATTTGAGCACAACATGTAGGTAGTAGTTGGTATGCAATTTGGAACTATTTCTTTATACTAGGAATTCCTATTAGGATTCTCTATTATTCTCCATTTTGAAAGTGAAAGGCCTTACCTAATTGGTTATTCTAGTTTTGGTGGGATTCAGCCCTCACCCTATTTTGTCGCCTGTAACACTTCACTCAAATCTAGCAAATCAGAGCACCATCTTTTGGAAAATATTAATTAAAGGTTATTTGTGTTCAAATCTCCATTCTTTTTTGGTCGTGTCTAATGAATTTAGGTTTAGTGGTTTATTCTACATGATTGAACCCTCTTTCCATCTGTACCACATCTACTACTCGCAACACTCAGTACATCCTTTATATTAAAACATTATTCACCCATAAAACACTACTCTATTTATACCATACTTATTTTGCATCTGTATGATACTATTTCTCCATCCTTATGGTTCTACTTCCCATTTGTATGACTAGCTAGACATTTCTCCCTAGACGTACGACTTACATCCCTCCATACCGTATGCTATCCATAATCCACTATATGATCACCATTTAGATACTATATGATCCTATTTTAGACACTATACAACCACATTCTATACATTGTAGAACTTCTCTTCTTGGCATATTATACTGTATGGTTTCATGTAGGCAAGATCACCCAACTCACACCTACCATATGACCTCTATTGAGACATTTCAACAAACCATTTTCCTTCATATCAGTACAATGTTGACCCTTTGTACTTAGGAACATCACAATGGTAGCAAAGCCATTGATTCTACAAGCCTATCAAGAGAATGGAGATCTTTGACTTGGTTTATACTATGGCTCAGTTTCTAGTTGATTGGAGGGTACATCTGTTAGTTGAATACTCTAAGAACACTTTTGTGTGCCAACTATTGGATGGTTAAGTATATGATGAGACATACAAGGTGGTTGGCCAAATCATTTACCACAAAGACAAAATCTACTTGGTACCTGAGTCCAAGATGAAGAAAATTATTCAAGATGAAGGTACTTGCACAAATATCATTGAACCATTGCCCAACAATCCACTTGATGGAAATTTGGGCTCTACCAATGATTTTTCGAATAAGAAAACCCTTTTGGTAGTTGTTAAACCTCCTAGTGATGTGGATTCATTTGTGGATTATTAGCAAGAGCAATCTTTACAGTTAGTTGATTATGAAGTCTACTTTGTGGTGGCAATCATGATGAATTACATAGATGAATTTCAAGTTTGGGATTCTAGTGACTTAGGACATGAAAATATCCATATCAGAGTGGTGCAAAAAAAAATTGATAGCATGTGGTGCTATGGATTATTGATGTCATTTCACTCATCTTGCCTACATGTTTGATTTGGGACCCTGGAGTTGTTGGTGTTTCATCTGATGATGGATTGCTTGAGAGCAAGCAATCTTTGGGTAGAAAGGATTTGTCATATCCCCAAATTTGAATGTAATAATTTAGTTAATTAATTAACTTGCCCCAAAATTTAAATAATATAACAAAAGGACCTTTAATTAGTTATTTTAATTAATTAATATGGGGCCCAAGTTAATAATATTTGTATTTGTGGTTCTGATTAATTTAGTATGTCTCAAACCCATTTTTATTTAATTATTTTTTGGGTAGGTGTGGTCATCAGCTATTTTTGTACACCCTCAGAAAGGTTTCCCTGATGGTATTTAAGCACAACATGTAGGTGGTAGTTGGTATGCCATTTGGTATTATTTCTTTGTACTATGAATTTTCATTGGGATTCTCTATTATTCACCATTTTGAAAGTGAAATACCTTCCCTATTTGGCTATTCTAGTTTCGGTGGGATTCAACCCTCACTCTATTCCATTGCCTATAACACTTCACTCAGATCTAGAAAATCAGAGCACCATATTTTGGAAAATATTATTAAAGGTTATTCATGTTCAAATCACCATTCTTATTTGGTTTTTCCTAATAAATTTAGGATTAGTAGTTTATGGTGCATGAATAAACCCTCTTTCAATCTATAGCCCATCTGCTACTTGCAACACTTAGTGCATCCTTTGTGCTACAACATTACCCACCTGTATGACACTACTTCATCTATACAACACTATTTCTCAATCTGTATGGTTTTACTTCCCATCCATATGGCCAACCAAACAGTTCTGCCCACACGTGTAGCTTGCATCCCTCCATACTGTACAACATCCACAGTCCACCTTATGACCATCATTTAGATACTATATGATCCTATTTTAGAAACTATACAACCACATTCTATACATTGTATTAATTCTCTTCCCAACATAGTATATGATATGGTTTGATGGAGACAAGATCACCCAACTCACACCACCATATGAGCTTTGTTGAGACATTCATATGGACCACCTACCTTCATATAAGTATAGTGTTGACCCTCTATACTTAGGAACACCAAAATTTTAGAGAAGGAAAAATAGAAGAGAAAAGTTTTCATAATCATATATTCTTATAGTATGTCATTGACGCAGTCTGCACTGTGTGGGCACAGTTGGCAATTTTTGGGCAGTTGGTAAACTCGACTGAATCTAAGGCAATTTTGGGAGCTATGTTTTCCAGATTGATGCTACAAATAGGTAAATAGTAGGGGACAGTGTTAAGACCAGTATGAATGCTCAAAATGAGTTTTAAGACACCTGAAATGATGGTTAAAGTGGTCAAGATGATGATTGGTTATGCAAAGATGCAAGGTGGTGAATGCAAAGTGCTGATTTTGAGATAGAAATGCAAAAAACTAAGGGAGGTAAACTAAACCCAAATGGATGCACTATGAAAGGAAATGGATACTAAATGAGGACTTAAAAGGTGCAATTGGAAGTCTATATGATGCAAGAATGAAGCCTATACTAGGGTGAATGCAAGTGAAGTCTATGCAAGAATGAGATCTACGTTTTTCCAAGCACATTTAGGAGCACAAGTTGCCATGTTTTCCAAGGTTTGAATGTGTTAAACCAAATTTTGTAAAGTTTGATAAAGGTTGTAAAGTTTTGACAATGTATAATGTTCGGAGAAGGTTCAAGGTGTAAATTTGAATGTTGGCTATTATCTTGATTATGTTTACACACACACAAGATACATTAAGACAAGAATAGTTGTTGTTAAAAGTTAACAAACACACCACAACCTAGACTTTTAGGACTGTATCCACTGAATTCCTCCTTGAACCAAAGTTTAGCCATGATTATCTAGAGTGAACAACCTAGGATCTTGGCACCACAGGCTCCCCCTTACAATGCACTCACTTCTTAGGGCTACCAAGATTCGCTTCCCAAGGGGCATGACTTCCCAAAGAACTCTTGCCTCTACTAAGGACAGCGAGAATGTAGGATGTCTTCACGAGCATGGGTGACCCCTTGAGCTAGTGGATAGAAAGTATTTTGGCCACTAAAACATGATTTTTAGTAAGGGCATTATATTCAACAAGTGAACAATAAAATTCGACAGAAGGTCTCCCAGCCTCGAGAATCGGGGTTTGACGCACCATAAGGGTACTAGAGGAGAGCTATCACACAGTAATATTGTCAACATGGCTTTCACTGTAATCAAGTTTTATATAGTAGCTAGAATGTTGACCTAGCTTTTGGCCCATTACTGCTCTGAGGTTGTCCCTTGGCATACCCAATATCAAGTATCTTGGTCCAAGGTAGGCCTCCTATAGAAGTTACACAGATTTCTCTTACACCTAAGATCCATGAATGGCGAGGGGAGAGGATACATCCAATCTAACTCCTAGAGATTTAAACATTGTAGACATGCCAGGAATAAAATAAAAAGTTCATTTTAAGCACCAAACGAAGTGTTATCTAATCTAGGAAATCCACATACATAGTTTTGATAGACACACAAAGTCTTTGACAACGTCCTGCAAATCAAGCATTAGTAGTTTGTTATGATCATGTCTTCATCCCATGATTTCCACATGCTATAAAAAAAACCATTAGTAACACAAAATCATCTAATCTAAGTTCTAGAAGGAAATGGAAACCTTATGTGCAAGATCCTGATTAATGTATGTGCTTACTGTGAACTAGGTGTGTTCTGACAGAGTGGATTGCACCCCAAAAGGCCAAAATGGCTGAAAACACCCCCAAGTGTTCCCAAACAATATAAAATATGTCAATGATGTAGTTGGGGCCTAGTTGGGTGCAGTTGGGAGGTCAGGTGCAAGTTGTGAGGAATTGGTGCCTAATCAAGACTGAGAAACTAAATTTTTTTGACACCTATACTACCAAGTGCACCCAAACAGTGTAGACTACATCAATGCCATAATTGGTAAGTTTGTGATGTAGTTGGGAAGTCAAAAAAAACAAAAAAAGGTTTTGGTGGCTTCTGGATTCCTAAAATTGCTCCTAGGAGTCCCAAGTGCACCATGACAGAGCAGAGTTCACCCTAGGATAGAAAACTAACATAATACATGAAACAAGAGCATACACGCATGTTACTAGACCCCCTAATTAATCTAGGTGTGAAAAAGAAGAACAGATAGTTGTCATACCCTTCCAAGTGAGCTCCTTCCTTGCACCTACAAGCACAAAAAAATAAAACCCAAGTTAGATAAGAATGTTCACGTTGGGTTCACCAAAATGTAAAGGTTAGAATATGGGTTAAATGCATAACATACTATGAAAAAATCACAAAACTCAATCAACATACGTTAGCACTCACTAGTCTACCATGAAAGCCAAACTAATTGAAAGAAGTAAACACAAAGTTAGAAACCCCCTCTTTCGTTTGTAGGTCCCATGTCCTTCTTTCTTCTCCAAATGATTGTAGCTCCAAAGTTGCCTATAGTGCACAAAAAATTGAAGCAAAAGCCTATGATATGGATAATGCCATGAGAATACTTGAAGTTGTGATTTAAGCTTGAGAGAAAATGGTGTGAAAATGCAAAGAAGCTAAGGACTCAAAGACTCAAGAATTATGACTCCAAGGACTTAAGGAATTCAAAAGCATTAAGACCTAAGGACTTTCAAGATCAGAAATGAGAGAAAGAGTGCTCATTTTATAATCAGCATGGAGGATGAGAGCATTGGATTTTTCACCCATATATATGCAATGTGGCAAGAGATTCCTTTGACAATCCATGATGCATATTATAAAATATGCCAAATCTAGGATTCTATGATGCATGGAAGTCAAAATTGACTAAATGTGGAAGAGAATCTATGATGCATCATAAGACACCTCAAGCCCACTTAAAGCCAAGAATCTATGACAAAAAAGCCAAATAGGGACATGCATAAGCAATACAAATATTTGATTATGACATATCTTATCCAAGTGTCAAAGAAGAATCCACGAGGTGTCATATCCAAGTGTTACTATGATGCAATGTTCTATGGAGTATTTGAATTAAAAATCCTTTTATTCCACGAATTAAGAATTAGTAGAAAATGGAATTAATGATGGAAAATGGAACTTAGAAAATTGTAATTTTCCATGGTTTGTGGATAATGAATCAATTAACTAATAAAATTAATTAATGGAGGATGATAATTAGGAAGAATAATTAGAATGAATAATAGGATTAAATTATGTGTTATTTAATCCTATATAAAAAATTAGTAAATGATTGGCCAAATTGATTAAATAAATGCGACAGTACCCTTTGATGAAAATGTGATGATGATGGATATCGAATAAGATGATGAAAAGTAGACCAAAGCCATGGTCAGATTGATTGATTGAAATTAATAACATGCCAAGGACACATGACATTAATTGATTGATATGTAACATTTAACTGACATTGCAAATGCTATAGGATTGAGGTTGATTGATAAGGTTGATCATAATAACATTGAGGAACACTGTCAATATTATTAAAATGGTTGATGATGCCATGATCTGAAATTGAAAGCCTCAATAATGTCAAAGATCTAATGACATGAATGATAGTTTGACCTAGCACTAAGAGCCGTTATAGTACTAAGGTTAGATTGATAAGATTGATAGGTTGATAGGTTTCAAAGATACTAAAAGCCACAAAAATGCCTAGGATTGAATAAATGATGATTGATTTGAGATGTTTGATATGTTTTGGGTTGATTATGGTTGATTTTGAGTGATTCTGAGTTGATTTGGGGTGATTTTGAGTTGATATGAAATGGTTTCAAGTTGATTTGATATGATTTCAAAATTGACATGAAATTGATGTGAAAGAGGATACAAATTATAAAGTATGATCAATTTGGCAAAAAGATCAAAGTTATTAGAATGAGAAAACAGGACAAATTAGTATGAAGAAGTGATGAAACTGTAGATGCGAACCATTTTTGAGTTTCTGTCAATGACATACTATGAGAAATCATACTATATTTTGGTGAACCCATATATATCATCCCTACTAGGGCATGTTGCAGCTTTATCATCAAAATTATTTGACACAAAACTCTAAATCACATTCTATCAAAGAGAGGCAAAATGTAGAAACTAAAAAATGGTTCACATCTACAGTTTCATCACTTCTTCATACTAATTTGTCCCATTTTCTAATTGTAATAACTTCAATCTTTTGGAAAAATTGATCATACCTTATCATTTGTATCCTTCTTCACATCAATTTCATATCATTTCAAAACCATTTCATATCAACTTAGAATCACTCCAAATCAACTTGGAATCACTTGAAATTAGTCCTAATTAAATCGAAACATATCAAACATCCCAAATCAATCATCACTTATTCAATCCTAGTATTGTTGTGGCTTTTAGTGCCTTGGAAACCTATCAACCTATCAATCTTATCAATCTAACCTTATTACTGACGTGGCTCTCAGTGCTAGGTCAAAATATCATTCATGTCATTCAATCTTTGACATTTTTGAGGCTTTCAATGTTAGATCATGGCATTATCAACCATTTTAATAATATTGACAGTGTCCGTCAATGTTATTATGATCAATCTTATCAATCAACCTCGATCCTGTAGCATTTGCAATGTCAATTAAATGTTACATATCAATCAATTCATGTCATGTGTCCTTGGCATGTTATCAACTTCAATCAATCAATCTAACCATGGCTTTGGTCTACTTTTCATCATCTCATTTGATCTATATCATCATCACATTTTTATCAAAGGATACGATCGCATTTATTTAATCAATTTGGCCAATCATTTACTAATTTTCTTTATAGGATTAAATAACCCATAATTTAATTCTATTATGCTTACTAATTATTCTTCGTAATTATCATCCTCAATTAATTAATTTTATTAGTTAATTGGTTCATTATCCACAACCATGGAAATTTACAATTTCCTAAGTTCCATTTTCCATTATTAATTTCATTTTCTACTAATTCTTATTTTGTGGAATAAAAGGATTTTTAATTCAAATATACCATAGAATATTGCATCATAGTGATTCTTGGATATGACACCTCGTGGATTCTCTTTTGACACTTGGGTAAGATATATCATAATCAAATATTCTTATTCCTTACGCATGTCCTTATTTGGCTTATTTGTCATAGATTCTTGGCTTTAAGTGGGTTGAGGTCTCTTATGACATGTCATAGATTCTCTTCCATGTTTAGCCAAGTTTGAATTCTATGTGTCATAGAATCTTACAATTGGTATATTTTTTCATATGTACCATGGATTCTCAAAGGAATCTCTTGCCACATCGCACATCTATGGGTGATAAATCCATGGCTCTCATCCTCCATGTCAATTATAAAATGAGAATTCTTCCTCTCATTTCCAGTCTTAAGTCTTGGAAGTCTTGAAGGTCCTAATCTCTTTTAGATTTTTTGCTCCATCTCTCACATTCAAATCATACTTATAGTATTCTCATGGCATTATCCATATCATAGGCTTTTGCTTCAATTTTGTGTGCACTATAGGAAACTTTGGAGCTACATCATTTGGAGAAGAAAGAAGGACATTTAAGCTACAAATGAAAGAGGGGGTTTCTATTGCTTTCTTTATTAGTTTGGCTTTCATGGTAGACTAGTGGGTGCTAATGTATGTTAATTCAGTTTTTTGATTTCTCATAGTATGTTATGCATTTAGCCCATTTTTCTAGGCTCTATATTTTGGTGAACCTGAAGCGAACATGCATATCTAACTTGGGTTTTCTTGTTTTGTGCTTGTAGGTGCAAGGAAGGAGCTCACTTGGAAGGGTATAAAAACTATCTACTATTTCTTTTCACACCCAGATTAATTAGGGGGTCTAGTAAAATGCTTATATGCTCTGATTTAATGCATACTATTAGCTTGCTATCCTAGGGTGCACTCTACTTTGTCAGGGTGCACTTGGGACCCCTAGGAGTAGTTTTAGGAGTCCAAAAGCCACCAAAACCTCTTTCTACTATTTATGAATTACTAACTATGCCCAAAACTTACCAAGTACATCATTGATGCAATTTGCACTATTTGGGCACACTTGGGAGTGTAGCTTTGAAATTTTTAGTTTTTGGGTCTTATCTATGCACCAATTCCCCACAATTTGCACCTGGGATCCCAACTACACCTAGAAACTACCAACTACACCCAACTGGGCCCCAACTACATCATTGAAATAGTCTGCACTATCTGGGCACACTTGGGGGTGTTCTAAGCCATTTTGGCCTTCTGGGGTGCAATCTACTTTGTCAGAGCACACCTAGTTCATAGTAAGCACATACAATAATCAGAATATGCACATAAGGTTTCCATTTCCTTCTAGAACTTAGATTAGATGATTTTGTGTTAGTAATGGTCTATTTATAGCATGTGGCAATCATGGTATGAAGACATGATCATAACAGAATACTAATACTTTGTTTGCAAGACATTGTTGAAAACCATTGTGTGCTTGTCAAAACCATGTGTGTGGATTTCTTAGATTAGATAAGACTTCATTTGGTGCTTAAAATGAAGTTTTTCTTTTTTGTCTAGCATGTCTATAGTGTTAAATCCCTAAGAGTTACATTGGACATATCATCTCCCCTTGCCATTCATGGATCTTGGGTGTAAGAGAAATCCATGTAACTTCTATAGGAGGCCTGCCTTGGACCAAGATACTCGATATTGGGTATGCTAGGGGACAACCTCAAAGTGGTAATGGGCCAAAAGCCAAGTCAATGTTCTAGCCACTATATAAAACTTGATTATGATGAAATCCATGTCGGTGGTATTTTTGCATGATAGCTCTCCTCCAGTACCCTTGTGGTGTGTCAAACCCCGATTCTCAGGGCTGGGAGACCTTCTGCAAAAGTTTATCATTCACTTGCCAAATGGAATGCCCTTACTAAAAACCATGTTTTAGTGGCAAAAATCCTTTCTATCCACTAGCTCAAGGGGTCACCCATGCCTGTGAAGACATCCTACATTCTCACAGTCCTTAGTAGAGGCAACAGTCCCTTGGGAAGTCATGCCCCTTGGGAAGTGGATCTTGGTAGCCCTGAGAAGTGAGTGCATTGTAAGGGGGAGTTTGTGGTGCTAGGATCTTACGTTGTCTGCTCTGGATAAGTTTAGTTGAACTTTAGTTCAAGGAGAAATTCAGTGGATATAGTCCTAAAAGCCTAGGTTGTGGTGTGTATGTTAACTTTTAATAACAACTATTCTTGTCTTAATGTGTCTTGCGTGTGTGTAAAACATAATCAAGATAATAGCCAACATTCAAATTTATACCTTGAACCTTCTCCAAACATTACACATTTTCAAAACTTTACAACCTTTATCAAACTTTACAAAATTTGGTTCAACACATTCAAACCTTGGAAAACATGGCAACTTGTGCTCCTAAATGTGCTTGGCAAAACGTAGATCTCATTCTTGCATAGACTTCACTTGCATTCACCCTAGTATAGGCTTCATTCTTGCATCATATTGACTTCCAATTGCACCTTTGAAGTCTTCATTTAGTATCTATTTCCTTTCATATTTCATTCATTTGGGTTTAGTTTACCTCCCTTAGTTTTTTGCATTTCTATCTCAAAATTAGCACTTTGCATTCACCACCTTGCATCTTTGCATACCCAATCATCATCTTGACCACTTTAACCATCATTTTAGGTGTACTAGCCCTCATTTTGAGCATTCATACTGGTCTTAACATTGTCCCCTACTGTTTACCTATCTGTAGCATCAATCTGGAAAACATAGCTCTTAGAATTGCCTTAGTTTCAGCCCAGTTTACCAACTGCGCCCAGAAACTACCAACTACATCATTGACATAGTTTTCACTAACTATGTGCACTTGGTGGTCCTAAGACCTAGTTTTGGATTCAAAATAGCATTTTTGGGCTTCAACTATGTCTTTAGGTACCTGGTTAGCTCCCCTTGCATTAGCTTTCCCAGATCTGCATTCTACATCACCTAGTCTTCATCACCTTCACTTAGGACATCATTCCATAGTTCATAACCTCTATTATACATCTCCCAACCCTTCCTAACATCAACCCCAACATCTTAGCTTCCTGGCATATCAGTTTGGTAATTATACCACTGAGAATCAACAAACATTCTTCCTAGCTTACCAACTGCATCGAGAAACTACCAATTGTGCCCAAACTAGCTCCAAGTGCATCATTGATGTATTTGGTACTATTTGAGTGCACTTGGAACTATTATGGAACACTTGGGAACCTATAGGACCATTTTTGGCCCCCAAACTGCACTTCAAAACCCTAAAATTGCATCTAGGAGCCTCTGTACCTCCCCATTCTGTAGTTGGCCCAAAATCGTATCTTGCACCCAAAATCCCATTTTGCATCATAGGCATTGTCCATATCACATATCCACTCAGCATCACCACCATTTTGAGTCCCCAAAACTTCATTTTGAACCCCCAAAACCTTTGAATTTAGTCAAAAATCTAGACAAAGAATGAGTCTTAGAGTATCTGCTAGTGTTAATAGATAATGGATCTTGACTAGTCTTTTTATCTTTCTTATCACTTTCTTTGGTCAAAAGCTATCTATGTCTTGATATATTTGACCTTTTCATCTTTTATCAATTTGATATTTTTGTCTTTTATCACTTTTTGGTCAAGATCCAAAGTCCTTTATCACAAGGTTAAACTCCTAGATAAAATACTTTCTAAAGGTTTTACCTAAGTCCAAAACTTTCCATATACCCTTTTCCTAGCATCCCTAAACATCATTTTGATTTACCCTAGTGGTATATCCCCTTCATATTGCATTGATCAAAATCCTTAGCATCATTTTCACTACCAAACCCTACCAAATTGTACATCAACCAAATTGCCTTCTTGAGCATTTACCCTCATTTTGCATATCCCAAACATCATTACGAACCCTAGAACACAATCCTTTGCATAATATACCCTACATAAATCAACCTTTGGCATCCTTACTAAGTCCAAAATATAATCCTAATTATCATTTTGCATACCTTAGAGTCATTTTCATCCCCTCTAGCCAAACTTCAAAATGACACCTTGCATTTGTATTTGCATAACATCACTAGGAAATTTTCACTTTGCATATCAAAACCCTAGTTCATTTAGAATTTCCTCACATTGCATAATATCCCTAAACACTTAAAAATCCCAAAAACACTCATATCTTGCATACCCACATCTTAATTATCAAGTTTTGACCTCTTTTACCAATCGCAACCCTATTTTACCAATCACAACCCTGTTTTACAAATTGCTCACTTCAAAGTGAACACTTGGTATTATCAGGGTGTAGTTGGTAGTTTAGGTGCACACTTGGGAGGAAAAAATTCCATTTAGGTTTCCCTGCATTGTTTCTTCATTCTTAGGTATCATGCTAGCACTTACTAGGACACAATCAGCTCAAAGACTTGAAGGACTTTACCAACCATTGTTTTCTAAGACATCAATGCAACCAAAACCTCATCCAAGATAGAAAAAGAGCAAGAAAACCCAAAAAACCTTTGACAAAGACCAAATCAAGGCATTTCAACCATTAATTGTAGACCCCTTAAACATGTATTCGCAAGATCATCATAATCAAGCTATGGCACAACAAACCTTGAACAATGCACCTACCGTGAGATTTCCTCCAAAAACTTCCCCTACACATGGGATGGTCCAATGGAGTCCTGACTTTCAACCTATATTTGTTCCGATACCACTCAAAGGAGGAAGTGTACCAACCACACTCCTTCGAAATTCAATCAACCTAACACAAGTACTTCCAACTATAACACATCAAACATACAACAAGGTACTGTACACCTCAGTGATGACTTTGACACTGATTATGGTATCACTGATGAAGAAATGGCTAGGGAATGTAAAGAATTTTTTTTTTGCAAGAACTTTAAACTCTTGGTAGCCCAAGAAATTGTCAAGTTTAACCCACATATGGAAGGACCTAAGTCGAAACATCAAACCAGCACAACCATTGAAAACATACAACCCATGATCAATTTGGACTTAGATAAGGGAAAAAAACCTTTGGAGTTTTCAAACATGATAAAGGCACCTATAAGGTCCCATCAAGAATCAACCATCAAAATCCTCCAAAGTACATTTGAACACATCAATGTTAACCCCTTGTTCGACGAAATACCACCAATTCCTAAACACCCCAAAAGGATATTAAGACTTGATTTTAGTCACATGATGCAACAACAAGATGCACCTAAAGGGGCTTGTGCTCTAGGGATGCTAGAAATACCTTCTTTGGAGGAAAATCAACAAAGTGCACCTTTGCTCCTAACCCTACCAAGTGGTATATCATCAAACGTTATGGAGCCTCCCTCTAGTACACTATGTGCAACATCAACCACAAAAATCCCTATTGATGCAC
Source organism: Cupressus sempervirens (assembly GCA_028749045.1). Lineage (NCBI taxonomy): Eukaryota > Viridiplantae > Streptophyta > Pinopsida > Cupressales > Cupressaceae > Cupressus > Cupressus sempervirens. The sequence continues at coordinate 470,556,845 of CM053786.1, forward strand.
AAAGGAAAAGTATTATTGACATTACACCCATTCCTAACTGAAACAAATCTCATAGTCAAGTCAATATGATGTCACAAGGAGGAACCTCTAACACACAAAGGAGCCAAAGCAATAATACCAACATGATGATCACTTCTCAAGGACATAACCAACTACCCCAACAACATCAACCTGCAATGGTCCAAGGACCTAATCTTTCCAACACACATCCAACGTATCAACAACAACATCAATCACAACAACAACAACCTCAAGTGGTGCAAACATCCACCATCCCTAATACATAGTCAAATATAAACCCACTTGAATTTCACGTAATGTACCAACAACAATTCCAATAACAACAAGAAATGTTTGCTAAACAACAAGAGAAACTCAAACAACAGTTGGAATATCAAAGATGACTTGAGAAACAAATTGCATACCAATAACATTTGTTACAAAAACAAAATGTGCCACAACAACTCCAACAAATACCTCTACAACAACAAGCACGTACATGGTCTCACATACAACCAACAGAGGTATCCCAACAACACAACACATGATATGATAATCGTAGTCAATCCCACAAAAAGTTCCCCAATAATAGGGACCTTTTTGTCTTCAAGGTACCAACATACCTCCACCACCAAGTGACACATCACCAGACTCATCACACACAAAAATGCAGAACCGAGTAGACATAGGTCCCACCATAGCAAATGGTCTACTCATAGGCACAAAAGACTTAAAGGAAAGACTATCATACAAAATCCCAATGAAGAGCTATTGCAACAATTAAAACAACTTTCCAAACAAATTGAGGCATTTGGAGTCCAAAAGAAATAGGCTCTATATACAGAAAGGGACTTACGTCCTAATCCATTTGAAAAAAGTCTATACATGCCTCCATTCCCAAAACACTTTGAGGCTCCAAGGTTTGAAAAATATCAAGTAAAAGGAAACCCTATTGATCACATCTGAGAATTTTGTGCCTCATGTACTGAACTCAGTGATGAGCCCACTTACCTCATGAGATTGTTCCCTCATTCTCTAGGTGGGTCCACACTTGAATGGTACTCCAAACTTCCTGGTAATATCAAATCCTGGTCAAAACTCACAAACAATTTCATATCCCACTTTGCCTTTAACATTACAAATGAGGTGACACTTTTTGATTTGTACTCAACTAAACAGAAAATAGGAGAACCATTCATCACATTGTTACTATGCTAGAGAAGCTTAGTCAATGAATGCTCACTAGACATTCTTGAAGAACAACAAGTAAACTTGTGCATTGAAAACTTGGTCCCAGACTTAATGTATGAACTGAAAATCAAGAGTCCAAGCATTATTTATAAACTAATGAAAAAAGGGGCTAGTATTGAAGATGCTCTTATTCGTAAGGGAATCCTCAAGATAAACAAGAAAAACACAAACACCAGTTCCTCTAATGACAAGCCAAAAAATTTCTCCAAAAACAAGAATGTGACTAATGATGGCATTGTGGAAGCATGAACAATTAGCACAACACAACCTCAATTAACTTTGAAAGGTGGAAACCCCACAAATTAACAAACTCCTAATCAAACAACACCTTAACAACAAAAAATTGAGACTTCTATTCAAGACAAACCTCAAAGACATCCTAGAACCAAAGACAAGAAATTCACACCATTGGGAATACTCTTAAGACTGCATTACAATAGTTACTAAATAATAACTTCTTGTAGTTACCCCTGATCAAAGAGGAATCATTGACTAAAGTAGATTGGTGGGATGACAACAAATATTGCAATTACCACTATGCCAAAGGACATAAGACCTCATATTGCTTCCAATTAAAATATGCAATACAAGACCTTATTGATGACAGTGTAATCATGATTAACCCATCGCTATTAGTGTCCAACTCTGACCACACTATATTCAAAGATCCTTTGGGTAATCATGACAAAGAGAAGCCCTCTAGTTCAAACTCAAACTCACAAGCTAATGTGAATTATACATGCACTGGATATGACTACACCATTAATTGCTTTAATGAGTTTGATTCTCACATATCCACATTCACATTGAAGGCTGAAGACCCTCATTGTGCTATCTCTATATGCCATACCAAGATCACCCTACCTAAAGCTCCATCTAGATGTACTGCTTCTACTAGACCTACACCCTCTAGTAGACTTGTGGCTCCTACTTCATCTGATTATAGCCTTGCTGAATAGCTCAACAAGACCCCTATACAAATATCCATATTGGACCTACTGCATGCATCTCCCCAAAATCAAAATATCTTGGAACAATCCCTTAAAGAGTTAGTAGTCCCAGATAACATTGATGTTTCCTAGTTCCAAGCCATGGTTGGGAACCTATCCTCATCACAACATATCACTTTTTCCCCTCGAGATATCCCTAAAGATAAACCCAACCACAATGATCCCCTCCACCTCGAAGTCTTCATCCATAATGTCAAAAATTTAGACGTGTCTTAATAGATGGAGGAGCAGGATTGAATATCTGTACTCTTAAGGTTGTCAATAATTTGGGTTATTCTAAAGATGATGTGGATCCCTCTCAAAGAATCAAAATAAAAGCTTATGATGATGGTGAATGCTTCTCCAAGGGTGTCATCACATTACCTATTAGAGTTGGTCTAGCTACTAAAGACACATTGTTCCATGTCCTAGATATAGAAATGAATTACAACATGATACTAGGACGCCCTTGGCTTCATGCTATGAAAGCAGTCCCTTCTACATATCATCAATGTCTGAAGTTTTCCTATGAAAATGTGGAGGTTACCATCCCTAGTGATCTAGATCCTTTCTAGTTTTGTGCTAATCTAAGAGATGCTACTACATACCAAATGCCAACAAACAATGAAGCACAACCCACATATTCCTCTAGGTATGTGGATGCAGATATACTCCTTAGTAAGGCCAAGGAAAAGATGAAGATTGAAGACAATGGGTGTGGAGAATAATTTTTGTCTCATGCTTCCCACATTAGGGAGTCACTAGTTTCTCCCCAATCTTAGGGTAAATCACAACCACTTCAAGCACAACATTCAGAGATCAGTACAAAGAATGATACTTCTACCAATGAGAATACATCTATATGTATTGAGAAATCACAAGCAGAACGAGAACCCAATTTGATATCTCCTAGCAAGTATGGACTTGGGTTTACTATCACACAAAAATAAGGCTATGATGACTATAGCGGTCTTGGATCTCAAAAATAAGGAATCATTGAACCTATCACTACAAAAGGATGACCTCCTAGTTTGGGGCTTGGATTTAAACCATTACGAATAGGTCCTCCTAGTACTATGGTACTTATGTGTAAGATTATGGATATTTTGAATGATGAAAAGGCATTTGAGGATATCTCATCTAAAACCAACAATCTTCTCACTTCTGATACAATAGAATCTAATGCTGGTATCCATACCTTTCACCAAAGCCCATTTAGCCCTGATGATGACATCCCCTCAAGTTTTCTTGAACTATTGGATTGGGACCAACGTGGACCACCAATTTTTGATCAATTTGACAATGATGACACTCTTATAAAAAACTTTGAAATATTTGGAGGCATTATGGACAATAATCATAAAGAAGCAATTTCTCCTGAAGTGAACACATTGGCATATTGTTGGGAGTCAACTCCATCTGATAGCAAAGAAAAAAATAATAAGCATAGGTCTCTTGGTGAAAACCAAAAGGTGCCATTAGATTATGAAAAATCAAAACCTAAGCAACTCCCAAGGATACAAAATGAAAAAGCCAATGCCATGAATATCAGTGTTCCAATGTTCAACATGCCACAAAGTCTTTTGGAGCTCTCTCAATCAGCTTTTATGTGGAAGGTCATTAGTCTCAACCCTCCGAACCCTCCCTTATATCTAGTTGTTTATCCTCACATCCAGATACCTAAGTTGCCCAACATGTAAGATCAAATCTTTATCCAACAAGCCTTTGCATATGCCATCATTAGTGACATCCCACATGACATATCTGTTGACCCAATTATCCTCAGATGCCTTGATTGGCAAGAGGCAGACACTGTCTTACATATGGTACATGATAGTATATCTTGAGACCTTTCCAGTGGTTTGATCTTAGCTACAGACTTGAAACAAATCCTATGTAGTTATGGTCAGTTGTGGATCCAAAGATTATTAGCTAGTAGCAACAACACTAGATCTCTTCTCACCATTCAGCAACAACATTCATAATTCCCATCTAAAAGTCCTGAAAAAATATCAAAAAAAAGAAGCAAAAAGTCTTGAAAAAAGAAAAGAAAATAAAAGTGAAAAAATTCATGACAAAATGGATGCCTTGATGAAAACCTAGCAAACAGGCGTCTTGGCACAAAAATTTGAGTCAAGAGAAAAATTTCGTCCAAAAGTGAAAAGTTGGAAAACAGATGCTTTGGGCAAGTACCATGGTGAAAATATGGCAAACAGGCACCATGTGTAATCAGTTGTTTCTCCTCCATCCATGGAGATTCCATCTAGTCTTTTCCCCCTCTATCATTCCTTGATAATATCCTTCACATTTCAAGACATCCTTGGTTCCTTATCATGGCTCACAAACTGGTTAATGTCCTTTTTTATCTTACCAAGCATTACCAATCTGTATACACTCTATCATTGGCCTTTGTACATAGTTTGTGTCTTGTCTGGGGGCATATTACCCACATAGTGCACAAGTTTGAACTTGAACTAGGGGCATATCCCTAAGCACTTTTTATCCATTAGACCTATCACATAATGAATTTGAGCTAACACTTGTATATGCTTGTATGATCTTTAAAAAATCCTTAAAAATTTAAATATAATCTTGAACAAAAACTATAAAAATCATAAAATGATCTTGAAAAAAATCCTTAAAAATTCAAATGCGATCCTGAAAAAAGCACTAAAAATCACATAATGTCCTGAAAAAGCCACTAAAAATCATATAATGTCCTAAAAAAACCACTAAAAATCATAAAATGTCTTGAAAAAAACCCTAAAAATTGTAAAAATGACCTGAAGAAATTAGTCACACAAAAACATCAAATATCCTCAAAAATCCTAAAAATCACAAAACCCAGCAAAAATTTGCAATAAACCTTGTACATATTCACTGTGGATAACTACTCCTTTTGCGTACAAACTTGCACTTTGCAGACTGAAACTCAAAGCACTACACTTTTATGACAATCACATTATTTGAACAATGAACCGATAGTCAATCCAACATATCACTACAAACCTATCAACTGAATCCATGAACAAAGTTGTCACATCATCAACATGTCAAACACCATCTCAACACCTAAAACACTAAAAAGAAAGCAATAATGGACAAGAATAGATATTGGCTCACATTGTTTAGTGAGTGATTTATTTTTTATTTTTTTCTTTTCGATCATGGTCCAATGCCACTCGATGATATAAAACTAATCTATGAGACTGGCCAAGATGTTTCATGGTCATCTTTTTCTATTTTTGTCTATTACAATGTACCTTTGAGAGTTTGGGGCATGTACATATGCCTCAAGAAGGACAAGGTCATTCTCTATCTACATCATGCTTGTTCACACAAAAGGCTTGCATTTGCACTCTGGCCCTTTATGCCATGATGCATTGCATTCTGTTTGCCATATCAAAATAAAGCTCCATTTGACATATACTGCACTTTCTAAAAGAAAAAGTATTCCTCATCTCATCTCCTTTTTCTTCTATCATTCATCTTCTCATCCACCACCATGATCATGTCTTCTAATTCACCAAATCATCTTCATCTTGCATTCATGCCTTCCTACATCATCCTACACTATCAACCAACTTTTTGTGGCTTTCCACCTGGTTCAACCTTAGTCTAACATTTGTATCATCATCTTTGACCAAATCTAACCATTTTTTATGATTTCACTCATGCTCTTCCATCTTTCCATCATTTTGGGCATGCACGTAATGTTTTGGGGCATTCTGAGTCCAATCGGGTTATTTTTGGCCCCGAGAGCCTTTTAGGGCAAAATCTGCACTTTTAGAGTGCAGTTGGGCTTCCCAACTACATCATTGACACACTTGGTCATACCAACAATGTCATTGATGCACTTGGGAATGCCAACTATGTCATTGATGCATTTGGTAGAGTTTTGGGTGCACTTGGGGACCTAGGGTATCCAGAACTACTCCTAGAACCCCTCTATTGCACTCCAGAGGCCATAACTTTTGCATTTCAAATCTGATTTACAAACCATCAATTGCGTTGGACTCATATCTTTCTTGTGAAAATAATGAGCTATACTTTTCATTATTTGGTCACTGTATGGAGTTTTAATCCTTGAAACTACTCTTGGGCTCCTGCTTGACCCCCGTTAGGTTGATTTTGGCTCTCGAGGCCTTCTCAGACACATTTTACACCTTCTGAGTCCATTTTAGCTTCCCAAGTGTATCATTGATGCACTTGGTACTATAATGATGAACTTGGTCTTACCAAAGATTTCATTGATGCACTTGGTTGAGTTTTGGGTGCACTTGGGATAGTAGGATGCCTAGAACTGCTCCCAGAGCCCCTATGTTGCACTCTAGAGCCCATAACTTTTGCATTTTAACTCGGATTTGCAATCTATTAGTTGCATTGGATTATTATCTTTATTGTCAAAAAATAAACTATCATTGTTATAATTTTGTGTTTTTCTTGAGTGACAACCCATGCAATCACTCTCAACCTCCAAGTTGATCTTGTTCTACACTCTGGGCCTCATAACTTTCACATTTTAGCTCTAATTTTCATTCTGTCAGTTGCTATGGTTTTTTCTTCTCATTTTTGACAAATTGAATCATCATATGCTTATCTTTATCAATTTCTTGAGGGGTCACCCATATATATCATCCCTATTGGGGCATGTTGCACCTTTATCATCAACATTCTTCGACACAATGCTCTAAATCACATTGTATCAAAGAGGGAAAAAATGTAGACACTCAAAAATGGTTCACATATATGGTTTCATCACTTCTTATTACTAATTTGTCCCATTTTATCATTCTAATAACTTCAATCTTTTGGCCAAATTGATCATACTTTATCATTTGTATCCTTCTTCACATCAATTTCATATCATTTCAAAACCATTTCATATCAACTCAGAATCACTCCAAATAAACTTGGAATCACTCAAAATCAATCCTAATCAACCCAAAACATATCAAACATCCCAAATCAATCAATGGGGTTGTGAGCTAACCTATGACCCCCTTGAACTCATTTCATCACAACATATGTCCCTAGGGTTCCTAAGACCCCTATGGACATATTGTAATCAATCATATGGGTGAAAGGGGGTTGTAAGATAACCTATGAACTCTTTTAAATATTTCATCATAACTTATGTCCCCAAGGGTCCTAGGATCCCTAGGAACATATTGTAATCAATCATATGAGTTGAAGGAGGTCATAGGCTAACCTATGACCCCATCATTAAAAATGTCCCTAAGGGTCCTAAGACCCCTATGAACATATTTTAATCGATAATATGGGTCAAAGGGGGTTGTAGGCTAACCTACGACCCCCTTTGACCTATTTCATCACAACATATATTATGGATCACCTAGGACCCCGAAGGACATATTGTAATTGATCATATAAGTTAAAAGGGGTTGTAAGCTAACCTATGACCCCCTTTGACCCATTTCATCACAACATATGTCTTTAGGGTTCTTAGGACCCTCGTGGACATATTATAATCAATCATATGGGTTAAAGGGGATTGTAGGTTAACCTGTGACCTATTTCAACCCATTTTATTGCAACATATGTCCCTAGGGGTCTTAGGAGCCTTATGGGCATATTGTAATCGATCATATGAGTAGAAAGGGGTCATGAGATAACCTATGACCCCCTTCGACCCATTTCATCACAATGTATGTCCCTAGGGGACCTAAGATCCCTAGGGAAATATTATAACTTATTATATGGGTCAAAAGGGGTCATGCCTTCAACTCATTTCATCACAACATATGTCCCTAGGGATAATAGGACCCCTAGGGACATACTACAATCAATCATATGGGTCCAAGGGGGTCATAGGCTACGACCCCCTATGACCCCCTTCAACTCATTGCATCACAACATGCATCACTAGGTTTCCTAAGACCCCTATGGACATATTGTATTCTACCATATGGGTCAAAGGGGGTCCTAAGATAACATATGACCCCGTTTAACTCATTTCATCACAAGATATGCCCCTAGGATTTTGAGGACCCCTATGGACATATTGTAATTGATCATATGGGGAGTCGTAAGCTAACCTATGGACTCTTGATATAAAGTTCATAACTACTTAAAAATAACATGTCAAGTTGACATAATGAATTTGCTGATTTTTCACTACCTTTTAAGGCCATAGTTTTGTTGACCATGATTTTGCACATACCCAAAAGTCACAAGTTACTTTTGTAAAAGCATAATGGTGTGCTACCTTTTAGGCTGACTTATGAGAATGATTGAATTTGAGTATTTCTAACTAAAAAACATTTTGGGTCAAACATATGATCTAGCTAGATTCATTTTATGATCTGTAAACTAGGATTTACAAGTTTTATAATCTAAAATACAGATTTAATCTCAAATCCAGGAAGTAATTGTGTGGTATGTACTTTAAACAGTTGAAATTACAAGTCGATTAAAGCTTAAACACTTAATTTAATAATGTGTTTGATGTATATAAAAGAGAAGAATAATAAAAGAAACTTATATAGATGAGATAATAAGAGAGAGCATAAAGAGACACAAATAATTTGATATGGAGTTCATCCAAGAAGGACTACATCTTTGGGTCTACTTCTCAATTGGGGGACCACTTTATTGATTTTGCTAAGCAAAACACTTTGTTATAAAATCCAAGCTTTGAACCTTCATAGTCCCTTTCTTCTTTTACAATTGTTGGTGTAAACTAACACCTTGCATATTCTCTAACAAAAAAATTTTCTCCAAGAATTTCTCACAATAATTTCTCCTCCAAGACTAATTGCTTCCAAGGTTTAATTATCTTTACAAGAGAGAAATATCCCCATTACATACAAGATTATTTTCCTATTATGGTGACAACCATAATATTTTACAAATCTCCCATTTTTACATAACAATCCCTCAATTACAATAAAATCTTACAAAATAATATACTTTCCAAAGAATGAATGATTTATCATTTGATCATAAATTCTTTCTTGTAATTTATCTAAAACATTTGTAAATAATTTTAATATTATTAGGCTCTCCTTGGAAATAGCATTAATATTTTAAACATTTGCATCCTTAATTATAGTAAAGATATATTTCAAGAGATCTTGCTATTTTATAGGGGTTTATTCATAAGCTTTTAAACTAGGGATGGTAAATGACATATGTTTTTTTTTAAAAAAATTGTGGCAATTTTGTTAGAAAATATAAACCCACAAAAATAGGGTCCCATGAAAATACTGGGCTCCTTTTCTTGAGGTCAAAGTATTTCTAAAATATCTTACGCATTTTATCTCAAATTTTGATGAAATGAACACTTTTGGAAAGCTCTCAAAAAACTCTTCACAATGAGACCAATATTGACCCTTTTTGGTGAATTTATTTTTTAAACCTTTTTTTGAGCCCTTTTCTTTGCCGATTTCACGAAACCTTTAATTGATCATAACTTTTGCATATGAGATCCTTTTGACCCCATTCAAGTTACATCAGCTCTAGTTTCTAAGCTCTTTGGAATGATGTTGAATTCGAGAGATTTTGAGACTTTAAATTTTTTAAGCCTTTTGGATCCACTTGGATCATTCCTCCCCACTAAGAAACTTTTGGACCTCCAAAAGTCTATTTTTATGTAGAATGGAAGTGAGGGCATGTTTTCCCTAGTTATCCAATATCACCTATACAAGCTATTGGAATTATGAATATCTGACTCATCACAAACACACACAAAAATGAGATAGTATTGTTGATACAATTAACCATACATCCACCAAGATTAATTGTTGCATCCATCACCCACATAGTGCCAACTAGCAGAAGAATAAGAAACAATAGTGAATAAACTGATGAAAAAGGAAAAGTATCAACTTTTTGGATCTTCTACATAGGAATAGCATTAGAAATAATCATTCAAATCCTCTTTTACCATCACTGGTTGAAGACTTGAGTTTTCTTGCACTTGATCCTCATTAGCTACCAAAGACATGAGAGTCAATCTACTACTTGCATTTACAATCATCTTCAAATGTATTGTATTTACAATTGATCCTTCATTTTTCATTTGATGAGCCTTCACAATGTATTCAATTTTATCCTTAAATAAATGATACCAGTTATGCTCTTTGTAGAAGATAACTTTCCTATCAAATAAATATGGGCTACCCAATGCAATCCCATAGATGTCAAGTGGAACCACATTAGAATCAGCCTCATCTATGTATTTGGATATTATTAAAAATGTTAACTTATATTGCCTTGTTATTCACAATCAATTATCATTGCAAACCTAATCTAAAGGGTAAGGTCTCTTATGTGACATAGTTTCCAATCCCAATTATTTAGCAACTTCCCATAAAATTAAATTAACTTGCGATCCACTATCTATCAATGTGTTGATTTTAGTTTTCTTAGAAATCACCCTTATATGAAAAAGTTCAAACCTTTTACTATCTTTAGAAACATCATGACTTTTGGAAGTATAACATGAACCATTAGTGGTACAATGAGAAAAATATTTACCTTTCAAACCTACAATTGATATTTTTGTATCATCATCAGAATTTGATCCAAGATCTTAAACAAAAACTATAGTCTTTTTCTTTCCTTTGTGATCCTTCCTAAACCACTTTGGTTTCAACTCTACATGCAGTTTCCAACACTTTGCATCTACATGCCCTTTCCTTTGACAATGTGAACAAGTAGGCTTTTCACCTTTCTCTTTCCTCATAGTGGTTTCTTTCTTTCCCTTTTTATGTCCTTTAGGAGGAATAAATTCTTTATTTGAAATGAAACTTGTGTTTCTTTCACTTTCTTCAATATGGGTTGCTTGAATACATACTTCATCAAAGTTAGAAGGACTAAACATCAATATTTTATGTTTCAAATATGAATGCATTCCACCTATATACTTTAATAAAGTATCTTATGTATAAAGAGGAATTCCAAGAGTAAGTACCTTCTTCCTAAACACCCGTGTATACTCTTGCATAGACTTCCCTTTAACTTGTTTTAGATCTTGCCAATCCATAATGGCTTGTTGCATATGAACCAAAAGATAAGACTATTTCTTCAAACTAGAAGTAAATTCATACCAAGATGAAATGATTTTACCATGAATAGCAAGATCATCTTGGATCTTACTCTCCCACCAGACTAATACAGTGCCTCACATTTTGAAAGTAGTTAGCTAGATTTTAGAAGAATCATCCAAAATATTTTGAACCTTGTAGTATGCTTCAATCTGCTTAAGCTAGATATCTAGTTTTTTGCATCCAATTCACCACTATACATAGGCAAATCAAACTTCACATCTAATTTTAGGAAAGGTGTCTTCATGTGTTTCTTTTTAGAAGAAGTAAACAACTTAGAAGAAGAGGAGGAGGAAGAATATGAAGAAGATGGGGATGAAGGTTCAAGAGGGTCACTACCACCTCCTACTCATTTGCCAAGTTATCATCTTTTGATGGAGATTTAGCTTATTCTTTTTGCATAGCATTGTCCACCTTTCTCAATTGTTGTCAATGCCTCTATTGAAGAAGAATGCCCACCAAAGATTTCAATTCCACAAAAGCTTACTCGAAGGCTTATGTATTGAACTCAGTATGGCTTTGTAAAGATGCCATTATTCGTAGAAAATTTCGTATTTTTTCCAATTTTTGTACTAAACTCTACAATTTCACCTTCTTGTTTTAACTTCAACCTAGTTAACATTCACCACCTAAAATTTTCTATAAAATAGGCTCTGATACCAACTTGATCTGTAAACTAGGATTTACAAGTTTTATAACTTAATCCAAAATATAGATTTAATCGCTAATCCAGGCAAGAATTATGTGGTATGCACTTTAAACCATTGAAATTAAAAGAAGATTAAAGCTTAAACACTTAATTTAATAAATTTTTTAATGTACATAAAAGAGAATAACAATAAAATAAACTTAAATGGATGAGAGAATAAAGAGACAAACAATTTGATACGAAGTTTGTGTGGGTAGGACTACGTCTCCAAGTGCACTTCTTAATTGGGGGACCTCTTTATTGATTTTTCCAAGCAAAACACTTTGTTACAGAATCCAAGCTTTGGGCCCTCATAGTCTCTTTCTTCTTTTACAATTGTTGGTGTAAAATAACACCTTACAAATTCTCTAACAAAAAAATTCTCTCCAAGAATTTCTCACAATAATTTTTCCTCCAAGACTATTTGATTCCAAGGTCTATTTATCTTTACAAGAGAGAAATAACCCCCTTTTATACAAGCTTATTTGTCTATTATGTGTAGTGCTCGCCCCTAGTCTACATTTTCGAGCTACATTTCTGATATCATTGCCAAACTCTTTTAGGCCAATTTATGTTTGATGATTAGTATTATTATTTTAGAGATTATTAGATGTTGTTTTACACTCAGTTTATTATATGATGAGATTACTTGGTACTCTATATTTCATGCATGTATGATGATTATTCAATGGTTTCAGTTATCGATGATGATTAGTTAGATGGTTTATTATTCCATGTGCTTCTTATGGATACTTACCCCATACTGCATGTGTATGGTGTGCGTGTTTTTTTATTTATGTATGGTGTTTCTGATGTGGTTAAGGAAGGGAGTCGTAGTCACCTGCTAGTCAGGATCTACACGATGCACCACTTCCTGCCATTGTCTGTTTAGCTTAGAATATTGTGTTTGTACATGCATGGATTTTATGTAGGTTGCAGGTACCAGGTATCGACTTCCCTGAATTGTCAGGATGAGCGTACCCTATCGCACTGTCTCAATGGTAAGAGAGGGGAGATAAACTCTTAAGTCCAAATCCTAAACCCTTTAGCCAATTGTCCTAATTGATAATTAGGACAAGTATCTGAGTTAAGTACCCTCCGAATGCATCAAATGATGTAATTTCATGATTATAACCCTTTTGTTTGATTTGGTATGTATTTTTCTATGATGGGTTTTCGTATGTTGCTTTATGAGTCCTTGGTGTATTTTCTATTAATTAAGTCTAATTAAAAAAAGATTAATTAATGATTTAATTTAATAGAGAATTATTATAATATCTTTATATTTAATTAATTAATTAATTAATTAATAAATAAATAAAAGAATTAAAATTGGAGATTAAAGTTCAAAGATAAATTTAGAACAGGATAATATTTATTTAATTTAATAATAATATATTTGGAGTTCATTTTTAAATAAATACTAAATATTATTGTTATTTAAATTAATTAAATATGTTATCAATTAAGTTCTAAAATAAATTAAAAGTTGAAAGATATTAAATTATTAAGAATTCTAGATCGCATGATCTAAGCATGAGTTTAAATATGAGAATTAAATTAAAAGATTAAATTATAGAAATTAATAATGTTATTTTAATTTCTTAAAAGTGCACATAAGATTAAAGTAATAAATTAATTTAAAATAGAAGTCAAGTGGAATATTAAATAAAGTTATTTAATAATTCAACTTAATGTGCATGAAAGTTGAATGCAAAAGAATAAGAAAAGATAATAAAGGTTAATTTGGAGTTAACTGAGTTGTGCAAAGAGTCTTCTCGGGTAAACGCACAATTAGTGCCCCGACTTGAGGAGAGATTGCTTATCACAACTTTGGGGGTTCATTTTTGAGGGATACGAAGTTGGACGGGAATTTTTGGTGGGACAACTTTTGGAAGCGAATTTCAGAAGGCGAATACCAAAGAAAGATTTTCGAAAGAAGATTATTGAGAGGAGCGAATTCTCTCACAGTTTCTAGAGATTGCATAATAGCATCAGGATCAGGTAGGGTCTTGTGTTTTTTGATTATCGATTAAATACGCAATTATCCTTTCCTGTCTTCTTTGTGTCTGGGGTTTGTAAATCTGGAATTCTCTGTGATGAATGTTAAAACATTACGATATTGGAATTTATTAGATGCTTGTCAATAAACTTTTGTATACATAAGATTTAAATGGGAAGGGTTGAATCTAATACCGAAATTCTAAATTAGAAGTTCAAATGGTTGACTATATTTTCTATATCAATTTAAAGAAGGGAACCAATTTTTCAATGCTTTTATTTATATATATATATATATTAAAAGAAATTAATTATATATATATATATATATTTACAAATTTATATATATATATTCTTAATTAATTTGTTTATTAATAAAAATCTTATTAATAACGAAATGGTATTCTTTTGTTTTAAAAAAAATAAATATAATATATAAAACAAAATATATATATATAATAAAAATATATTCATTGTATTTAGTGGGGGCGAGGGAATCACCCCGTACCCACCCCCACTGTCGGTGGGCTGACAGTACCTGCGTCACAGGTACTACGATGGCAGGTACAGAGTACCTGCTGCCACAGGCCTTGCGACCACAGGCCTGCGGCAGACCGCAGGATCCTTTTCAGCCGACGGGCTTTAAAACATGTTTTTTTTTTTAAAAGGATTTTTTTTAATTCATTTTTTTTATTATGTATAAATTTTATTACTTTTTAAAATTTTTAATTTATAAATTTTTAATATATTTTAATTAATAAATATTTTTAATCTTGATTAATATTGATTAGTTAAATAATAATACATTTAACATAGTTTGTGAATATTAATTTATGTTGGTTAAATATTAATAAATTAAAAATTAATGGATAGATTAAAAATAAGTAATTGGAACAAATGATTATTGATTAATTTAATTAAAATTAGTTTAATTAAAATTAATTAATAATGAATGTTAATTGATTAAATGGTAGATTTGAAATATTGACTTAATGGAAGTTATTATAGAAATGGGTTGATCGTAAGGGGTAGCTATGAAAACTTAGTTACTTGAAATTCGACATTAAACTGAAACATAAACCTTACCTTAACTCAAATAATATACTTTCAGATCCAATCTCTGAGACTTTGATGTTCTCTTTGTGCTTTGAATGTTTTGGGGTTGGTTTAGCGTTGACCAGTTTAGGTTGTTACCAGAGGCTTGAGGTTGTGAATGTGATGTCATGATGATTTGGTTTTGATCTTTCTTAACCTGACCATGGTAATGTGATGAAGTGCTCTATGACATGATTGTATTTACTATTTGTTATTGCTTTCCAGTTTCTTTGTGTGAAGCTGAGATGTACGTATTTGAGATACTTGACTTAACCATTTTCAAGTCTCGATCAGTTATATTTGATGACCATTTTGGAGTCTTCGATCAGTATTGTAATTTACTATTGGGATACTTTCTGGTTGCTTATTGGAGAACCATTGGATTTTTTGATCTATCATTGATACCTTTAGTTGCTGATAGAGAATTGTCGTGATCATATGATTGTTATTTGATGCTTATCTGTTGCTCATGAAGAACTGATGTAATTTTGTGGCTTATCTTTTATGATGTTTTTCAGTTGCTTGTATAGGACTGAGGTGGTTTTATTATGATTCTTTGATTTATGTTTTCATGAGCCTAGGGTAGGTTATCTATGTGTAGAGTCGGGAAGTGGCTTGCAATGGGGGTCAGAGCCCTAAGAGGCTGCCTTGAGAAACCCATTGTAAGTCATTTTTAATAAGTGAAAACATTTACACTAAATGAGAGAAAATGAACCTAACAAGATAATTGTATGTTCTCTCCCATGCCTTGAGTGCTAGTACAGGCTAGGATGGGGTAGAGAGGATGCTTGGTTACGACCTTGCATTCCATAGTAGGCCTCGTCAGTACGAGAGGATACTAGTGGCCGCGGAATCAGTAGGGACCCGGGATTCCTAAGGGATTGCTCGGGTAACTTCTATGTGACTTTTGTGATGACACTTTCCTGCTTGCATATTAGGTTTCCTACGTGTCTTGTGGTACCTCTGGGATTTAGATGTCGATCTTTTTAGGAACCCTTGAGTTAGCATACTTATAGGATTTCCTAGACTTAGAGAGTATTTATGATTATAGGTTTTGTTATCCTATTTGGGACTTGAGACTATCTCCTCAGCGCGGTGGGAGTGGACCATTTAGGTTCCACGTGGTCGGGTGGTAGTGCTTTTACTCTTACCATTGAGATCTGTTCCGTGGTCACCGTGGCTGGAGTTTTCGTGATTGGCATTTACCTTCACTATGTTCTTGGATTATTATGATGGATGGTTAGATTTTATGATAGATGTTTTATCATTATGGATGTATGGATGTATCATGTATGGTGAATAGTTTCATATATTTTTACTGTACTTTGTATCATGGATTTGAGGATGTTGTATCTTAATCTTTACATATGTATATTCTTTTAAGCCTTTCATACCCTGTGACTTGTACAGTGGATGATTGAGCATTCCGAATTAATTTGCTGAGAGGCATTCGGAACAAATGTATATTATGGACATGGGACTTTCTGATTATTCTTTTATATGTATGTGATAGTTGTTAGACTTAGATTTAATTAAATTTAAACGTGACTCAACATCTTGAGATCTTTAAGAAATGTATCTTGCAATGTATGTTTGTCGATGATTACATGTTATTGCTTCCACTACTATGTGTTTGATGTGTATGTTATACTTTCTTACTTTAAAAAAAAAAAAAAATGTTTAGCAAACTTAGTGAAACTTTAGGTTAATTCTTTTGGATCCCTTGGCGGGGCGTTACATTATGATGAATATTTTACAAATCTCCCATTTTTACATAACAATCCCTCCATTACAATAAAACCTTACAAAATAATATACTTTTCAAAGAATGAATGATCTATAATTTGATCATAAATTCCTTCTCGTAATTTATCTAAAATATTTTTGTAAATAATTTTAATATTATTTGGCTTTCCTTGGAAATAGCTTTAATATTTTAAGGATTTGCATCCTTAATTATAGCAAAGATATATTTCAAGAGATCTTTCTATTTTATAGGGGTTTTTTCATGAGCCTTTAACTAGGGATGGTAAATGACATCTGTTAAAAAAAATTGGGGCCATTTTGTTAGAAAAATATAAACCTACAAAAATAGGGCCCCATGAAAATAGTGGGCTCCTTTTCTTGAGGTGAAAGTATTTTTGTAATATCTTTCACATTTTATCTCAGATTTTGATGAAATGAACACCATTAGAAAGCTCTCAAAAAACTCTTCACAATGAGACCAATATTGACCCTTTTTTGTGACTTTTTTTTTAAAACCTTTTTCTAAGCCCTTTGATTTGCCAATTTCACCAAACCTTTAACTAAGCATAACTTCTACATATGAGATCCTTTTGACCCTATTCAAGTTACATCAACTCCAATTTTCAAAGCTCTTTGGAATGATGTTGAATTCAAGAGATTTTGAGATTGTAAAATTTTTAGGCATTCTTGATCCACCTAGATCATTCTAGCTAAGTTATATAAGTGCTCCAACTTTTCTAAATAGAAATGTCTATTAAATAAACATTTTATACCAATTTGTGTCCAATTACTACAAAAGTAAAATTATTTTAGAAAGGTGTTGTTTCAATAAATCTTACTCTTTTTAATGATATTTTTTAGATAATATAAAAATACCGTTTTGTAGAACTTGGACTCAAGAATATGCTCATATAGGATTTATAGTGTTTGAATTAGACATAATATATTGTAATTAAAAAAAACTACAATTGTGTATTTTATCAATCAAGAATTGATTTTGGGAGAGAAAAAAGTAGTAGATCATATAAAAAATTTAAAAAACATATAGTGTGCTAGAGGAGAGAGTCATCTTCAAGAATGTAAAATTTTGTTTTTGGTTTGAATAGATTTGTTATGAGAAATATGGTGGGAGATGAAAACTATTGATTTTGGGTGAGTTAGAATGTGAGTTCTTATAAATAAGAAAATATAGGTTAGAAACCACCTTTTTTATTGGATGTAGCTAGATATTTCTTGTGTAACATATTTTGAGGTCAAAAGGAAAAATGTTTATCTACATATAGTTTTCTGCTGGAAACTAGACCTTTGATTTTCAACATTTTTCAGTAGTTAAAAATCATCTTTAAAAATTAGAAAAATATATCAATTCTTAATCCAAATATTAATTAAAACTAATAATCATAAACTTCATCTATTTCTACACATTTCATCATTTCACTTCAATTTTAAATTGCAAATAATAATGTCACATTTATGACATAGTTGAACAATTTCACTTTTGTTAGTCTTTTCCTTTATAAAAGGGTGACACAAGTTTGTACTTTTACATTTTAATTTGTGAATACAAAACAAGAGATTTCACACACACAAAGACACTTTAGAACTTTAGGTCACTGGGATGGCTTATCTTTCTATGAATAGCATAAAATATATGATTAAACTATCTTGGATATTAGGGGACACAACTTTAAATTATATACATTAGAAATATGAATAGAAGAATGTGGAACAAACCAATATGTGGATCAATATATTGTGTCTCAACTTGTTTAATATCCCTAATTTCCTCTACCATGGATAATTACATAAGACAAATATCATAAGAAACATTTCATTTATTACTTGCATTGTAATTCAAAATATGTCTACTTAGGCATTTATCTATGATAGTATGAAAGATAATCATGGAACACATGTCACATGATGAGAGGTATTTAGGTATATACAATTTTTTTTCTATGAATGAAAATCCATAATATGTCATGTATTTAACAATGTATATTTGAAAGATATATAATTACTATTGTTAGTATGATTTTATTCTCTTCTACCATTTAATGTTTTTCGTGATTCTCAATGAATGTTTGATGAATGATATAATGATTCCATATGTTATTGAATTTTAATTGAATGATTGTGGAATACATAGATTTATGAGTGGTTCTTAAGGTATTGAGTGGATCTTGATTTGATGTAATATTGAGCAATGATATAAAAATGATCCTTTAATATTTTTTTCCCTTATGCATTAATCACAAAATGGTCCTCACCATTCATATAATTTAGTTAGTGCTTTCTATTTTTCCTTTCATAATAATATTATATTATTCCCCCAACTTATCTCCCTTGGATGTCCTACTCAAATGAAACATTTTTCTCTTTGTGTCTTTTAATGTGACACATACTCAAATCTCTTCACTATATGATGGTCACACTCTCACACAATTTTCATTGTTCAAAAAAGTGTAAAACCCTTATCATTCTAGATTAACTATTTAAAGTTACTTCCTTACTATTAGCCCCTTCTTACTTCCTTCCTTAATTCTACACTCTATTTTATGTAGATAAGTTCCACTTGTCTCAGTAACATAATTACTATCATTACCTTCCTTACAATGATAATCTCTACCATGCCTTCAAAAAGTGCTAATGAACATTTTCACATCAATTTCTCTTTATAGGAAACACATTGAATTTACTTTATTTGACATAATTCCAAATTTTATTCGATAACCTCCTTATTGCATATTCTATACTTAATTAACTATTAATGGAAAACATATAAAATCATACATCAAAATAAAAAATATCAGCTTATTCAACAAATGTGAGCAATGTTTCTGGATTAGATTGTGTGAGTTTTTTTAGCATCAACGTTTCGGATCATACTACATGATTCCATATTCTGATGTTCTCTTGTCCTGATGATGGATCATGTAGTATGATCCGAAACGTTGATGCTAAAAAAACTCACACAATCTAATCCAGAAACATTGCTCACATTCTAATGGATTGTGGAAATCTGATTATGTTATTCAACAAATGCTTAAAATTTATGGCTCTATAATAATCAATGGTGTAATTGATAGACATTTTTTTTCCTATATGACAATGTACACCTTGTTGAGGAATCTTATGAAATGATCTATACAATAATAGTTTACTACTAGTGATGAACTGAGGATAAAATTAGCTCTCAAGGGAAGTGGAAAGATAAATATGTGCCACCTTTAGGAACAACCCTCACATTCCTAGAATAATATTATAATAAATACAAAATTAATTTAAGACAAGGTACAAAAATACATTGTTAAACAAGTACAAAGTTAACTTTCGTATACACAAAGACACTTCAGAAGGTAAGGTCATTGATATGACTTTAGATTGATGTCATGAATTATTCAAAATATATGATGGGCATATCTTTGTTATGTGTGGTTAGCATTGGTATTGTAAGCATTAGAAAGATAAATATAAGGTCATGTAAGCATTCACTATATAAATAAATTTTTTCAACCATACAATCATGGTGGGATTTGAACCCTACTCCTAAAAATATGTAATGTTTTGAGCATGTACACATCTTTTCCTGCTTACAAGGCATGCAACACACAAACTCTAGAAAACCCTAAACTTGTAAACTTATAAAAAAAATTTACATTCAAATAAAGTTACAATTACCTAACATCTAAACTTTATCTAGGTTAATATTATTTAGGGGTCCCATTTGTGAAAATAATTTCCATCTATTCATCTCTATTATTTCTTGCATATTATATGTCACTATCATTGCCACCTTCTTCTAGTTCGAAGGTTGTTTACTTTAAAATATTAAACTTGAGTAAAAAATATATTCATATTTCTAATATATTTTAAATTCTATTTTTAACTTTTAATATTTTGTTTTATTGGTAACTTTTAGAATTAAAATTAGCCTTAAAATTTTTAATATCGTTTAATTTTATTTCACTTACTTATTATCTTAGTTCACAGTCAAAATCTATAAATTTATAATATAACATTGAACTATTAATTTAACTGAATTCTATCTCTAAATAAATATTTCAACTATGGCATAATTTTGATACATTGCAAACTTCCAGTGTAAAAAAAAAAATCTTAAACTATATATACAACCTATAAAGGCCTCACAATCTACTTGAATGATAAATGCAATATATACTATCACTTGTGTTCAATTATGTTTATTATCTTTACTTTTATTGTATTACATCTTTGTCCCTTTATTTAAATTCCTTTTGTTATGTAAAGTAATGTATACACTTACTTGTATATTATTTTATTGTTTCCTTCTCCAACTATTATAGTTTTACACCTCTTCAAACAATATAATCTTTAAATAGGAACTTTAACACATTGCATCTCTTATTTGCATAGGATGAGATGAGACATGGGGCATTGTAGCCAATACTTTACAAGGGCACGCTTCAAATGTCATGCCCTTCACTCACCAATTTGTGTTTTCTAATATCCTATTTAAATGTCCATGCATAATCTTGATCATTAATTCTTGTATCGTGATGTAATACACATGCATGCATATTTATTTATCTACGTCAAATGTTTTTTTGATAACAAATCTCATATACACAAACATAATTATGTAATATGCAGCCTTTAGATATTTGATTTCTAGTCACATTATTGTCATTGTAATTTTTTTTTTGAGGTAATAACATGAATTTGTGATGAGCTTCAATGATGGGTACTTAAGTAGGTGTATGTCTTCATAGAAACATTTTGTTTAGAAAAATGGAATGTGGATTGCTTGTGTTGCAATGTATTCTATGAATTTTTGTAGGTGGCTTATGTAAGGTTTGTGATTTTAAAAATCTCTTTCTAGAATTTCTAGAAACCATGATTAATAAACCACATCAACCTCATATCCATCCCTTAAATATTCCTTCATGTAACAACACTATCAAAGACAATTGAGTTTAACTTTAAATTTGCTAGTTGCATTTGTCTAAAAATATTTTAGAGACTCTTCAAATTTCCTATTTTGCTCATATCATCCAATCATTATTTTCCAAATCTCTATCTCTCTCACACAATATTTAAAACAACTCTATTGCCTCATTAACACTGTAGACCAAATCTATTCTCCTTTATTGACAAAATGCAGGGAATCTAACTCCAACGGAGCTCTTATTTTTTAAAAGAAATGGTAAGTTCCTTTACAATTAATAGAAATTATGTTATTGAGTAACCTAGATGATTCATGTTGCAAACAACCATTAGTTTTTGTTTAGAGAAAACTTAGCTATATGATAATTTCAATAATATACCTTTACATTTTCCTTTCATAAATTAGATTATTGATATAAATTTCTTGTAATGTTTTTGGGAGACATAGGTATGAGCAAGATATACTTTTTCATCTTGTCCTTGTTATGCAACTTATAGATAGGTTCTTGTCTTTTGTAAATGTCTATTTTTTTATTTTCTTATCTTTGTTATGAGAAAGGACATTTTAGGAAATGGTGATGAATGTGGATTAGATAGGAAAAAAGCTAAAATTTATTTTATTTAAATGCAATTTCTTGGTGAAATATTTATTGCATATATTCTTTTAATTATTAGTTATTATTTTTAATATTCCTACCACATCTATATTTAGTTCTACTTAAACATATATGTAGTTACATAGGTACACCATATTCCTTAATTACTTTCTATCCACTAGTATTGAGTTTATAGGCTTCTTGAGCAAGTCAGTATGCTCTTCATTTCAAGAGGAGCCCTAAGAGAACTAACAACTCTATGGTTGGGCAAAAAAAGTAACACCCACACTCTTATCTCAAGTTTTGAAGATGGACAGTCATGTTCAATAACTAAGGAGATAAGGTTATGCAGATGGACAACTGTCTAATGGCATTATCACATCATGTTTCAGTTTTCCCTGCACAGTCTTGTGCTTTTTGTAGATACATTAATCCATGTTGTTAACTTTGTGAGTTGAGATGTAAGCAATAGATTTATTGGTATAGGATGGGGTGGATGATAAGGGGAATCACGGACTACATTAGATCTATTGTTGAAGATAGCAACAAGTTGAAGCTATTGCATCAAGTTTCTTCCTCAAATGAAGTTATTGCATATCATCCTCTTCATCTCATATCAGTGCAAAGTGGAAGAGGTCTAGCCTTCTGCTCATAGTTTTAGCAGGAATAGAGTCCAAAGTTGATGACATGGTGAGATTGTTGAATGAGAATGTCTCTCAAGTTATTCCAGTGGTTAGAATGATAGTGATGGGAAAGGCCCATCTTATTTAGCATGTTTACAAAATGATCAAAGAAATGTATGAGAAATATATATGGATCTTAGTCTACCAACCTTATTCTATTTCCAAGTTATAGAAGGATTTAGTCTTTTAGTTAAATGATAAATATTTATGTAAGCGAAAAATGAAGTGAGCAGGTATTAGCTCCAGAGAAATAACACACCTATAATATCATTAGACTGTGTATCCCTTAAAGCATACTAATTACCAGTAGAGCCTATTGATTTTTAAGATCGGTCCAAAATAAAATTGAACTATGCTAGTACCATATATTTTAACCTACTACCATTTTCATGTTTTATTGGATTTTTGCGTGTAGCTATGGCTTGTGTCAAAATATGTTGTTAATGCTTATATTTTTATTCATTGGGCCTATATGAATAAAAACAGAGAATTTATGTGTAAGAATTTTTAAAGTTGTAGTTTCAATTAGATTAATTTGAACCGAGATACATTATTTTTATTAGTAAATCATCATTTCCTTTATACATACTTATTTTTTTGGGTGAAAAAGTGGTATACTACTTAGATATATATATATATATATATATATATATAGTTCAATGGTTCATGAAGGGAAGAACTAGTAAGAAACCCTTCAATCATCACCAAATGCAAATAAATTCTGTGAATAATACAACTAGTTCATCTCCATGTAACCAAGAACAAAAGATCTCATAATATTTGAGCTATTAGCACCAATTTTGATATCAAATTGTTACCTATCTCAGTATCTAAACCCTTCATTGATACAAAGATCTCACGAGAATATTAGCAAATTTACAAGTAAAAAAACCAAAAATACCCCTAAGGGTCCCAAATTAGAGTAAACTATAAGTTGATACAATATATTCAGTCCACCCTACAACTAGATACTACCAATCTGCTACAAAAATTTGAGATCACTGAAAAATACAAGGAGCACTTCAACAAACTATGCTACTGATTCCCAATCCATAAAAATGGGGTCATCCTCATCATTCAAATGCAGGCAAGCCATTGGATTATCAATTTGAAACACATTAATTGACCCCTATTCATGAAAAGCCACTGAAAAGCCACCTTGTTCTTAGATCTGTAGAGAACGTGAAACCTCATGCCCATGAAGGAGTAAGTCACAAATGAAAACTGCTTTCTCTCGAATCAAATTTGCTTCTTCAATTGACATAATATCTCTTTGATTCCATAGAATGACATCTAGTGGGCCTAGATCCCTATTTAAAACTATACTTTTCAGATTTAACAGTAAACAAGTAAATCTTGTATCCCTTCTAAGCAACAAATTTGAGAAAACACCCCCAACTGGTACTAAACCCAGTGACAGATCATATTTCCTTAATTCCTCTAAGATCACTATTTTGTCAAAAGCATTGTATTGAATTACCCTATCCATAATACAAATAGTAGCTTCACAATTCAAAATGATATCCATGACATACGTTAAGAACAAGGAAACCACGTGCGATGGCATGATCATTCTCGGTAAAGCTGGGTAGAGAAAATCTGATTCCAAAATACCCAAGACATCTTCACAATATTTTAGACACCCCAATTCAAAAATCTCCTCCAAATTGAAAGTGGACAGCCAACCAAAAATTGGGACTTCCCTATCATAGCATTTCCTAATCACCCTAAAGAACAAACCATTCCCTTCCATCACCCTGTGGAAAAGCAAGAACACTTTTGATTTCACTTTCAGTAAGCTTGGGAAAGAAGTAAAAAATTACAATTCTCATCTTACTTAAATCGACCTCTTCCTAAATGAGAAAATCCATTCTCATCAATTGGCTCTACTCAAAACTATCAATAAATCATACTCGACATACTCAATGCATAAAGAAGTCGTTAATATGATTATGCATCGGTTGGATTTTAACATGTGAAGTACCAAATGTGATTCACTATCCATACATGATACAATAATGATTAGCAAATCATGTGTCGACTTGACGTCAAAGTCCTATAACTTGAAATCCTTCATATTCACAATATTTATCATTGATTATGTAGTACCGATTTTATCCTTTTTGATAGCTTTGAAAAGATTGGGGAATAAAATGTCATCAAATGTACTCACTACCATGTGTGGAGTTTCTAAGTCACACCCCAGGTTGGATAAATATTTGCAACCTGATTCCCTTCTCTCAGAGTATGGGAAAATATAACAGAGTGAAATCTATCTATTAGAATCTATGCTTGAGATAAAATATACCCAAATTTCTAGTTACCCACATGACGCTGGTTACAGGCATTTATCACCAAAGTTGAATCACCCTCTAACTGAATTTGTGTATACTTCTTCTTTAAAGCCAATTCAACTCCAAATAAAAGAGCCATTTCTTGTGCATAGTTATTAGTACTTGATGGAATTTTTTTTGCTAATAAGTCGATGACCTTGCCTTCATGATCATGAATACATACTCCTATTCCTGAAGATCCTAGATTACCTCTTGAACATCCATCAAAATTTAACTTCAAGAAACCTTTCTTCGGGGGAATCCAATGTACTTTTAGTCTATTTGATTTTACCCTTGGCCCAGAGATAATGAAATTATAACTAGGAGAAATTAAGTTAAACCATCTTTTTGACATTAAGATATCCTAGGATGTTACAATTAAATGCTCATTAGTTTTCTTCACATATGCCAAAACCACTTCAACAATTACACTCTCTAACCCTTTCAACAAACTTCCTAAATTAGAATGAAGCTGTCTGAATATACATTTATTCCTCTCCCACCACAAGGCCCAAATAATAAGAGCTAGGATACATTTCCATAAACCAGCATAAAAAGAGTGATTATTTGAAGATGGCTAACCATTGAATAAATCCCAAAGTGTGTTTGGTAAAGGAAACATCACATTTAACTTTTGCAACACAAATGACCAACATTCCTGAGCCACTTTGCATTGAACAAATAAATGATCAACTGATTTTGATTCCTCTAGACATAACACAGATTTAAAATTCTGAACTATATTTAACTTTTGCAGTCGATCCCCTATCAGAATCCTCTTCCTAAGTGCCAACCATGCAAAACAACCAGCTTTTGGGAGAAAAACTAAATTCCAACAAAACATAAATGCTCTAGATTTCTTCATACTTGAAATCTGATGTTAAACTGCCAAATAACCCATTTTGACTAAATATTTCCCCTCTTGACTAGGAGCCCAAATTAACTCATCATAATTCAAAGACACCAACACCATTCTAGATTTACATTCCTTAAAAAAATCATTCTTAATCTCCTCAGGTATGGGGAGATCCTCTTGATTCTTCCACATAACTAAACCTGAGGTTATATCCACTTCTTTAAAATAATCATTAAAATAATCATTAACATGAACACCCCAAAACTGATAAAAGACATGTTCCCATTGCTTGAAAGAATACAATGTAGTTAATGATGGGAGACCATTCCAAGAGTCCTCCCAAAATAACATTGAAGAACCCTTATTAACTTTCCACAAAAGATATTTTGAAATCAGAGCCCATGAGTCAGCTATAAAGTTCCAAATTGCAGAACCCTTAGGAAGATTATCTAGTGTAAAAATCCTGGAAGGGACTGATGTATCTAAATATTTCCATTGCATAATTTTACACCATTTAGCATCTTCTCTTTCATACATAAACCAAACTAAATTAGCACCAAAAGCTTTATTCCTTGGTTGTAAATTTGGCAAATTAACACCCCCAGAGCTTTTGTTAATTGCCATTTCATTAAGAGAAATTAATGGAATTTTCTTTTCTTTGACATATTACTAGACCATAAGAAACGTCTATTATGATCTCAATCTACTTGATAACATTTATAGGGGCTGATAAAATAGAGAAAAAGTAGTTTGGAATAGCGGCGAGCACATACTTAATTAACATGATGCAACCCGATAGAGATAACCACCTCACCTTCCAAGAAATAGTTTTATTCTTGATCCTACTAATAAGATTGGTCCAATAAGAAGATTTATTACTTACCATAAAAAAAAGGAACCCCCAAATATGAAGATGGTAACTGATCCTATTCAACCTGTAAAATCTTACAAATTCTACTACCCACTTCAGGCCTTGTGTTAAATAGGAAAATCTTGGATTTAGCATTACTAATATTTTGCCCAGAAAACTTAGTATATAAGTCCAAAATTGCCTTAATGTATTTAGCTTCTTTAATACTTGATAATCCAAACAACAAGGTATCATCTGCAAACAAAGAATGAGTAACAGCTGGCTCCTTACTACCAAATTGAATGCCCTGCCATTGATCAGACTGTTGGGATTTAATAATAGCTCTACTAAGAGCTTCTGCCAATAAAATGAATAAGGCTGGAGAGAGTGGATCTCCTTGTGTGATGCCCTAAAAGGATTGGAAGTACCCTTTTGGAGAACCATTGATGAGAATTGAGAAGTGTGCCCCTGAAACACACACTTTGATCCACTTACACCTTTTTTTCCCAAAACCCATCTTTTCCAAAACTTTAAAAAGGAAAAACCAGTTTACTCTGTTGTAAGCTTTCATCATGTCCAAGTTTACCACAAAAGAGGGAATTTTCTTTTCTTTAATGAAATGCAAAGTTTCATGTGCCACAATTGCACCCTCTAGAGTCTCTCTACCAGGAACAAATCCCCCTTGTTTTGATGAAATAATATTTGGTAAAATGTCTTTAAGTCTGAAGTAAATGGCTTTAGTGAAGATCTTATATATGGTATTACATAAAGATATGGGCCTAAAATCTGAAAATGATTGCGGATCACCTTTCTTAGGAATAATAGCCACATTTGTGGCATTAAACTCTTTCAGCATAATACCTTTCTTCCTAGACACCTCTAAGGCTAATAATAGCTCCCAACTAAGAATATCCCAACATTTCTAAAAGAATAAGGCTGTAAAATCGTTAGGTCCTGGAGCTTTCTCAGGCAAGAAAGATTTCACCACTTCCCAAATTTCCCCCAAGGTAAATGATTTCATGAGTCCTATATTATCCTCTTTAGAAATTAGATTTGGGATAGCATCAATAAAAAAAGAAAGCTACTCTTCACACAATACATCTTTATTCCCTGAATTAAGTAGATCTTTAAAGAAATTAACCCCTACCTTCTTAATTTATGCTTCCTCTTTAATAATCTTACCCGAATTGTGATCTACAATAGAAAAGATGACATTATTTGCTTTCCTCTGAGTTGCAACAGCATGAAAATATTTTGTGTTTTGATCTCCTTCAGAAAGCCAAAGTTCCCTAGATTTTTGCCTCCAGTATTCTTCTTCTCTATTGCATAACTCCACCCACTTAGCTTGTTTATCCTTTTGTATTGAGAATAACCTCGAGTTCAGCCCAAATTTGAGAATGTCTTCATTAATCTCTGTCAATTGCTGAAAAACAACTTTCTTTTCTTCAAAAATATTTTTAAAAATTTGCTTATTCCAAATCCTAATCTTACTTTTAAGATACTGCATCTTTTTGAAAAATTGAAACATGTGATTCCCCCTAACTGCTGGTGCACTAGTCCACCATTATCTGATTAATGGTAAAAAATGAGGATGTCTCAACCAAATCCTCTCAAACTTAAAAGAGGATTTCTGCTTATTTGAAGACCTAAGTGTATTCTTATTTATATTTAAGGCAACTAGAAAGTGGTCAGAACTTGGAAAAGATAATTTTTTTGAAGAAAAGCATAATGGAGTTAAAGTCCAAGCTTTAGCAATCAAAAATCTATCAAGCTTCTCTGCAATTTGCAAAAAACCATCCCTTTTATTAAACCAAGAAAAAATTCCATTTGAAGATTTGACTTCGGACAAATCATTATCACAGATAAACTTATCAAATTCCTCCATCATTTTTGTAGAAGGGAAAATTTCCCCTTGTTTTTCCTTAATATCTCTGATAGCATTAAAATCTTCTCCTAAAATAAAATTTTGATCCCCTAAATCTCTGAGTTTGCTAGAAATCGCATCCCAAAGCTTTACCTTCTCAACACCACTCATTGGCCCATATACATTAAATATCGTCATAAAAATATCAAAGTGTTCAAAATGACAGTATAACCATCCCATTCCTTTATCAATGAAATGGCTTGATATTGATCTAGGATTCCATAAAGTTATTAAACCTCTTGATGCCCCATTACTTAAAACATGAACTGATTTCCAATTTTTCCACTTAGAAACTGAATCATGAAATTTACTGTTTGACAATTTTGATTCTTGCAGTAAAATTATGTCACTCTTTGAGTTATCTAATAAATCTTTAATTCTACTCCTTTTGTCAATGGCATTGATTCCCTTGACATTCCATGTAATGATCCTCATGCTAAAGCCAGGGGACCTCTAGTCCTCCTGGTAACTCTTTTAACTATTTTAAATTTGTCTTCCAATGTAGATTGAATCCCCGCAGCAATTTCCTCTTTTTCTTTCACAATTTTTCTTTTCCTACCACGAGTTTTAGGAGTGTGAGAAATATTCTGTTTAATAGTTGGGGTTTGCATAATAGATAAGGTCTGTGAGAAGTCAAAATTTCCCTCCTCAACCTCTTGGATTTTATTAGAATGGCAATCATCCTGATCGCAAGCTACTTGCCAAATCTTATCTGCTGAGACCTGGTACAATTCATACTCCTTATCTAACAAGTTTACTTCTTGACTAATGTCTTCTCTACTAATTTCATCTGCAAACACTTGAAATTTCTCAGAGATAATGAAGTTAGATATCTCATTTGCCAAATTATCCATTTCCTTATCTGCATTGTGACCCCTCTTAACATATTTCATAATTTGTTGGCATTGTGGAATGAACTCAGGATATGATGAGTTATTAAACATAACTTGATGAGTAATAATATCTTCATAATTCCACTCAAGATTATCTCTAGAAACCTTATGATTGACGTTTTAAAAGATCTCTTTACATAAGGGGTAAGTGATTGTTGAATGGAGGACTGAAACATCATATTCCATTAATTTAAATTGGTCCTTAAAACTAAAACCTATCATGTAAATAGGGAAATGCAGAGAAAAATGGCATTTAGAATTCTTCCTTTGACAAAATAAGCTTTGAAAATGAGCCATTACCTCTGAAATTGGAAGCAATTGTTGAACAGATAGAGAGTCCTGATTATATTTCTTTATAAAACCCACTTGCTGATTTAATCTCAAATCTTCAATGATTGACTCAAACAATGAACCACTCTTCCACTATTCCTTGTAACTACTATAGTGTTGTCCCTTGTAACATCTAACTCATTAGCAATAGCCTTATCACAACTTGAATCCGCTGAAACTAGAAACAATTGCTGAACAAATAGAGAGTCCTAATTATATTTCTTTATAAAACCTACTTGCTGATTTAATCTCAAATCTTCAATGATTGACTCAAAAAGCAAGCCACTCTTCCCACTCTTCCTTGTAACTACTGTTGTGTTGTCCCCTGTAACATCCAGCTCAATAGCAATAGCCTTATCACAACCTAAATCCTATTTTTGCAAGATTTCATGCATGTTGTCTTGTTGAATTGGAATCTCCTGATTAGTCTCAATAACATCTACACTTTCGATCCAACTTGAAGACATCTTTGCATTTCCATCTGAGAACATCTCTATTTCTTTCCAAAATTTACAATTTTCAGCTATAGTAGTGTGATCTTCACATACCATAATTCTATTAACATTGTAACCCTGACATGCAGAATTAAAGTGTCCTAGCAACATAGAATATTTGTCAATTTCATCAAGGCCTTGAATAACAATCTTTTGATACCAAAATCCCCATATCAAGTGATAGATTAAATTGTTGGGTATTAATTTTTTATTACTCATCAAGATACAAACCCTAACTAACCTAAAAACATGCTCATATGGGATCAAATCATGTTTAATGAGGATTCCTATCTTGTTTGCTATGAGTTCAATAATCTCAAGGTCTCTATATTCCATAGGTAAATCTGGGAATTCTACCCATTATGGAAAGAAGATCACATCATCAATCTTTGGAACAAAATTTGGTGAAAAAGAAATGTAGATAGACCAAAGCCCTTGCAAAACCAACCCTTAAACTTGTGCACTCTATCCCTATCCAAAGCTGATTGAAATAAAACTGTAAAACAATTTAAGACTAATTCATGAAACAATAATTCTTTCATACCTTCCCAATTTTCTTTTGTCCAATCTAGGATTTCTTTCCTATCTAATCTGTTCTGTTGAATTTGCACATGTAGTGTTGTATTTCTCAAAAAATCCACATGCGGTGCTAAAAGCTTTTCTGGGATATTGATCTCAAATGTTTCTTGACAAATGATATTAGTATACTTCTGCATCTTAGTTTCAGGTTGCTTTTTACTCCAGATTTGTTTAACCTTTATGTTCTTTTGCAAACCCTTTCCATTGTTTGAGACAGAATTTGGATTACAGGCAGCTTGTTGGGAAGAAATTGTGACCTTCTTGGCAGACTTCATTGAATGTGAACATTCTCCCATTTTAGCATTTCTTAATTGGTCTAACTCTACCAATTCATCTTGATCCACAAAATCACTACCAATCTTACCATTGAAAGGTGTATTTCTATCACAGATATCAAATGACTCTTGAAGCTTTTCCTTGCCTTTTTATTTTAACCGAAACCACAAATTAATAAAGAATGATTTTGCTGGTTGAACCACCACCTTCTTATGGAAAAAAATTTCCCACAAGACATACTGCTCATTGTTGTAATCACGTTCATGAAACCCTCTGAATTTTTCTGCGAATCTCATAGATTGAAATTGTTTTTCGTTTGCATTTGATACAACTTGATCTTCCCTGTTTACCTCTGTGCCTACTACTACTTGTTTGAATAAACCCTGTTGAAATCCTCTAAAATTTCCCACTCTAAATTTTCCCGCTTGCTCGCCCATTGCTCTGAATCTCTTCT
Organism: Cupressus sempervirens; assembly: GCA_028749045.1. Classification (NCBI taxonomy): domain Eukaryota; kingdom Viridiplantae; phylum Streptophyta; class Pinopsida; order Cupressales; family Cupressaceae; genus Cupressus; species Cupressus sempervirens. Next base: position 470,588,883 of record CM053786.1, read on the forward strand.
TTTTCCTAACTAATATTATTAGTTGAATTAATAATAATATAACATTTTACACTTCTAGTAGATTTGATAATATATACGTACTTATTCATGTTATATATATATATATATATATAATAGATATATATTACAAATTATTATTTTAATATATAAATTAAATAATGATTAAATATTATAGACATGTCTCTTCATGAGACATGTCTCCTCCTCTCATATTTATATGAGATTCAAATCTTTATTTGAAACACATCAATTACAATGATCATGCTATTACATTTACAACGATCTATAAATCCAACATGGTATCAGAGACAACTGCAAATGTAAGAAATCAATGCCTAATATACTCAAGTTTCTTAACTATTGACTAGAAATAATGGATAGAGACAATGGAAATGAAAGTCAGAAACTCGTCACCAAGATTGTACACTGTTGAAGAGATTGACACCTAAGCCCAAAACCCAAGGTAGGGACATATGAATCAAGTAAAGCTCGATTTGATGATAGAACAATACACAATTCCTCTCTTCAGATGTACTTTTCTTCCACAAAGGCAAATGTTTTTGGTGTATTTTGACAAGTTGACATGCATGATCATCTGAAGACTAAATATCATCTACAGATATAAATATTATGATCACCTCTCATCATCATGTCTTTATAATAGTTATTAGAGGAACCCCACAACACTATGATATGGGGAGTTTAATGTTATAGAACTCTAATTTTCTCATATTTATATGAGATTCAAATGTGCATTTGGAACACACCAATTACAATGGTCATGCTATTGTATTTGAAGCGATCGAGAAATCCAATAGGAATGAAGCTTTAATATCCATTTTCCTTGGGGCAACACATTGAACTTGAGTTGATGTTAGGGTGTAGCCAATAAAACATAACACCTCCACATTTAGGAGTAACATGTAAATAGGGAAGTATTATGTATCTTGTTATTTGTACTTGTCGATAGGCTAAGTACTATTGTGACATTTTTTGAATTACTCATGTTAACAAGTGATTAAATACATTTTCATATGCCAATTATAATTCACTTTATTTCATTTTAAAAAAAAAATTATGTCTTCATAAATTTACATGACAAATTTTTAACTTTAGAATTTTTCTAAATCAACTTTCTAGTTTTTTATTGGTTCAATGAGTTGGAGTCTGATATGCCAATTCACTTAATTTTCTTATTAGTGTTATTTTCTTATCAATGTTATTTTCATAATTGATTTATGTTAGTGTAAAAAAAATCAAGTGTAGCTTATTAAATTATGTAAACATTATTTTAAAGATAGAATATCATATTATAAATAGTAATATAAAATGATATAAATGATAAAATATTATAATATATTAATAAAATAAAATTAACATTAAGACATAATAAAATACTATTAAAATTAGTAATTAAAATAATTATAATTTATAAATAATATTTATTTAACCAAACAAATATTTATATTTCCATGGCTATATAAAAATAGGTTATTTATATAATTTACTTATTAATTATATTATATTAAAATTAGATAATTTATTCATTTAAACAAATTTGTTAATTAAAAATTATTATTATTTTTTATATTTTATTTCTAGACCACTATATAACTATAAGAAAAGTACTTAGTCATTCAATATCACTTTTTAATCTTTTTTCTAATATCTTGTAGTGGTCATCAAATTTAAGTTCTTAATTTATGAACTTAACATAGCATGGAATAAAATTTAGCATTAAATGTAGTCCAAAACCAAATGCTTTGGCAGCTAATATTGGATATTTCTTACTTTAGCATGTACACTAAAATGTTTGAAGTTTAATTGTATGTTAAAATTAGATATAATATTTATTGGCATGAGGAAAAATAGGTGAATCATTATTTTCCATTGAATCAAAATCATTCAATGCCTGTAAATTGAATAAGCTAGTTGAAACTGTATGTTTTGATTATCATTTTTTGATTAAGATAGTGATGGTTGGATACTTTTTTCTAGACAAATCATGTCTTCTTACCTTGTTGGCATAGAAATTTAATTATGCTTTGTATGCATGTTTAAAAAAGAACATGACATAGAAGAAATGTAGAATTGTTTCAAGCTAGCAAATAATTAAATGTATGCCTGTATGTAGGCTTATGGTAAATAAATTCATATGACCTTGAATGTGATTCATCTATTTAAAGTATGAGATTCTTTGTTCTTATGAATTGAAACCACATAGGAAACTATTCTTAAATTTTGAAATAATCACATGTCATTAATGGTGTATTATGTTAATTTCCTATAAGAAATAGTTACTTATTTTGAAAACAACTTCTCCTTTGTGGAATTCCTATTTGATGATAGTGCATGTGAATAACATCTCTCCCTGTCATTAGATATTAGTTGTTTTCTTATTTTTGAGTGCATTAGAATTCCTTATGGGATTGGTGCAATGTGGCTATTGGAAGTGATAGAGATGGATATAGTCTATTTTATTTCTTTCTATCTTCTGATTATCTAAGTACAAATGGATGTACAATTTTTTTTTTGTTTCATTCCATTAGAAAATCTGGTTAAAATGCTTTGACCAAAGCCATTTTTATATTGCATGTGTAGATATATGCTTTTAATTTTATTTCCTTACCACATTCCATGATTAGGCTACTTAGACATATGTGGAAACTAGTATATTTCATGGTTGCATCGGATCTATTAGATCCTCCTATTTTGAGTTGTTAGGATTCTTCTACCAAGATCGGGGCATTCTTCATGTTAGGAAGGACCTCAAGGGAGCTAAACATTGTGTGGTTGGCATCGTAAAAGTGCATGGGCCACACTCCCATCTCAGATAGAAGATGGACAATGTCCAATGGTTGAGGAGACTAGGACTTGTAGATGGACACCGAGGTCTGATTGCATTGTTGAATTTCATGTTTATGTTTTCTCTTTCATGATATGGTACTTTTATGATGTACTTATTGTTCCATGTTCAACATGCAAGTCAACATTTTTATGATGCTCATTCATGTATGATACTTCAAACTTATGTATTGACTTGACTTGACTTTTCTTCATTTTACGCTCATTGATGTTGTGCTAATGTTGAGTAGGATTGGGATCTTACAAAAAGGCTCCAAAGATGTAGGTGCTTCTCAATATAGGATTTTATTAGGCGAGAAAGATAAAAAAAATGATGACATCTCAAATAGTCATGCTATTTGTCTTCATACATTCTTATTGTCTTAGAATAGGGGGGCGAGGTCATAAATATTTCAACAGACTTGTTTACTTCTATGAGATGACTATGTGTTCTCAATTTGAGTGGTACAGACATATTTGCACTATCAAAGAGAATTGGAAAAATGAAACTTCTCAAAGTGTTGAGTATAGAGTACAAATATCATCAGGTACCAGAGTGTGTGAGACATTTGAAAAGTTTCTTGTTTCTTAGTTTGCAAACTATTGGATGCAAGGAAGTGTTAGTGTGGATAAGTGAACTTAAATGCCTAGAGAATTTAGAATGTAATAATTTTGGTCACATACCAAGAGGAATAACAAAACTTTCCTCTTTTAGGGTACTAAGATCTAAATGATTATATCTCTCTTATGAAGATGAGACAGAATTGATGAGGTTAGAGGATCTTGCCAAGATGACTCGTCTTCAAGAGCTATAGTTAGTTATTAGAGATGAAATGGAGTTGGAAGAGGTTGAAGAAGGGATCCTTCCATGACTAGTCAAGATGTGTCATCTAGAAATATTTTAGAGAATATTTCTAGATACAATGGGAGCTCAATGTATATGAGTGTCACTGTGGTGATTATTCATAGTGGGAAAGAATGCCCAACCTAGTGAGTTTTATGATGTGTCTTGACAGAAGGTCTAGAGAATTTCCATTTAGTCATTTGGAAAGGGAGGAGGATTTCCACAACCTTATTTCTTGATAATAGAAGGACAAGGAAAACATGTGTTGAGGAGATACTTCTAGTTTGGTGTCCCAAAGTGAAGAAAATAGGAGACGAATTGAAGCATTTGAAAAGACTCAAGCTCTTTAATTGTAAAGATTTAGGGACCATTGAATTTGAGAAAAAATTCAAGAAGGTAGTGTTAGGATTAACCTTAGACAGAAATAACAATTACATGCAAATATAAGCAATATTGGAAAATAATAGGCATAGAAGAGAACACAAGACACCAAGATTTAATGTGGTTCATCCAATTTGTGGGCTACGTCCACCGACAACAAGTCCAATATTATTATTAAATAGTGATTAAAATTTTTAATCCCTTACAACTCAATACTACCACAAGAAGCTACAATATCATCATTAGATTATGAAATCCCTAACCCTACGTCTTTTTATACAAGCTTTTTTCGCTTAAAGAATTAGGGATAGAATAAGTCATCCAATAGAAAAATAGTAGTTGACACCTTTTACAATATAAGCTCATTTTTGGCTTCAAGGGTGTTGCTCCCAAAAACCCTATAGGGGCATTGCCCCTCGACCCTACCCTATACTGTGATAGGGAGGATAGACCACGTAGGGGCATTGCCCCTTGACCCCATCTTAGGGGCACTACCCCAAAACCCGCATAGAAATAATATGGGGAGAAAACCATGCCAAATAAATGTCCAAGTTTGATTAGGCTCCACATCACAAAAATATCCCACTTGGAGACTGATCATAGTACTACTAAACCTATAGATCCCACTAAAATATCAAACCACACTAGACTCTATGGTTCTTTTATTTTGTTCAGTCTAAAAGACCAACTATAGTTGAAGAGGAGTTTAGCTTCTCCCTTGTCACTACCTTTGTAAACATATTTTTTTGGATTATCATCTATATGTATCTTCTCTATCTTTAACTATCCATCATCCAAAACTAATAAAATGAAATGGTACAATAATTTTATGTGTTTTGTCTTTGAATGCAAAGTTGGATTCTTTGCAAGATGAATGGCACTCTGACTATCTATAAACAAATAATTATCCTTTTGAGGGTGTCCCAATTTTTCCAAGAAGAATTGAATCCATATGATCTCCTTGGTTGCCTTTGTAGTAGCAACATACTCTACCTCTGTAGTAGATAAAGCATTGACCTTTTGTAAGTTAGAAACCCATCTCACTACTACCCCACCAACAGTAAATACATAACTTGTAGTACTCCACCTGGTATCAATATCCCCTACCAAGTCTAAGTCAACATATCCCTATAAATCAATAGTAGAGCTCCAAAAATTTAAACACTTACTAGATATTGCTCTCAAATATCTTGGAATTCATTTAACTGCATTCCAGTGCTCAAGCCTCAGATGACTCATATACTTGCTAATGAATCCCACTACATGTGTAATATCTAGCCTTGTACATATCATAGCATACATAAAGATTCCTATAGTTGAGGCATAAGGTACCTTGGACATCTTATCCTCTTCTACTTGTGTCTTTGGACACATCTCCTTAGTCAACTTCAAATGACCAGGTAAAGGTGTGCTGACAACTTCAGCATTCTCCATAAATAAATGTTGCAACAACTTCATAATATAATCAGCCTAAGATAATGTCAATTCCTTGTTCTTTCTATCTCTTTAAATCTTCATACAAAGGATTTGTTTTTGCTGCTCCCAAATCCTTCATAGAAAATGAATGTGATAATGTTTCCTTTAACCCTGTAGTGTGATCCATGTTAGACCCAACTACAAGCATATCATCAAAATATAAACATAAAATAATATAACTATCATCATCCAACCTCTTAAAATAAACACAATGATCTGAATGAAACCTACTATATCCATGCTCATGTACAAAACTATTAAATTTCACATACCATAGCCAAGGTGCTTGCTTCAAGCCATATAAACTTTTCTTCAATCTGCACACTAAGTTCTCCTTACCTTTCACCTCAAATCCATGTGGTTGTGCCATATATATCTCTTCATCCAAATCACCATGAAGAAAGGATATTTTAACATCAAGATGCTTCGAATGCAAATCTTCAGTAGCCATTATACTTAAAACAATGTGAATAGAAGTTATTTTAACAACAAGAGGAAATATCTCATCAAAATCAATGCCCTTTTCCTGTGCAAATCCTTTTACCACTAACCTGGCTTTAAATAATTTCTTACCTAAATCCTCTTCTTTCAACCTATAAATCCATTTATTTTATAAAGCCCTTGTACATGTAGGAAACTTACATAAATCCCATGTCTTATTTTTTAGGCACAAAGAGTTCATTTCTTCTTTCTTTGTAGACTCCCACTAAAACTTTGTATCCTTACGTAGGAAAAGGTTGAATAACTAGGGCCAAAGGCTCACCCAGCTATCAAAACCACCCTAAAAGAGTTAACACAATGGAAGAAAACACAGAGAACAACAACCAAAGGAGGAAGAAGAGTAAAATACTTTTATTGATTCATCAAAACATCTTCATACATGCCCAGCTGTAAGGCCTTCTGGGTTATGACCAAATACAAATATGTTCACCTTCAAAGATCCAATAGCAAATTCACTCTTTCAATTCTGCTCTATAGTCCTCTTCCCAAAAAATTTCCTAACTCTAAGCATAAACACTCTATATATACTTGCCAAAATAGCTTATAAATCATTCTAGAACATTACATAAGAGGAAGGCCAACCCAAAAATGTTCTGGACACACCCCAAGAAAAGATCTTAACATAAATGTCACAATTGAAATAAATCTTGCAAGTCAGCTTGCAAAAATCACGTCCAAATGCTGATACTCGATATAAATAGGAAAACTCGACACATGAAGGGTCACTCGGCATACACTAGGTAACTCAGCATATGAAGAGTCACTCGGTATACACTAGGTAACTCAGCATTCACTAAGTGCTACAATAACTTGACACCAACTAAGTGCTATAGTAACTTGGCACCAACTAAGTGCTATAGTAACTTGGCACCAACTGAGTGCTACAATAACTCAACACTAACTAAATGCTATAATAACTCGGCACCAACTTGTAGAATGAACAAAAATGAGCAGGATAACAAGGCAACCCAAGATGCTCCTACATCAGACAACTAAGGTTGAAAGAAATGATTCTCCTAAACAATTGAGATGTCACAATCTGAGTTGAATCCAACTTAGATTGAGAAATCCATGAAGCATATTCAATAAGTCTATTCTTCTACTTCACCAAATATTCATAGTAATATTTTTCTCTTGTGCTCTTGCCCACTCTTTGATCCAATATCTATTCAATTTTTTCAATCTGCTTCTTAGGATAATCTTCTGATACAAAAACTTCATCATTTGACTCATGATACTTATACAAATTAGAAATATTGAATATACGAGGTATATCCATGTCATTAGGTAACTCAACTTCATAAGCATTACCACTGTCAAACTTTTTCAAGATCTTACAAGGTCAAAATTTCTTCATCTTCAGCTTACTGTATGTTCCAACAGAATATCTTCCTTTCTTTAAATGAACCATCACCTCATCACCAACATCAAAATCATGATGTCTTCTAGACTAATCAACATTCTCCTTATACTTCTAATTAAATTGTTTCAACCTAAACTTCACTTCCTTATGCACAGACTCCATAAAATTAGCAAATTCTTCTCCTACAACACTTGTCTTTTCTTCACCAACAACATCTCTCAAATTTGATATACTTCTAGGATGCATTCCAGTAATAATCTCAAAAGGTGTCTTCCCTATAATCTTATTCACATAATTATTATATGAAAATTTAGCTTGTGCTAATACCATCTCCCAATTACTTGGCTTATTCCCAACTAAAAATCTTAGCAAATTACCCAAGCTTCTATTCACAACCTATGTCTGTTCATCTATTTGCAGATGGAATGTAGAACTAAACTTCAATTCAGTACCCACCTTCTTTCATAAAGTCTTCTAAAAATAACCAACAAACTTACTATCTCTGTCAGAAATAATGCTACTTGGTAATCCATGCAATCTTACAATCTCTTTAAAGAAAAGTTCAGCAACATGCTCAACATTTGATGTCTTCTTACATGGCATGAAATGAGCCATCTTAGAAAAATTTTCCACTACAACAAATATGGAATCATACTGCTTCACTGTCTTAGGTAATCCAAGAATAAAATCCATACTAATGTCACTCCATAGTTTCTCAGGAATAGTAATAGGTGTATACAAACTAGTATTTTGACTTACCCCTTTTGCAACTTGACAAACTCCACAACTCTTTACAAATTTTTGAACATCCTTATACATTTGTGGCCAATAATACTTCTCTTTTAGGAAACTCATTGTGTTATCAATTCCAAAATGTCCAGCCAATCCACCACTATGCTTTTCCTTAATCAAATTCAACCTCATAGAACTTTTAGGAATACACAAATGAGTACCTTTGAACAAAATACGTTCTTGAATAAAATATTCATCATACTTACTTATGTGATTTTTCATATTTGGTGCCATGCACTCTCTCCACACCTTAGAAAAATTAGGATCAACATCATACAACTCATTCATTTCATCAAAACCAAGCACTTCAACCTTCATTTTAGTCAACAAAGAACGTCTTCTACTCAATGCATTAGCAAATCTATTAGTAACTCCACTCTTATGCTTAATAAAAAATGTGAAACTCTACAAGTACTCAACTCACTTCATATGTCTCTAGTTCAATTTATGTTGACTTCCCAATTATTGTAAAGCCTTATGATCAGTATACAACACAAACTCCTTAGGAATCAAATAATGTCTCCACTTCTTCAATTCTTGAACAATAGCATAAAACTCTTGATCATACATTACCACTTGCATCACATTGGACTTGAAATACCTTGTTGAAATTAGGCAAAGCAATATAGGTAATTCAACAACCTTTTGTTTCAAAGTCTCAAAACTCTTATCAGCTCCATGTGTCCACTTGAATTCCTTTTTATCTCCCCTCATTGTCTCAATCATAGCATTCAAATAACACTAAAATTATTTATTAACTTTTTGTAAAAACTAGCCAAACCATGAAATGATCTTACCTCACCCACATTCTTAGGTGTAGGCCATTCTAAAATTGATTTAACCTTCTCAAGATCCATCTTCAATTCATCAGGTAAAATCAAAAATTTGAAATACATAATCTCCTCTTGCATAAAAGAACACTTTTTTATATTAATCAACAACTTTTCCTATTTCCACCTTTGCAATACTTGCTTAATATCCTCAAGATGTTCTTCCTTAGTCTTATTTATTATCATAATATCATCCAAATAAACAATCACAAACTTACCCAAAAATCTTTTCAAAACTTCATTCATCAACCTCACGAAAGTACTAGGTGCATTAGTTAAACCAAAAGGCATAACCAACCATTCATACAAACCATCTTTTGTCTTGAAAGCAATCTTCCATTCATTATTTTCTTTAATTCTAATCTAATGATAGCCACTCTTCAAATCAATCTTGATAAAATACTTTGCTCCACTCAAACAATCCATTATCTCATCCATCCTCAACATAAAAAAACCTATATTTCACTGTTATCTTGTTAATAGCTATGGACTCAATACACATTCTCCATTCTCCATTCTTTTTAGGTGCTAATACAACAAGTACAACACATGGACTCAAGCTTTCTCTGATGAAACCTTTCTGCACTAACTCATGTACTTGTCTATTAAGTTCTTCATTCTCTATAGGTGTCATTCTATATGGTGTTTTGTTTGGAAAACTAGCTCCAGGAATCAGATCCATACAATGACTTATGCTTCTTATTGGAGGTAAACCATTAGGAATATCATCAGCAATAATGTCTTTATACTCATTCAACAATTCTGTAATTTCTATTGGTACTCAACTATCACTATCTACTGTGACTTAGTCATTACTAGCCATATTATTCTTAATGGGATTCAAACCCCTGACCATGGGCCCCTAAAACTTGGCTAGTGGTCATTGCACCGTAGGTCATGTTTAAAATCTATAAGCACATCATTGTATTTGAACATTAACTAGTGCTAAGTTTGGATAAGGGGGGTTGCTAATAGGGTTGGAACCCCCAACCAACAACTTACCAAAAAATTTACTATTACGCTATTTTAGCACTTAAAGATATATGTGCATGATATTTTATTTAACTCTTAGCCAAATCCTAACTAACCTTAGTAAAATAAGGTTATTGTTTATTTTTGACCTCAAAAATTGACATGGAGCCAAATCTTTCAAAAATGGCTAATGGGTTAATTCGAGAGGGGAATTAATTGGAGGGTTCTTTTCGTAAATTTTTATTATAGCCTTATTTTGGCTAATTTTGTGTATAAAAAGGGGGTTAGGAGGCTCTTATTATTCATTCTAAAATGGAGAGAACATCCAAGTGCTGAGAAGGAGAGAGAAATTATGAAGGTGCAATAAGTATTGTACTTTGGAACAACGTGATGCTATTATACTTGAAGGGAGTGATTTTGTACACACTTGTACCTACTTTTGGAGTTAATAAGATCAGTCCCCCTATTGGAGCGGGACTAGGAGACATAGTCCATATAGATGAACTTTGAAATCAAATTGGTTTTTGTCTTCTATCTCTTAATTTCCCTTCTGTTAGTTTAATTTGAGTTGTTCCTTTAATTCAATTACATTAATTGCTTCATTTAAAGCTTTAAAATAAACTTTGTGTAATTATTTAAGATTCCTCTATAATAGTCCTAGATCCTAATCAGATCAAATTTGGTATCAAAGCTCTTGTGTGACTAGTATTGCAGATTTGAATGCTAACAAGATCCAAGATTGAGAAAGGCAAAGGAAAGCTTGAGGAATACAATCTTGAGATCAAAAAATGAAGGACTAAACCATCATCACAAATGGAAAATGAAGGTGGTGGACAAATTTTTCAAGATAAGAGTATCTAGAGGACTCTTCAAAATTTGCAAACAATGGTAAAAGTTTTGGTACAAGAAAGAGAAGAAAAGATGAATGATGTGTAGCTTAGAAGGACAAAGGGAAAAAGAAAGGAGGCAATCATGATCCTCCAAACACACCTCCCTCTTCTCCTTCTTCTCCCTCTTCTCCTTCTTCCCTCTCTTCTCCTTCTTCTACCCATTTTGAGTCTTCTAACATTTTTTAAGGGTGGACATAAGCCTCGAATCAAGTTGGATGTAAAGTTTGACTTGCCAAAATATTGTGGGGAGTTAAATGCTGAGAAATTAGATGACTAGATTCAGCAAACTTAGAAGTCTACTATAGAGTTCAAAACCTTATAGATGATGTTGATAGAATTCAGTTAGCTACTGTTTGGTTAGGTGGTGTATCTCTAACCTGGTGGGAGAGTAGGACTCAGGATGAATCTTCATAGCATGGTAAGTTCAATTTGTCTTGGTCAAAATTCGTTAGTGTTTTAAAGAAGCAATTCTACCTCCTAAGCCATATGCAATAGTTATTGATGAATTGGCAAGATTTTAGGCAAGGGAAAGGTTAGTCTGTATAGAAGTACACCCATGAAATTTGAAAAATGGCTATCTCATTAAATGTCCCATTGTATACCTAGGATACTTTACTCAAGTTCATAGGTGGTCTTCATTCTTACCTTAGACATTCTATTTTGGTCTTGAATCCACATAATTTGGATGAAGTAAGTGTACAGGCGACACACTTAGAGTCAAGGGTAATAGTACTTTCATTGATAGGGTTGAAAAGAAGCCACCTAAGTTTAAAGGTAAGTCCAAAGACAAAGAGAAGGGGAAAAAGAATGCTATAGTAAAGAAAGAGGGTGAAAAAACCACATGCTCACATTGCAAGAAAGAAGGGCATGATGATTCTAAGTGCTAGAAGCTGCACCCAGAAAAAAGGCCAAAGAGATATGGTGAAAATAAAAGCAAACAAAAGACTACTATTGTAATTCAACAAGATCTTGGATTTGATTTCAAAGATGAAACAAGGATCATTGCCACCAGGATCCAAGGTAAGGGAAAAGGTATATCTCTCCCATTAGCTACAAGTTCTTCTAGCATAAGTGCAAGTACAAGTAAAGAATGTACTCCTAAGAATCATAAGAAAAGGAATGAATTATTTCACATTCAAGTTGTTATCAACCATACTAAGGTTGATACATTATTTGATACAAGATCTCAAGTTAATTTGATATCTAAGGAAGCTGTTAAAAATCTTAATTTGACTACAATACCTCATCCAAAACCATATCCTCTTGGATGGTTTTGTGATGATGCATGGTTACAGGTAACTAAGCAATGTACGTTAAGATTTTCTATCACTGCAAACTTTGTAGATGAGGTAGAAGCTAATGCAGTCCCTTTACATATTTATGGCCTTGTACTTGGGAGTCCCTATTTGTAAGACTGACAGGCTATCTTCTATAGGGGAAAATAAGTATCATCCTTTTTAAAGATAAGATTGAATACATTGTATGGGCACATAAGATTAAGACTAATCTAGCACTAGTCAATGCTGGTCAAATGAAAAGGTTAGTCAACTCTAGTAAGAATTTTTTGTTGATGATTATAAAAGCCAAAGAAGATGAAACATTTGAGGCATTTAGAGGATGTGATCCAAAACATAGAGTTGAATTGGTCAAAGTTGTTTCTGCTTATGATGACTTGTTTTAGGAATTGAAAGGATTGCCTCCTAAGAGAGAAATACAACATGAGATTTAATTGTAGCAAGATGCACACTTCCTAATATTGGTATGTATTGCTTATCAATCTTGCAAAATGAAGAAATCAAGAAGTAAGTTCAAGAGCTAGTCAAAAATAGAGTTATCCATCTTAGTACTTCTCCTTGTGGTTCTCCTATTGTGTTGGTTCCAAAAAAAGATGGGACTTGGAGAATGTGCATTGACTACATGGCTCTGAACAAGATAATGGTAAATAATAAGTACCCTCTTCCTAGAATTTATGATTTACTTGATTAGTTGAAAAATACAATTTATTTAACTAAGCTAGACTTATGTAGCGAATATCATCAAATAAGAATTTCAGAAAATGATATTTGGAAAATTGCTTTTAAGACAAAATAGGAACTTTATGATTGGTTGGTTATTCCATTTAGGCTTTGTAATGTACTAGCTACATTCATGAGAGTCATGGATGATGTCTTTTTTCCTTTTATTGATGATTTTGTCATAGTCTGTTTGGATGATATTTTGTATTCAGTAAGTCTTGGGATGATCATGTAATACATGTAAAGAAAGTGTTTGATATACTGAATTTTTTTTTTTTTTTTTTTTGTAAATATGTCTAAATGATAATTTGCTAAGACATCCTTAGTGTACTTAGGATATGTTGTAGGAGATGGTCAATTGAAAGTAGACCCTGCAAAGGTTGAATGTGTTGTAAAATGGCTTAAGCCAAGTATAGTTATAGAAGTCAAGAGTTTTTTAGGTGCAGTTCAGTACTAGAGGAAGTTCATTGCAAACTTCTCTTATATTGCATCATCATTGCATGCACTAACCAGTACCAAGATAACTTTTCAATGGGAAGGTCCACAATAGAAGGCTTTTGACACTTTGAAGGAAAAGTTGAGCACCACAACAATTCTAGTTTTACAAGATTTACATCAACCATTTGAGATTGAGATAGATGCGAGCAGGTTTGCTATGGGAGTTGTACTCATGCAAGGAGGTAATCTAGTTTTCTACCACTCTGAAACTTTTTTAGGAGCAATAAGTAACTATCCCACTTATGATAAAGAACTTTATGCTTTAGTTTAGAGTGTTAAAAAAGGAAACACTACTTAATGGGAAAAGAAACTATAATGCACACTGATCACCAGCCACTTTAGTATTTGCACTCACAATCTAAGTTGAAACAAAGTAGGTACTTTAGGTGGATGGGTTTTCTATAACAATTTCATTTGGTAATTAAGTATAAGAAAGGTGTCCATAACAAAGTAGCAAATATGCTCTCTAGGCCTCCTGTTAAGAATTCTTTGATAATCCTTCAGAATAGTTCTATGGTTCATGAAAGTTTTTAGGAACAATATTCTAATGATGAGAGCTTTAAGGATATCTATATAGCTTTAATCTAGGGTAAACATGTAGAAGAGAAATATTACTATGTGCAGGATAATTTGTTTTACCACTTGGGAAAACTATGCATTCCTCAAGATGAACAAGCACATTTAAATCTGAGAAGAAAATACCTCTTTGATTGCAGGAAATTTTGGGGTAAGTAAAACATTGGCTCAGTTACAAAAATATTGTTACTAGCCTTAGATGTAAGAAATTGTCACTAAATATATAAAAGGATGTGTAATGTGTGCAACTAGCAAACCAAGTAATAGGAAATTGGGTTTGTACACACCATTACCTGTACCATTATGTCCATCAAAAAGTGTGTCTATGGACTTTGTGGGAGGTTTACCTATATCTAGGACGGGTCATGATTATTTGAATGTAGTAGTTGATTGGTTCAGAATAATGTGTATCTTAATGCCTTGTAAAAAGCAAGTTATTGCTAAAATGATACCTCATTTGTACTTTCAATTTGTATGGGTTCATTTTGGGTTACCCACTTCTATTATATCAAATCAAGATTCTCAATTCTTAGGGGAATTTCGGTTAGCATTATGGGGCCTCATGGATACCAAGTTAAAGAAAAGTATAGCCTTCCATTTGTAGACGGATTGATAGACATAGGTAGTGAACATGACAGTTGTGTATCTGTTTAGAGGTTACTGCAACAAGCATCTTAAGTTGTGGGATGAAATTCTTCATTATGTTGCAACATGGTTACAACCATGCAACACATTCTTCTACAAAGAGGTCTCCTTTTGAGACTTTCTTCAGTTACTTGCCTAAGACACCAATAGATTTTGCTTTTGGGAAGGATGACATTATTGATGGATGCCATGATGCAGAAAGGACTTTGAAGTTCATCCAGAAAGTCCAAGCAATCCACCAGGTAGTAGAAGCACAGTTGGAGTAGAGCCAAGAAAAATACAAGGCTTGTCATGATAAGCATCACATTGATGACCATTTCCAAGTTGGTGATAGAGTTTGGTTACATATTAGCAAGAAAAGAATGCAAGGTGAAGGAAGGAAACTCAAGCCTATTAGGTATGGTCCTTTTGAGATCTTGGAAAAGATTGGTACTGATGCTTTCTACCCTAATCTTCCTCCATACATGTAAATTTACTCAGTTGTCAATGTAGAGAATTTGAAGTTGTATGAGCCTCTAGTGATCTTGGATTAAGAAATCAATATTCAAATTCCATCAGTTGATGATATTTCACTAGATTATATGTTAGAATTACCAGAAAATGTTATCCTAGACAAGAATGTTAGAACTTCACAAAGAGGACCAGTTGAATACCTTCGAGTGGGATTGAAGGGGATGCATCCAAGCAAGGCAAGATGGATGGAGATTGGAAAAGTGAGGGAACTATAGCCTCACCTACTTTCTAAGTAATCCAAACTTTCAGAGGTCTAAAAGCTCTTCAGTCGAGAGGATTGATCTAGACGATATTTTCACCAAAAATTGAAGTATCTTCAAAAATCCAAAAATTAGCACCATGTTAAAGTTCTCAAAATCCTAAATCTAATGTAACTCGAATGGATGAAAATGAAGTCCATATGCTCAATATATGACCAATCAAAGTTTGGTCAAACTAGGTACAGAGGTCATAAAAAAGTTAAAAAATAAATATCTTAAAAATGGTTAACAATGGATTTCAAATTAAAGATCTCATCAAGAGCTTTCCAATAGTGTTTGTTTCATAAAAAATAACTTCATATGTGAAAGATATGGCAGTTTGAAATTCAGGTAAAAATAATAAATTTGGATGATGTCATGAAATCATCATTCTGATAGGATAGCCTATGTTGTGGGTGGCAAAACTTCTTAATGGGATTCCAACCCCTAAGCATTGGCCCCTAAAACCCAACTAGTGGCCATCACACCACAAGTTGTGTTTAAAATCTATAAGCGTGACATTGTATTTGAACATTAATTGGTGCTAAGTATGGATAAGGGGGGTTGTTAGCAAGGTTGGAACCCCTGACTGGTAGCTAACCATAAAAAGTTACTTGCTATTGCACTATTTTAGCACTTAAAGATTGATGTGTGTGATATTTATTTAACTCTTAGCCAAATCTCACCTAACCTTAGTAAAATAAGGTTATTGCTTATTTTTTACCCCAAAATTGACATGGAGCCAAATCTTTCAAAAATTGCTAAAGGGTTAATTCAAGAGGGGAATTAAGTGGAGGGTTATTTTTGTTATAGCCTTATTTTGGCTAATTTTGTGGATAAAAAGGGCATTAGGAGGCTCTTATTATTCATTCTAAAATGGAGAGAATGTCCAAGTGCTGAGAAGGAGAGAGAAATTATGAAGGTTTGATCAAATTTGTACTTTGGAACAACGTGATGCTATTGTACTTGAAGGGAGTGATCTATACACACTTGTACATAATTTTAGAGTTAATTGGATCGTTCCCCCTATTGGAGCAAGACCCAGAGACGTAGTCCATATAGATGAACTCCGAGATCAAATTGTTTAGTGTCTTCTATCTCTCAATTTCCCTTCTGTCAGTTTAATTTGTGTTGTTCCTTTATTTCAATTATGTTAATTACCTCATTCAAAGCTTTAAAATTAACTTTATGTAATTAGTTAGCATTCCTCTGTAATAGTCCTAGATCCTAATTAGATCATGGAGTTCTAGGTGCAGACATCTATCTCTTGATTCACTTGCCATTGTAGATAAATTGAACTCTTTAGATGTGAGCTCTCCTCCTCTATTAGATCTCAAGAATTTTAGACTCTCCTTTATCAGATCTCAATCATTTTAGAATCTTACATGTTTCCTTCTTAACTCCATCAAAATACCACTTAAACATTCGAAAAGAGTCATATTTTTCTTTATGAAACATCATAATCATTAACCAAGACAAGTCATCACCAAATAGGATAAAGAACTTATCACATATTAGCTTTGCACTCCAATAGGACCACATCAATCAATATGAACTAGTTCCAAAATATCATCAAAAGAGTAGAATTTTCTCTTGAAACTAGACTTTGTCATTTGTCCCATTTGACATTGTTTGCACATTACATTATCAAGTTTTCTTAATGTTGGTAATCCTCTTACTCTTTTCTTCTTACTAATTTCAACCTAATTATCAAATTTCACGACATAATCTCTTATTCCATAAACCATACATCCTCAAATTGTGCACATAGACATGTATTTTCAGATAGGTCTAGATAGAACAAGTTACCTCTAGTTTGCTCTTTGTTTTCAATTAATTCACTAGTAGCATCATAGATCTTTACCTTCTTATTTTGGACCTCAACTCTATGGCCTAAACTATTCAATTGTACCAAACTCAAAAAGTTATATTTAAAGTCATCAACCCAATAGGCATTATTACATCTGATCTTATCATTCAGAATAATTGATCCTTTACCTTTCACATAAGATGGTGCATCATTTTCAAACTCAACACTACTTCCATTATAATGTACTTGCTTTTCAGACTTACTTGTGTCACCAGTCATATAATTTGAGCTACCACTATCAATTATCCATCTATCATTCTTACTTACATATGAAATTGGAGTAGTTTTCTCACACATTTCATCCTCATTAGATTCATATTTCATAGCAACATAAGCAACTTCATCATCATTTTCATCAGAATCACTTTCAATACTTTCTTTAGCAATGCAATAGGATTTTGTACCTTTTCCCTTGTAGTCTTTATTACCATGGTTGTCTTTGTTGTCTCTCCTTCCTTGGTAGTTTTTTTCCTTCCTTTGCTCTTTTTTATCTCTATTGGGACATCTTGCAGCAATATGACCAACTTTGTTACATGTAAAATAGATTAGAGAAAGTTTAACTTTATATTTTTCCTTTCCTCTTGGTAGCCTTTTAGTCAATAGGGCCTCAAGTTCATTAGATCCATTGTTATTGTCCAAATGCCTACTTTTCTTGTTTCTTCTAGATCCATCAAGATCTAGTTATGCTTTGAAAGAAGTTTCAACTACAACAAGTGTATAATTATCAAAATTAGACAACTCAAAAGTTGTGAGTCTACCAACTAGACTATAAAAGGTCATATCATTAATAGGTGTACGTCTTAGTTCTTGTATCGTAGAAACTTTAATAGCATAAATAGGAAGTAAAGTTCCCAATACCTTGATGATCATAGTCACCTCAGATATGTTTTTGATTAAGTAAAACAGGTTTTACAGGGATCCTAAAACTCAAAAGTTTTACAGCATATAAATATAGAGATTAAAAAAGTCCAACAAACATGAAACTGCTACGAAAAGCCAAAAATACCAAAAGGCCAAAGGCTAGGAGGAAAAAGCTAGCTACCTAACCTATAGGAAAAACCAAAAGAGAAACAACCTAATGGTTCTCCTCATCCACATCCTACAAAGTTTTTGTAGCTTCATTATCCTTCTAATTATCTACTCCTTCATGGTTCTTGTTCTGGGCATCGTCCTAGTCCACCTAGTCCACCTAGTCCCTAGCATCTTTCAGAGCAACCTCTTCCTAGCCAATGTCTAGACTAGTAATCTTCACCATGTTCCCACTGAGGCCAGCTCTCATTAGAGTATCCCCTAGGTTGACA
Source organism: Cupressus sempervirens (assembly GCA_028749045.1). Lineage (NCBI taxonomy): Eukaryota > Viridiplantae > Streptophyta > Pinopsida > Cupressales > Cupressaceae > Cupressus > Cupressus sempervirens. The sequence continues at coordinate 470,607,433 of CM053786.1, forward strand.
ATGTTCTTGTTCAAAGTGTGCAGAGTATCCACAATTTGTTTTGTCAAGATCTAGTGGATGTAGTCAAACCTCTGGAATTTCTGTTCAACTTGGGAAAGTTTGTCCTCCTATTCATCTCTAGAGTCCTAGATGCTACAATTCTTTTGGCTTCCATCCTAATCAGTCTTCTTTCCAGTGTTCTCCTTGACACTGTAGATGTTTTGGCTACTATCCTAGTTTTTCTTTTCCTTTAGAGCCTCAATTTCTTGAAACAATGATTTGATAGATCAAAAGTTATCTATCAAGCTATTTTTTGCATTGTTCAAGAGGTTGAAGCCGATTTCCCACACTTTGTCAAAAATGACCAACAGACTAGGGTCAATTAGCTCATTGTAATGGGTTCTACCATCAAGGTCCTCCATCACCTAGATGTTCATCAGCTCTCTAACAATACCCAACCTAGTAGTATCCATGTTAAAATTTCTCCATGCCCTCCTCCTATACTTCCTTATCACCTCCCCACTTTTTTCCACCATAATTTCAATCATCTCCTCAGGTAAGGAAATGGGTGGGTCAAGGCTAGGGGTCGTGGGGGTCTGGATAGTGGGGTCTTCCTCAAGTAGGGCTTGGTTGGCTTTTCTTTTCCTAGGGTTTCTCAAGGAAGCATCGAGGGCAATCTCCTCCCTAGCTCTTTCCCTCCCCTTCTCCTCATCCTTCACTATTTCCTTCCCCTTCTCCTTGTCCTCACCCTTGGAGTTTGTGTCAATCTCCTCTTCTTCCCCATCATCCTCTTTCTCCTCCTAAGGCTCTGGCTTGGGGGGAATGGGGGGAAGACATCTAGGGCTCTTTTTGCTGAGAAAGTGGAGATTGTGGGAAAAAAAGATGACTTTGGTGGAGATCTCGTCATCCTCAGTTTTAACAACTTGAACATCCCCAGAGTTTTAACTAGTGGTATCCTCCAAAGCATTACTTGGGTCACCAAGGGGTTTTCTCCTAGTTTGAGTTTTCAAAAACTTGTAAACTAGGAGAAGGAAGCCTTCATGGAGGGTAGGATTAGTGAGAAGTTTTCTCTTGAAAACCTCAATACCCTTAGACAAGGAAGTGCAAAGATAGAAAGGAAAAGAAATTTTAATAGCATGCCTAAAGTGGTTTAGCAACACAAAATGGTGCGTTCTTATCCTGTCAAACCTGGAGTCAAGAGTGATATACTCAATGAGAATCCTAAGAACATACCTCCATAATTTTTTGATGGATTCCATCTCATAGTAAGTATCGACCTTGATAAGTTTGTTCCTCTCAGCATCATCCTTGACAAATTCGCTAATAGCATTGGCCAGCATCTTTTTGTCCCTATAGAATTTTATGCCTTCCTGAGGGATTTTTGTCACCTTCACAATAAAGCCCTCAATGATTTGGTGGGTGACTCCATCTATTTTGACTTTCCTATTATTCCATGTTTCTGCAATCACCTTGGTAACCCTAGCATTAAAACCATGAAACTTCTCCATGAACCTAGTGATACCTCCTTTTTCGAGCTTGTGCCAAACCTTCTCCTTCTCCTTCCAATTCTCTGTTTCCCTCCAAGGCTCTCTTCTGATCCTTTCCCTAACCATGGATACCTTTGGCTCTATAAACTCTTTTTCACTAGCAGAATTGTTTAGGTCAATTATCCTTGGGATGCTAAAAATGAAAATGTTATTACATTTTTTAGTGGTTCTATTCATGCCAGCCCTCAAAGCATGCCTTCCATATGCATAATTATAAATTGAAAAGAGCTCTGCATGACTTCTAATTACTCCCCTTTCGATGTGCAATTTGGTGTATCTTTTCATTATTAAATTGGGATTATATATGTACCTTGGATTCAGTCCTGCCAAAGTAACTCAATTGCCACTGCCGAGATTTCATCACCATTCTTCCATGTGATCATCGAGTTTCTAGTAATGGCATCATTGGTGAACCAGTCAGCAACTGAGTTGGCTTCTTAGTAAAAGTGGCTGAAAAAAGTCTTTTTGAGCTTACCCAAGTTAGATTTGAGGTCCTAAATGATGTTTACAATCGCCCAGGAGGAGTGGCATGTCCTTTGATGCAGTTGATAATGTTTAGGGAGTTACCCTCTAGCCATAGGCACTCAATCTCGAAAGCCAAGGCCAACTTAACAATCTATCTGGCCACACTGGCTTCAGCAAAGTGATTAGTCTAGTGACCAAGTGGGAAATAAATAGTCGCAATTCCTCCACTTGAACTATTTCTAATGATGCCTTCACTACCGGCCGGGCCGAGGTTCCCCTTAGCCACCCCATCAAAGTTGGCTTTGTGTCAGTCATTAGGGGGGAAGGACCATCTAGCTTCCTATCTTCTCTTGTCCTTGTCTTTTTTCCTAACTTTAATGTTCCCACCTTCCTTGATATTTCCTCCCTTTGTTATGGCAAAGCTCTCCATAATGAGTCCTTCAATTTTCTCTACATTTATGAACTCTAGAACCTCTCTATCTCTGAATATTCTATTGTTGTGCTCTTTCCAAATTCCCTAGCAAAAGTGTGGGAGAGTCCAGGAACAAAATAGCTGAGTATTCAAACTAGAGTGGTGGCTTCTCCACTAGCAAAAGAAGTCCTAGATATTAACTGGGGGGCACCAATTGAAACCAAGATCCCTGGTCAGAAGGTTCCACACTTTGGAAGAATAGGGATAATAGATGAATAAGTGATTCACCATTTCCAATTTATGCTTGCAGAGGCTGCACCTATTGGGGATTATTTGGCCTCTCTTGGCTAAGTTATCCAAGGTAATAATTTTGTCTTGCAGAAGGAGCTAGAAAAAGATATTAATTTTGGGAGTGAGACCAAAAATCTAGGCTTTGGCCCAAATTGGCTTCTGCATCCTGTCCCATATAGAGAAATAGCTAGAGGCAACTAAGTATAGCCCATTCGAGTTATCTCCCCAAATGATAGTGTCCCTATTATTGTTGATGGGGGTGGCATTTAGAAAAATCATCAAAGGGATAAGGTCCAAGGATAGCTCGGACAGGTCATGCCAACCTTGACCAGTTTTGTAATCATTGACTTGCATGCCAAATCTTCCTATGTATTGTTCTGCCCATCTTCCATAGCTGGGGTGATTGATAAGAGGTCCCTAATGTAACGCCCCACCAAGGGATCCAAAAGAATTAACCTAAAGTTTCACTAAGTTTGCTAAACATTTTTTTTTTTTTTTTAAAGTAAGAATGTATAACATACACCTCAAACATATAGTAGCCGAAGCACTTACACGTAATCAACAACAAACATACATCACAAGTTACATTCCTTAAGGATCCCAAGATGTTGAGTTACATTTAAATTTAATTAATTCTAAGTCTAACAACTACCACATACATATGAAAGAATAATCAGAAAGTCCAATGTCCATAATATACATTTGCTCCGAATGCCTCTTGGCAAATTAATTCGGAATGCTCAATCATCCACTGTACATGTCACAGGGTATGAAAGGCTTAAAAGAATATACATACGTAAAAATAAAGATACATCATCCTCAAATCCATGATACAAAGTACAGTAAAATAAATGAAACTAATAACATACCTGATACATCCATACATCCATAATGATAAAACATCTATCATAAAATCTAACCATCCATCATAATAATCCAAGAACATAGTGAAGGTAAATGCCAACCAAGAAAGCTGTAGCCACGGTGACCACGGATGGATCTCAATGGTAAGAGTAAAAAGCACTACCACCCGACCGCGTGGAACCTAAATGGTCCACTCCCACCACACTGAGGAGGTAGTCTCAAGTCCCAAACAAGGTATCAAACACAAAACACAAGTACACTCTAAGTCTGGAAAATCCTAAAAGTATACTAACTCAAAGGTTCCAACATAGAAAGACATCTAGACCTAGAGGCACCACAAAGACACATAGGAAACCTGCTATGCAAGCGGGAAAGTGTCATCGCAAAAGTCACGTAGAAGTTACCCAAGCAATCCCTTAGGAATCATGGGTCCCTAGTGATTCCTGCGGCCACTAGTATCCTCTCGTACTGACGAGGCATACTGCGGAATGCAAGGTCGTAACCAAGCGTTCTCTCTACCCCATCCTAGCCTGTACTAGCACTCAAGGTATGGGAGAGAACATACAATTATCTTATTAGGTTCATTTAAGTTAGTATTTAGGTGAGATGTTTTCACTTATTAAAACAACTTACAATGGGTTACTCCAGGCAGTCTCTTAGGGCCCCGATCCCCATTGCAAGCCACTTCCTGACACTACACATAGATAACCTACCCTAGGCTCATGAAATCACAAATCAAAGAATCATAATAAAATCACCTCAGTCCTATACAAGCAACTGAAAAACATCATAAAAGATAAGCCACAAAAATTACATCACTTCTTCATGAGCAACAGATAAGCATCAAATAATAATCATATGATCACAACAGTTCTCTATCAGCAACTGAAGGCATCAATGATAAATCACAAAATCCAATGGTTCTCCAATGAGCAACCAGAAGTATCCCAATAATAAATCACAATACTGATCAAAGACTCCAAAATGGTCAAGTCAACACATGACATCATCAAGAACATAACAAACACTTCAATCCTCTCAATCGACCGAAAGTAATCCAAGTGTAACTGATCAAGACTCAAAAATGGTTATCAAATATAACTGATCGATGACTCAAAAATGGTTATCCAATATAACTGATCAATGACTCAAAAATGGTTATCCAATATAACTGATCGATGACTCAAAAATGGTTAAGTCAGGTATCTTATATACATACACTTCAGCTTCACACCAGGAAACTGGAAAGCAATAACAAACAGTAATCACAAACATGTCATAGAGCATACCATCACATTACCAAGGTCGGGTATAAAAGATCGAGACCAAATCATCATAACATCACATTCACAAAACCCCCGAGCCTCTGGTAACAACCTAAACTGGTCAACCCTAGAACAAACCCCAAAACATAGACAACCGAATAGTCACATAGAAAACAGAGTCATCACACATTTGGGTATGAATGATAATATATTGTTGAGTTAGTGTAAGGTTTTAAGTTCCAGTTTAACATCTATTTCAAGTAATAAGTTTTCACAATTACCCCCTTTCAATTAACCCATTTTTATGTTTGGATATAAATACAAAATTACCCCCTTTATATATATATAAGTCAATTAAATCAATTTTAATAAAGTTAATTATGAATTATTTATAAAATAATTAGATAATTAACATTTAATTAATCATTATAATTTAAATCTTTTAGAAAAAATTTAATTATAACCATAACTATATTAATATTTTATTAATTATTAATTACTTAATAATTAACATATAATTTAATAAGAATTATTAAAACCTAAATTTTAAAAAAAAAAAAACTATATTAAATTGTATTAATATTGATTAAATTAACAATTGTTTAAATAACAATTATAAAAATCAATATTAATAAATTTATTGCAATAAACATAATATAATTCTATTACATATAACAATAAAACAAATTTAATAATAATAACAAATAAAACCAAACCCTTATCATGCATTTAGGGCCCACCGGCCAATTAAAGCCTTGTGGCCCTTTTTAAAAAGGATGTCGCAGGCTTTGAAAGCCGTGCGACCCTGCACCTTCGCAGCAGGTACACTGCAAAACGTGCAGACCGCAGGGGTCGTACATTATGAAATAATATTTATTTATTATTATTATTTTTAAACAAAAATGTGTGCTCCAAATTATAATAAGTGATATGTATGTATTATTTTTAAGAATTGATTTTGTTTAAATAAACAATTCAAACGTGTAATAAGTTATGTATTATTTTATTTAATTACTATTTTTAATAGAACTCATCTCTACCACAATTTTATTAACAACTCTAAATATATATATATATATTCTTTTTTTTTTTTTTTTTTTTAAATTATCTTTTGTAATGCCAACTTGGAAAAATAAGTGTGACTATTCAAATTTTCAGTCTAAATTTTCATTTCCAAAAATCAAATCGTTTCCAAAATTTAAATTTCTCAATTCCTTTTTTTTTAAATTTTATTCAACCCAGATCCCAGTTTAATTTCTAATTTTAGTTCTATTGAGTGAGGATTGCAACGATATTTACAAACTCCCATAACTAGATGAAAACAACATGCATGCTCGAATTTTCAGTTTACAAGATTGAAAGATTCGTTGTAATGAAATACAAACAATTCAGATACACAGTCACGAAGAAAAACAGGAAGGGATGATTGCAAAATTAATCAATGATCAAAGCACAAACCCTACCTGCTTCTGATGCTAATAGAAAATCCTCGAAAAACTGTTAGAGAGTCCACTCCTCTTCAATAACTTTCTTTTGGAAAACTTTCTTAGAATTCTCCTTCTCAAATTCGCTGCCAAAAGATGTCTCCCAAAATTCTTGTCTCCAAAATTCCTTCCAAAATTCCCTATCTCCAAAATTCACAGTCCCTCAAAAATGAACCCCCAAAGTTGTGATAAGGAGTCTTCTCCTCAAATCGGGGCACTAATTGTGCGTTCACCTGAGATGACTCTTTGCTCAACTGAGTTAACTCAAAATTATCTTTTATTAATCTTTGCTTTATCTTTTTAATGCATATTAAATGAATCATTAAATAACTTTATTTAATTTTCCACTTGACTTCTATTTTTAATCTTTATTACTTTTAATCCCATGCGCACTTTATGAAATTAAAATAACATTATAATTTCCTCTTATTTTATCTTTTTAATTAATTTCTTTATTTTCAACACATGCTCGCATCATGCAATCTTACAACTTTTAATAATTAATATATTTTCACTTTTTAATTTATTTTAGAAACTTAATTGATAAAATATTTAATTAACTTAAATAACAATAATATTTAGCATTTATTTAAAAATGAACTCTAAATATATTGTTATTAAATTAAATAAATATTATAATGTTCTAAATTATCCTTAAACTTTTATCTCCAAATTTAATTATTTTTATTTAATTAATTTCTCAATTAATTAAATATAATTAAATATTAAAATATCATAATAATCTTCTATTAAATTAAATCATTAATTAATCGCTTTAATTAATTTCTTTTATATTTAAACTCATGCTTAGATCATGCGATCTAGAAACCTTTAATAATTTAATATCTTTTCCACTTTTAATTTATTTAAGAAACTTTAATTGATAAAATATTTATTAATTCAATTAATAATAATATTTAGCATTTATTTAAAAATGAACTCTAAATATATATTATTATTAAATTAAATAAATATTATCACATTCTAAAATTATACTTAAAATTTTTATTTCCAAATTTAATTCTTTTTATTTAATTAATTTCTCAATTAATTAAATATAATTAAATATTAAAATATCATAATAATTTTCTATTAAATTAAATCATTAATTAATCCTTTTAATTAAACTTAATTAATAGAAAAGACATCAAGGACTCATAAAGCAACATACGAAAACCCATCATAGAAAAATACATACTAAATCAAACAAAAGGGTTATAATCACGAAATAACATCATTTGATGCATTTGGAGGGTACTTAACTCGGATACTTGCCCTAATTATCAATTAGGACAATTGGCTAAAGGGTTTAGGAATTGGACTTAAGAGTTTATCTCCCCTCTCTTACCATTGAGATAATGTGATAGGGTACGCTCATCCTGGCAATTCAAGGAAGTCGATACCCGGTACCTGCAACCTGCATAAAATCCATGCATGTACAGACACAATATTCTAAGCTAAACAGACAATGGCAGGAAGTGGTGCATCGTGTAGATCCCGACTAGCAGGTGACTACGACTCCCTTCCTAAACCACATCAGAAACACCATACATAAAAAAAACAAACACGCACACCATACACATGTAGTATGGGGTAAGTATCCATAAGAAAGCACATGTGATAATAAACCATCTAACTAATCATCATCGATAACTGAAAAAATTGAATAATCATCATACATGCATGAAATATAGAGTACCAAGTCATCTCATCATATAATAAATTGAGTGTAAAACAACATCTGATAATCTGAAAGTAATGCTACTAAACATCAAGTATAAAACTGGCCTAAAAGAGTTTGGCAATTAAAACAAAACGTGAACTAGGGGCAGGCACTACACCTAACTAGTCCAGTTATCCTGCGAAAATAAGATATTATCTCCTTTACCAACCTTCCATTTGGCCTTTGACTTGGCTAGGGGTCTAGCCTTCAAGATCCCATTCCATATATAAGACCCCTGGGGAATCTCAGTCTCAATTATCAAGAAGTTGAGAGATTGTCTTCTCAGATATTTCTCAGTCAGGATATCCCTCCAAATGCATGTGCTTTGAAAGATATGCCATAACTATTTCGCAAAAAGGGCATTATTAAGATGTTTGATCTTTTTGATACCTAGACCTCCATGGCATTTAGGGAGGCAAACAAGGTCCCAGGCAACAAGATGGTATCTCTTGTGGTCATTAGCCCCTATCTAGAGGAAGTCCCTCTGAATCTTCTCCATTCTATCCACATGTTTGGCAGGGATACCAAAGAGGCTTAATGCATAAATGGGGAGGTTCTGAAAAATGGATTTCACCAGGGTACACTTACCAACCTAGCTAAGGGTGGCCCCTTTCCATCCAATAAGTTTCTTGTTGAATCTATCTATGATGCTATTCAAGAAGGAATTTAGGGGTCTAGAACCCAAGGGTAGGCCAAGATAGTTGGCGGGTAGGGATCCAATGTTGCTTCCCAAGATACAAGCAATTTTTCTTTGTCTCTCCAAAGGGGTGTTGCTGAAGAAAACCAAACTCTTCTCCCAATTAATAGCCTAGCCTAAACCCCTAGTATAGGTGTTCAGAATGCCCTTGAAAACTCTGGCCTCATGGATTGAAGCTTCTCCCCCCAAGATAGTGTCAACCACAAATTGCAACTAGCACTCCTAATAATTAGCTTCTCCTCAGATATGTTACAACTAGCACTCCTAATAATATTCACCACTTCTTTGGTTCTCCCAACATATGGTGGCATATTTTCACCTTCCTACATTTTCATGTCATCAAACTTCTCTCTCAAGCTTTATGCCTTAGATCTCAACACATTTTTGTCTCCTCCATGGATTGCTGCCAACTTGTCTCACATCTTCTTTGCATTAATATAGTCCTTCACTTCGTCAAATACAACATAACTCAAGGGAGATGCTAGATCAGTCATCATTTGATTATGTTCATGCTTCTCTTTCATTTTCTCAACTGTCATGGGTCTAGGAACATCAATGTACTCATTCTCTAGGTAGTAAAGTGTAGAATATCCAATCCCTAATAGATGCAACTTCATCATCCTTTTCCATGTTGGGAAGTTCTCCTTTCTCAACTTGGATATCTCTCTCTTATACATCTTGATCTTTAGCTTAAGTCCTGCAGACTTTTCACACAAGCACCAAAACTCTTATACCAAATTTTAGAATGTTTAGAATAACTGAGAGGGGCAATGAATCAATTATCCTCCAGAGGTACCAATTTGACTTTTAACAACTTCAAAAAAATTAATAAAACTCATAAACAACTCATCAAATAAAAATATTCATCACAATTCCACTTATTCATTCTATTCTTAGTCATTTCAAAATGTCACTCGTTCAATCATACAACCAAAAAGTTTGCAGAACTAATTCTATACTTCTAAACCAATGCACTATTAATCATGCAACTTTTTCTCAAATACTTTAAGAACATCATATCAATAAATGTTCACAATTGATATAACCACTAACTTTTTTTCCAAAAATAGAAACAACTATAAACTTATTAATAACTCTAATATACTTTTAATTTGGAAAATATAATATCCTGTATCGAATCATGTACACCCCCTCTTCCACTATCCTTATGATTGGTTGATCCACTCTTCACCATCCTTATTTGATGGCTGAACTTAGAATAGTTTCTCTGCTCGACACGAACATTTGAAGTGGAATGGGAACTCATGAAGTATGAACGAAGCATATTGACTCAGCCCTGATTTGACATTGATGGAAATGGAATCTATTTGAGACATAATTGGAGGAAAATGGAGAAGAAATGCCACCTCTCATCACCCAAAGGACAACCAAAACTCCAAGTGAAATGGATGGCATCTACTTTTACTTTTTGCATATGAAAGCATGAACGGTGAATACCCAATTCAAAAGTTTAAAACAAAGGGAAAAGAAAAAAGAGAAAAAAAGTGAAGTTTTTTTCTTTTCATCTACTGAAAAATAAGTAGTTGTTATAAATATCCCATTCTCACATGAAAGCCAAGCTTGTCTAGTATCTGGCATTTTTTCTGTGTACTGTCAAGAAACAAACGTTCTATAGTATTTAGGTGACTTTGTTTTGTGTGCATAGAAACTTGAGAGGGGAAATTTTTAGTTTCAATCTCATTTTGGTTTAGGAGATTTTGTTTTGAGTTCATAGAATTATTTGGTTGAGTCTCACTTTTGTAAGATGGGCTCTGTAATTAGAGGAGCTACTTGTGAGATGGTCCTTGACATGACTGAGGAAGCAAATCTTGTGGTTAAAGAAGAAACTGACACTCTCGACATAAGGAGGTGTGAAAGAATGGCTGGAGCAGATTTGCCTTATTTCTTTTCTTTGAGAGGACATCATTGAGGAATGTACTCTCGGCATTTTGAATAGAAATAACGCTCAATCTTGTAGTGGGTTGAGATGTAAGAAATGGATTTATTGGTATAGGATTGAGATATATTCTTAAGTTAGAAAGTTGCTAGTTATTTATTTAATTTTAAAAAATTAACTGATAAGTAAATTGATTTTTTTTTAAATTTAAGATAATATTAATATATAATCACATTTAATAAATTGGAAAAGGAATAGAAATTAATAATTATAAAATTTATTTTAAGAAAGTTGGATTTAATGGATTGAGGTATATAACTTTTAAATTAATGATGATGTATTACTTTAGTTCAATCTTATCATTTTAGTTGGGGTACATTAGAAAATACTCTACTTGAGAAATGTAAGCTTACTAGAAATTGAGAAATATAGACTTTTTAGAAATTCATTTAAGTCATAGAATCATAGAAGTGACCAAAATGAAATGCCAAGTCCTTAGAGTTTTTCTTTGCTTCTGTCAACACTAGTTTCTATATTATGCTTCCATTATATATTGGCTTCTACTATTTTGTCAAGCATATCTTATGTTATAAAAATATATCCCTTTGACTCATATTTCAAAGGAAACCATTCAATCATGGAAGCATATAAAGATAAAGCTTATGACAATGAATGCAAAATAAGCAATTAATGCAATACCAGGAAGTCAATCAACTAAGTCAAGGGTCTATTGATATCAATAAATTTGTACAAGTGGTATAATTTCTAACATTATTTTTCAAAAATTAACAGTTATAGCCCATAGGCTTTTTTTAGGGGAAGTGCCACCAATTTGTTCGTACTTTCAAGCAGACTTATACCAAGAAATAGGAAGTAGTGCTAGGAAGTTTGATGGTTGCAAGTATTTTAAAATGGAATTTCCAAATTAATTATTGTTTTCTCCCTAAACATTAGCGGAAAAATTATTAATTTATATGGATTACCATTTATACATATGTTTGTTTCTATCTTGCTTGAGTAAAAAAAAAATTTAATCACTAGCAGAGGAATGAGATAGCAGTTTAATTAATTGAATACTTTAGGATATAAAGTAAGATTGGTGTGTAATTTTAATATGTGATTATATATGAAGATTTAAATAATATCCTTGACTAGCATAGATGTTATATCATCCTCTTCAAATTTTCTAAACTCTCTAATATTTGTCTTTCCCAGTGGTTAGGTGTCATTATGCACAGTGGTTCATTGTGCATGATGGTTCATGTGACTTATATATAGTATAACATTTTTCTTTTTCCTTGCAAGTAGAGTTATGGATAGATAAGGGTATACTATTTTTTGAGTAAATTTTGTATATGTTCTATCATCAACATTGTTGAAACTTGAAAGTGAGTGACTTGTCATAGTTTTATAGTATTTGATAAATTGATATGTTGCTTTTTGAATCGAAGGTTCATATTTTTGTTATTTTTTTAATGTGCTTTTCACACACATATGAAGGTTTGCATACTAACCACCACATATTATAAGGGCCTCTATGCTTAATTCAAATTCACAATATTATTGGACATTTAAATTAAGTTTTTCAAAGAGATTATTGCTCAATTATTTGTGTTTCACAATGTGGCTAGGTCTAACCATTGATTATGGATTAAGGTAAAAGAAGGATTTACGTGGACTTGAAACCCAATAAGTATCAAGTTACATAAAGATTAAACATTAAAGTCCAAAATTTAGGACTATGCTAGAAAATAGATAAATCTTGACCAAAACTAGCATCCCTACTAACAGATCCAGAAACACAAAAGACTAGAAACCATAATCATATAGAAATCAAATTAAGATAGGATGACAACAAAAACTAACATTATGCTACTGCCTTAAGATCCTTGGCCACCTAGAGCTCTATTACCTCAGGGTCCTCTTCAATGCTTTTTTGACCAACAATTGCTTTCTTCTTGTTCAGTCTTCCCCTTTTCCTTTTCCCTGGGCCCTTACCCACCTCTTCCCTTTGATCTTTTTTTTTCTCATTAAAGTTCACCTGAAGCTCAATCCTCTTGAGGTCAATCATGTTTTTTCCCATGAGCTTCTAAACATAGGAGTGAATTTTCCTATCTCTATCCTAGATCACTTTTTTCATCTCTTGTAGTTAACTTGGGATGACATTGTTCAATTTTTTTGTTCCTCCACTTCATTCTATAAGTCTTTTTCCACCTTTTATACCTAGATGTCAAAGGTGACATTAACTTGATCTTTTTCCTTGATTTTTTCATTCATGTTTGACATGCAACCAGAGTCCCCAACATCTTTGGTACCTTTCTTAGGGGGCACCTCCTCAGAGTTGAAGGAAGAGTACTGAACTATGTTAAAACAAGGTTCCTCCTTACCCTTATCCTTTTTATCATACTTGTTATCCTAGACATGAATGTACTTTCTTATGGCCTAGTATTTTTTAACAACATTGGCATGCATTTTTTTTGGTAGGGGGGATCTCATTTTTATCCCCTATTTCCATACCTTTCCCATCTTCTCCCCATAAATCCATAGAGGTCATGACATCCTTTGTATCCTTAGAGGTGGTATCTTCCTCTTCCACTCTATCCATCCCTATGTCATCACTCTTTACAAAAAAAATATTTTTACTAGAAATAGGGGGTTTACTCTTACTCCTTGAACTACTTTCTTTTTTAATTTTTGGATATGGATCCTAGCTTTACAATATTTTGCAAATAAATGAGTAAGGCCCTCATGGAGGATAGGGTGAGAGGCTTTATTCTTATGATTAACCTTACTCTTCTTCAAGGAATTCATGATGTAATAGGGAAAGGAAAATTTTTCCCCTATGATTGAGGAAGAAGGAAAAATACTCACAATAATTGTGGGTGCATGGGTGGGCATAATGTTTTCTTGTACCTATTATTTAAGGTTTACTAATGGAAGTTCATCAATTTTAACCAAAAGAAAACATTATATGTAGAGGTCTACAATTTTGTGTGTTTCCTTTTTGAGGTGGGTCCTAGGTAGATATCTTACCTATACGAAGAAAATGGATTAACTAATGATGTCCCAGCAGTTGTAGGTTGACAAGGAAAATGAGGAAGAGGAGCCCTTGATAATTTAACTCTATCACCTAAGACTAACTGGTAATTATAGATTTTTTCTCTTGCTCATTTTGGCCTTATGGATAATGCTAATAATTTTGGTTCACCACTTACTGCTAATTTCTCATTTATGGAATATTATTTACCACATAAGTGTAGAAATACATATGTACCTTTCTTTATAAAGGAAAGTCCCTAGGCAGATCATTATATGCTTGATCATTGCATATAGTTTTTGACTTATTGTAGCTCACATTCTCCAGGTTAGAGCTATGAGACAATTTTTTTAATATGTCTACTTCCCCTTTGTATCTATTGTGCTTGATTACCCGATTTTCCATTTGTAGTATTTCTCCAGAGCATAGTAAATAAGGTCATTTCCCTTTTGATTTATTATGTTCTATTTCATAATATTCGATGCATGAAAGTTATGATTTTCAAGATCATTTCAAGGTATTGTGACTAGCAATATGTGAAGAATATATTATTTTTTGTAGTATTCCTAATCTACCAGAGATGCATCTCCATGATTATGTGCACATAAACTATGTTTACTAAGTAATGAAATTAGAAGAGTAAATTTAGCCATTATTTTTCCTTGCAATATATTTGCATTGGAACACAAGATTATGGGTAACAATTCATCATTAAAAGTTGTTCAAATGAAGGATAGCTTTGAATTAGAAAGATCATTTTCAAAATAAAATCATCAATGATACATTAAAAAATAAAAATTAAGAACCAAAATAATATAAAAAGGTTACACATTTAAAAATAATATCATCAATGATACATAACAATAGCTTTTTTTGTTTTAGCCACTATATTATTAAAAAACAATATTTTTTTTTGAGAACAAAAAATAATCTAAAAAGGTTACACATTTTGAGTAGGAGCTAATGTGAAACAAGATGATTATTATAAACACGTATCTATTAATTAAAAGGAATTCATAGAATAAATGATTACTCCACATTGGTGGATTGGAACATTAATTTTGAGCAAGAATGCAACAATATTGAATATAAACTTAATATACTTTTCTATAAGTCATAAAATAATACATATAAACCTTATTATACAAATTATTATATTAACACTTATAAAAAACATAATGCATAAGAAAATCAACTTTTACCTTTTTTATTCACAATAAATCTAAATAGATAGTAATAATTTTCTGATTGTTAAAAAATCAACTACTTTCAATCTTAAATTTAAAGAACATGAAAAAAGGATATGAAAAAATAAATTAGTAGCATGTTACTAATAATGATTAATAAACAAATATTTTACTTTCAACTATTATCTAGATACTTAACTTTTAAGTTAATGTTTTATTCCAAAATTGCAAGTCTCTTCTCTAAGAAATGTTTTTGAATAAAAAGAAGCAAGAGGGTGTTGGTCTATGGTATAGAAAGAACTAGAGAACTAATAACACATTAACCATATATAACAAATTCATAACATAACATAGCATGCATCCACTTGTTTCCTCTATAAAAAATATAAAATGAACTAGAGCATTTTAGAACAAAATTAAAACTAGCGGTATTTAAATACTTAAACAAAATGTTAAGGTAAAAGATGAACCACAAGTCCAATAATAATAATCTTCTTTTAAAAATCTAAGTGAACCTCTAGGGCTACCACAAAGAAAATAACCAAAAATAGAGAAATTCATAACCAACTAAATGTTATCATCCCCTCCCAACCTCTTAGAGAGGAGGGTTGAGGGCCATTTCTTGTTGAGGAATTGAAAGAGATCCTTTTAGCCATCCTCAACTTTTGGCTTCATGTTCATGATCATCTTCTACATCATATAAAACGTGACTAAACAAGCATGCATCACTTTGATGAAAATTTTGTTAGAGTCATACATTTTCCTATTGATACCCATGACATCATTCTTTAGCTCTTTCAAAACATCCTTCAGGTCTGAAAATTGGTGTTTTATGTTATCCACCATGCCACTCAATTTAGAGATGGTGGTTTCTAGCTTTAACTGCTCCTAAACAAAAAAAACAATGAGGGGGGAGGGGTAGTGCAATGCCTAGGGGTTATGTTCTTGGTCATTAGGGGGGAAGTTATTTATTCAAGTTGGAAAAGTACTAGAAAAACTCAATTGTAGAAGTTCCAACAGAAGTTTTTGACTCAATGAACTCATTATCTTTGAGATCTTATTTTCCCTTTTCTTTTGCAGTTATATTTGACCTATGGGCTCCAAGGGTTTCAATATAATAATTTGAATTAATATTGAATACCTCCTATTTTCCTTTTTTGGGTGGTTGGGCTTTAGTGGGGGTGGGGCTGGTGCAATGCTCAGGGGTTATGTCCTTGGTCATCAAGTGAGAAGTTCTTTCTTTAGGCTAGAAGAGTACTGGAAAGACTCATCCATAGAATTTTCAAAAGAAGGTTTTGACTTTGAGTAGTGGACTCATTCTCTTTGAGGGATTGTTCTCCTTTTTTTTTGGCAATTATATTTAACCTATGGGCTCTAGGGTTTCAATACAAACCTTTGAATCAATATTGAAGACATCTTTTTGTTTCTTTTTTGGGTGGTCTAGCTTTCGTGTGGGGGTGGGAGGCTCTCAACTCTTTTCTTCTTGGTATCCTTGGACTAAGGAGGATAATTGGAATCAATTTTGAAGGATTTTTTAGTACACCTTCTTCCAATGCCATCCCGATGAATACTAATGAATACTAATGTCTTGAGTCAAATCATATGGGGTGGACTCATTATGTGACAAAAATTGAACAAATACATTGATCAAAGAGCAAAGGGCTAGGTGGAATTTATATAGCCTATAGATAAGACCTTGATGCAAAATAACATACTCATTTCCATTAGCTTTGGCCTCTTTAATGGACTCCACATTAATTTCGATGGAATGCAATTGAAAATATGGAATGGAAATGAGGTCCCTATTCCTAAGGTGGTTTAGGAAAGAAAGGTGATAAAAGAAGAAAACCATGAACTTACCTCCCAAGGTGAAATATTTTATTATGATATGGTATATTTGAGGCTAGATATCTGGAAGGTCCTTCCTATTGTAGCGACGCTACTTCTTCACATGTTGCTCCTTTGGTGCTCTAAAGAACTTGTTTGGGCTTTCATGCTCTAATTTTTTTCTAATATATATCCACTTACAACCCTCTGTAAAATGCCCCATAGCCTTTGTAATCTCCTCTTCATTAACCTTGAAGGTAATTTAATTCACCATGACCCTATGCTCATCCCAGCTACAAATAAATTGTTGAGACACAATGGCATCATCACTGCCTACCATGATCTCCATAAAGGGAAAGATACCACCTTAATTGCACACAAACATCACCTTAGGGTTCTTCTTGTACACTTCATCAATCTTTGTGGGCTTAATTCTAAGCTTGGCACCATCCATAGTGGAGATTTGCAAAGTAGATGATAGGGAAAGAGTGTAGGCAAAAATGATAGAAAAAACATTTTTAGGACAAGGCCAAAACCCAAAATTTCTTGTCATGATCTAATGGTTATCGCAATCTCATATTTTTCTATAATAATGACCATTATTAACTTTTACCCCATTTTATGTGCCAAATGCTCATAGACATGGGAACCTTTAAAAGAAAAGTTGGAGGTGATTTTGGTAATATTGTTAATATTGTTAAAACCATAATTGTTGCTACAATACCACAAAGGCTCATACCCAATCATCATCTTTGAACTCCACCTTAAGGGTTCATTCCAAGTCATCATCTTCACAATCCATATAGACAAGATAGCCCTCAAAATTAGAATAGTTAAAACAAACCTCCAGATAGAACTACTAACCCTTAACATTAAAGGAATGCATTGAATGTACCTCCCATGATTTAAAAAATTCATGGCCAAGATTCATGGCATACAATTTAGTGGTCTGGTTAATTGCTAAAATTAATGATGATGTGTTCCTTTAGACTTAAGAGGTACCAGATATTCCTTGGCAGCTACTCAACACACCACCAACATCTTAATCATTTCAGCTATAGACCAACCACAACCATAGAGTCAGGCACAACATGACCATCCCTATAAATATGAATATCCTTCATTCCTAGAATAAATAGAGTAGAATAATGGCATCAAGAAGTATAGGGCACACTTTCCAACCCATTGTAGTCTTTTCATACCATCTACAATAATTTTGGAGTCATCTTCAATTTCCAACCTTGTGATGCCCGTAGAGGAAACAAATTTCAATCCCCATAGTAGATACATACCTTCATATTGATTATCTATGTTGTCTTTGAGGGGCCCAACATATGCATCTTTTGTTATCCAGAGTGGCTCCTCATAATTCCTTCACCACTATGTAGGTGTGTCCACCAAGATGGTGTGCAAAAATGTGGACACCATGAAAATAAATTCAAAACTAAACATAAGGCAACCATGTAATGTGTACTTTTCATCAAATTTCAAAATGGGGCTTGGCTTGTTAACAAGATAAGAACCAACATGGGGGACTAGGTTCTGCATAACCTTATCTTTGGCCAAATTTTAGGAGTTATAAATTTGTCAAACTTGGGGTGCATGTTCCAATCACAAGCAATTTGTTTTTCTATTAAAGATGTTGAGAGTCTAGGAATTTCCAATTTTATGTAGAGACAATCTTCTTGAGAAATTTTATACCAATGTGGAGAGTGGCCTGGGGAGAAGCTTTAATATCTCTGAAATTCTAGTTGTTCCTTTCTTTCTAGATGCACTAGAAAACATGGGGGGCATTAGTTTCCAAAGGATTTTTAGCAAAGGGTGGTTAGTGGTGTGTTGCCAATGTATAAACTTATTCATATCCACATTTAGTGCATAGTTTAGTTTAAGCTTGTTGAGAACCAACTTCCAAATGGAAGAAGAAAATTCATAGTGGATGAAGAGGTGGTTGATGCTCTCCTCCTCCTTACACATTATGCACTTGTTCACAAGGTTGAATCCCATTTTTGTAAGGACGTATTGCACAAGGATCTTTCCATGAATAAGAGTCCACTATAAAAAGTTATCTATGGGGGTTAGATGCAAGCCCAAGCTTTTGGATGAGTGGGTAGAATATCTAATATAGTGATAGTCATTTTATAGGGATATTTGACTATGAAGAGGAAAGACATGGTGAGGGACCAAATAATCATGTCTCCTAAACAAATAAAGGAATTGTGGTCTATTGGAGGTTTTCCATAAGTTCTTTGGTAAGATTATGGACCTTCAAGTTATCATCCATCATAGGGACCAAAATTTTTCATCTCCCCAAGTTGATGTACCCAACCACTTTTTGACAAAGGATGAAAATAAGAAGATTGTGTGGAGGATGGAATCTATAGGCCTCATGGACATAAAATCAAGCCAGATGTCCTAGAAATTGAGATTTTACTCATTGCCAAGCTTTTATTTTATACCTCTATGAAGAAGATTCCTATAGTTAAGGATGTTGTTCCATATTTAGGAGCCCTAGGGGTATTTTCCTTCCATGAACAAGTCACTAAAGAATCCCTAATAAAGATTTTTAGCTTGTATAATATTTCACCACTCTTGTTTACTAATGATGCATATGAGAGCCTTGTTTTAGTTAGTAATTTTCCATTGTCTAGGACCACAAAAAAAAATTGGGGATGAAATTGTGTCCCAATTGACCAAGGAAATTTTCCTTTTGTCTTCAGTTCCCACCCATGGAAAAGTGCATTAAATTTTCTCTAGTATGTCCACCATAACACCTGTGATCTTGAATAGAGTCAAGAAATATACAGGGATCCCTCAAAGAGAGGAGTTGAGAAGTTGAAGTTTACCAACATTATAGAGAATTTTTCTTTTCCAGTTCCTATAAGTTTAGTTTGGGTGTACTCCAAATATTCTTCAAGAAGTCCTCTTTAACATATTTGACAATTAGTGGGAGCCTTAAGTAGGTAGATGGGAAGGTAGAAGAATGGAAGCTCATAATTTTTATCACCATAATTTTTATTTTAGTGGCATTATTAAAGAAGGAGACTCTTCTTTTTTGGAAGTTAATACATTTACCCAAGACTTTAACATACTTTTCAAGAAGATTTTTCCATTCTCTAGCTTCCACCTTTGAGGATTCATCATGTGAATTCTAGGTGCACAAAAAATACAACTTGGAAGAATGATAGATATATTTAATTAGTGAATACATCACACAAGTAAAAGTGCATTATAAAAACTTGATTTACTAATTTAGTCAATGAAAACGTAGTATAAAAATAAATAGGATGACAATGACAAAAGAAAGACATATAGTTTTCAACATAGTTTAAGCATCACCATAAAGCATTCATTAAGCATAGACACTAAGTAGTCAAAGTAGTAAAATGTGAAAATAATCATGTAATAGCCCTTATAAAAATGGAAAAAATAATTATATTAACTTTATGTAAGACTACATTATGCATATGATAACAAGAAATAATCAAGATGAAACAAAAAGAAATAGTGCATATACATTACAACATACATTAGTAAGGACCATGAACCATTCACTTAGTAGTAAAAGTAGTAGAATTGGGTAAAATATGTGATTTTGAATTTGTAAAATTGGGGAAAGATGTTCATAAAAAGCACTAAAGCCAAGGGAAAAATGTGCATTCAAACCACTGAAGCAAGAAATATACATGAATTAAATAGTATGTTACTAGCTTGAACAAGCGCAGAGAATTTGCAGATTGCAGAGAATAACCTAGTAGCATTCAAACAAGGATTTTTCAAACATATTAAAGTGATATTGTGTCATTCTTATAGGAATTTTGACATAATAGAAATGGTTTGCCAATTAGAATTTTGAATTGTGGGAAATGATGGGTTATTTCATACAATGAATTACAAATTATTTTTTCTTCACATAATGACTTCATGAGTTCAAAATATTATAATTAGCTTTTTTTTTATTATGATTCCACTATTTAATCTAATTCAATTTTTGTGATTCCATCTACTTAATTTAATTCAATTGGTGAGCCTTACAACGTTAGCCTTCATCAGTAAAATAAGTTGGTTGTAATAGGTGAAACACAATGGTAATGTCAAATGATATTCAACTACAACAATTATTGGACAAAAGTGTTTGACACTAGATTGAGGGACACATAAAGTCAATGTAAGTTTGTTATATAAAGAATGTTAGGTGAATACTAGAAAGTAGTGGATTAAAAACCAACGTAATTGATAATATGGATGTGAGTTGAAGAATGAATATAGACTAATACATATGCATTCAAGTTGAAGAATGGATACATTCGTATACATATGCATACAATGAATTTCAAAAAAAAAAAACATACATGTAATGGTATGTTGAGGAATGAATATAGTCAATGTCAACTTCACAGATAATATAGTTATTGCCAACTTTATAGAGCACACAATCAATATGAACTCAACAATTCAAATATTCAATGTCAACTTAATAGTGTACATAATCAATATGAATTAAACAATTCATACATTAATGACAATCTAATAATGCATGTAGTTACCTGAATGAGGCAATTCAATCAAATAGATGTATTTAAATGAGTATATTTAAGGTGGCCAACAAGTGAATGATAAATTAAGAAAGGTCATGGGTAAGATAAGTATTGCAAAGAGGGCTGGGGGGAAGCATGAGTGGGTACTAAATTTTATAGAATAATAGTATGTGGAAGAAAAGGATGAACACAAAAAAATCCCCATACTTCAAATGAAGAGTCGAAGAAATTGTGGAGATACACAAAAAGTACAATAGCAAGTCATAATTAAATTAAAAATGTACATTATTTCTTTACTATTTCTTCTAATTATTTCATTTTTTCACATTTCATGCCATGATTTGAAGGTGGAAATATTGAAACATAAAATTGTGGAAAGATTAAATCACAAAGGACAATAGAGAACCACTCTTTAGTTTGGATAATGTAGACATGTACTTGACCATTTTGACTAATTATTTGTTTCTATTATTGTGCATTCAATTATTAATAACCCTTAAATCATTATAAACCCTTACCCTCAATGATTTCACACCATTTATGCTTGCATGTTTAAAGCTAACATATATTTCTATTTTTCAAATGATGTGTATTTGATCAACCTGGCATAGAGGATAAAGAAACAAGGAACTTTTTTATACCATGTGGATAGTAGACTTTAAAATATTATACAAAATGTTATAAGAAACACAATGATAAAGAGATTTTTGATAAGTCTTAAAGTTTCTTCAAAGTTATCAAAGCTCTAGTTGTCATGGTGTTTCTTATAGCATTTGGGAGCTATGCTTTTTCAAAGTGCTATATAGTTTCTTGCATGTGTCAATAATTGAGAGCTATTCATTTTATCTTCCTTTGTCTCATTGTTGTTATTTTTAGAAGAAGGTTTTTTTTTAGTAGAGGTAATTATTTGTTTCTATTTATGTACATTCAATGGTTAAAAACCCTTAAATCACAATAAACCCTTAACCTCAATGATTACACACCCTTGAATCACATCCCAAAAATCTTTACCCCAAATCAATGATTATTTGTAGAATGGAAGAATCTATGGAGATAAGAACAAGTAATAATTAAATCGACAATGTACAATATTCCTTTACCATTCCTTCTAATTATTTATTTTTGCCATACTACATACAATGATTTGAAGGTGTAAATATTGAATCATAAAATTGTGGAATGGTTGAATCATAAAACCACAACAAAAAATTGTTCTCTATTTTGGATATTCTAAGGAATTACTTGACCATTTTGACTAATTATTTATTTCTTTGATTGTACATTCAATGATTACAAACCTTTGAATTATCCCTCTTAACTACAAATAAAATATCCTTTAAGAGAATCTATTTTATATTTCATCTAATTTTTCTTAAACCAATTGAGATCCTAATTACTCATTGCCCTTTTCCTCTAATGAATTCCTTAACAAACATAATTAGCTGCTATGAAACCTTAGAAAATGATTAAAACACACTAAAAGTGATGGTTTCAATAAAGATGTTGAGGAAAATTTTAAACATAGACAAGACCCCATTAATCTATCAAAACCTACAAGGTACTTCAAATATTTGAAAAGAACACAACAGAAAACAATGATACTATCAAAATTGTACACTAATACTTTCTTGATTCAAAACCTTTAAATAAAAAAAATCATTAACCTCAATGATTAAATATTTTATAATAATCCCAAAACCCTTAACCTTATTGTTGTGGAGTCTGATTAGTCTACAAGTGGGATAGTGTTGTGATATGGAGCCTTATCAGACTTAGAGGTTTATTTAGCATGATTTCCCTCTAGATCATTTCTACGAGGGTTTGGGGGCAATGCCTCCAAGATGGGGTCAAGGGGCAGCACCCCTGTGGGGTCCTTATATTGTAAAAGGTGTCAGCTATTATTTTTCTATTATTTTAGCCCTAATTTTGTAAGCGCCAAAAAATCTTATATAAAAAGGCTTAGGATTAGGGATTTTCATAATGTGTTATGTGAAAATTGGTACTTGTGGTGGCATTGAGTTGTAAGGGATTACAAATTGTAATCAGGTTGTAATCACTGGATAGTAATAATATTGGACTTGTTGTTGGTGGACATAGCGCAAGGATTAGGTGAACAATGTTAAATCTTGGTGTCTTGTGTTCTCTTTTATGTGATCTACTTTTTTCTAGTATTGGTTATATTTGCATGTAATTGTTATTTCTATTTGAGGTTAATCTTAACCAACCTCATCTTATAACCCTTGAATACACCTTCTACAAAACCAGTATTAACATTCCATGATTATAAACCCTTAAATCATTACAAACCCTTAACCAAAATTAAATCACATTGAATACAATCTTGTTTACATTTCATATAGATTATTTAAAACCATTTGAAACTAGTAGTTATCATTTCCCTTATCGAGTAATGATTTCCTTCATTGCCATTATTAGCCACAAGAGAACCTTAAAAAAATGTGAAACAAATAAAAATAATTATTTTAGTAAATGAGTTGAAGAAAATTATAAACACATAGAAACCCTCATATTTGTGCCTAGCTATGCAAGATTCTTTAAACATTCACAAAAAATACAACAAAAATCAATGATTTTATTGATAGTCTACAATATTTCTTGTCCATTTAGAATAATCATTTGTTTATTTCATTATACATTAAATTATTAGAACCTATTAATTCAAAATAAACCCTTAACCTCACTAATAAAAAACCCACAAATCATTCAAAAACCCTTAACCTCATCACAAAACCAATAAATCTTTACAAATTCTTAAACCCATTTTTTATTTCCCTTTTCATGTAATGATTGTGTCCATTGACATTATTAGCTACAACATAACCTTACAAAAATGATTGAAACACACTAAAAGAAATGATTTTGGTAAATATATAATAAATAATAAATAATCTTGACCTCAACCCACCTACCTATCCAATTTTTAAAAAAATGATTTTGGTAAATATGTCAAAGAAAATTATAAATTGGACTAAACCTCATATTTCTACCGAAACTTGCAAGCTAACTCAAACATTCACAAAAAATACAATAGAAAGAAATGGTTTTATGGACATTCTAGACTATGTCTTTACCATTTTCTAAAATTATTACTTTCACATTACATGCAATCATTTCACGATGAAATCCCAAAAATATACAATGAAAATTGCAAGAAAATCTTGAAAATACTACATGTAATAAATAATTGTGAGATATTGCTACTTCATGATTTGTCATCTTAGATGTAGAAGAAGAAATAGGTTGAGAAAAATGGTAGAGACAAAGGAAACATGAAGTGTTGGCAAGAGCTCTATGAGTTACATCTACACGACAAAAATGAACTAGTTTAGGGTAAATTTGTCATAGTTATTGGCTTTACCACATGTGATAACATGGCATTTGGTGAACGATTAAATGTGTTGGAAATGGAAAGGAGTAACTAAGAGGGGAGGGGTGAATCAGTTACTACAAAAACAAATCCAAAGTCCCTTTTAAGATGTCAACATAATATAAAATCCAAATCCTGATTTAACTCAATTAACATTGAATATTCTATTGTAACTTAGTTAACACTAAATATACTACTATCACTCAGTTAACACAGAGATAATTAGATCTTAAGAAATTAATATGATTAGCCTTTATTAACTTAGTTGCAGAGACAAAAAATGAAATAACATGAACACAAGAGACGTGAAGATTTAATGTGGAAACCCAATTTGGGAAAGCCACCAATTGGAACTAGTTATTATTTTTTACTCTTATGAAGTGATCCATGTTAGGAGGAAACCTTGTTAAAGGTTACAAAACACACTATTAGGTGTGGACCTATTAGAGCATTTGATTCACCCTATTAGGAGTGGTCGTGTTAGAGGTCTTTAGACACTTCAATCTAGAAATGCCACCTTGTTAGAGGATTTATTGAATAGTTTTTAAGATAACTCTATTATGAGATTTGATTCACTACTAAAATTATTAGAGAGTAATAATGACTTGATCTGATTGCTGATGCAACTGACTTTTTTGGCTCAGATCTCAGCTCTATCTTGATTACTTGATCCTCCTTGATCAGAATGTTCTTTGTAGCTTGGTCAACTTGGATGCTCTTCCCTTAATAGATATCCTTCAAATTTTCTTCCTTTATTCAACTTCTTCAATTCCTTAATTCATTCCTCAACTTGACCTTCCATATATATGATTCACCTTGTCAAGTCAGCTTGAATACTCTTTTTAAACAAATAATTTTCATCCCTTAAGTCGGCTTGTATTAACCAATAAATTTATCTTGAACAAAATATGTTGATAGATGGCTAATACAAAATTGAGTACTCGGTCAACATAGAGGATCCCTTCATTAATTGACTCAACATGGTTAGAATAGGAGTTCTAATGTTAATTGACCCAATTTAGTCATACTAAATTCACTTCATCATTAATTGATTGAGCTCGATTAATACTCTCTCTAAACTTGGTTACAATATATATAGGAAACTACCTTCAATTCCCAAGTGAGCTTGGCTATCACTAACTATTCGGTAAAGGCTTGACATTTTACATAACATCAAAGATAATATATAATTGAATAATTGTTTTCAATAATATCCCTCTTCGGCATTGATGGCAATAGCATCTCATCATATAACGAAATTTTAGAAAAAATAGAAGTAGGGATAATATTGTTAGTTTCATTATGATTCTCATTCATGAGAACTCCCTCTATCAATGAGAACTCCCTCTGACATCAATCTCTCCCTTTGGAGTGATTTTCTCTGACTAAAATATCTCCCTCTAACTTACTTATCTCTTCTTATAAAAATTTTTCAATACAAAATTTCTCTAATATCACAACAAACTCATCCTCTTTGACATCTTATACCAAATACAAAAATAAATGTATTTTCCATGTACCCGATGTATTGATTCATATGCAATTTGCTTTGAAAATAATGTGTCAACTTGACAGATCTTCAAAATGCTTGGTTGATCCATCACTAAACTTTGTTTAGTGAGCTTCAGATAGGGGAATGGCCCCTAGCTTACCTCTTAGATTCAAAAATGTATCCTTAGGTAATGGCTTGGTGAATATGTCTACAATTTATTCCTTTGTATTCATGTATTCCAATCTAACCTCTTTGTCTTGTACTAATTCTCTTAGAAAATGATACTTTATTGCAATCTTCTTTTTCTTGGTATGCATCATTGAATTCTTGGATATGTTATTTGCATTAGTATTATCACAGAAGATAGCTATTCTATCCTTGATTTCTTCCTTCATACCTGACAATAGTTGTTTGAACAAAATGATGTTGGAACAATTAACTATTAGTGCAACATATTATGTTTCTTCTATAGACTAAGAGATGAAATTTTGTTTGTTTTTCCAAGACACTAGCATCTTTCCAGGAAAGAATGCTTCACCACTAGTGTTGTTTCCTATCATCAATACTTCCTGCTCAATCAACATCAATGAAGGCTTTCAATTTCAAAGTTGCCTCCTTTATTAAACCACAAACCATAATCTTCATTACCTTTTAGATAACTCATAATTATTTTTATTTCCATCATATGATTTTCCTTTGGATTAGTAGAAAATCTTTCCTCCATACCAACTAAAAATGCAATATCAAGTCTTGTGTATACCACATACTAAAGTTTTCCAATCATTGATCTATATGTTGTCTAATCTAACTCTTTGGAATCATCATTTTTAGAAAGCTTATGTCCAATAGACATAGGTATTCCAACTAGTCTAGAATCCTCCATTCCAAATTTCTTCAATGTCTCATTGATGTACTTTGATTGAGTAATGTAGATACCATCTTTCATCTATTGAATTTGCAAGCCAATGAAGAATTTAATCTCTCCAAACATTAACATTTCAAATTCTTTATTCATTTTCTCAAAAAAATTTGCATAAGTCATCATGTCCAGTGAATAATGTATCATCACTAGTGCATTATAGGTCAAATTTTGACCAAATATTTTGACCAAGCCCTGAATGGGCTTGTTGGATACCTTTTTTTAATGCCCAAGTTGATCAAAATTTTGACCAGAATAGGGTTTCTCAAATTGGTCAACATTCCAACCAAATCAGGTTCATAATAAAAAAAAGAGAAACATGATTCATTATTTCTAATTTCATAGAGTTTATTTTTGATAGCACTCTGTGTGCACATGGGAGGTATTTGATGGCTATTTGATTTTCTTGGGAGCTATTTCATTGTGATTTTATTTTATTTCTACCCACACAAAGTCCTAACTTGAGATTTTGCAAAAATGTATTTATTTGTTATTTTGTCATGCACCACAAGAGCTATTAAAGGTGAGGTTTTTGGGCATATCTCATAGGAGGTATGTGGTCGATTGGATAGGATTCAGTTTTAAAAAAATTCTCCATTCTTCTAGGGGATACCATATATGTGACTTGTCTTTATTTATTATTTTTTGACTTTCCTATGCAGTACCCTTGACATCAAAATGATAATTTTGAATTTGATGGTAGTGCACCAAGGAAATGGGGAAGCTTTACATACAAGAATAAATGCCTAATGAAGAAAGGATATCTCCCCATTAGCAACAGGTAATCCCCCTACAATAAGCCACAAGAAGGGATATTATATTGAATGATATGCCTGACTAGGGAATTACTCCACTTGGCATTCATCTATATGGGAGCACCTAGTTGATTGCCCAACAAAAGAGTTGTTTAGTGGAAGAAAAATTAATAACAAGGAAGAAAAAATCTATAAGAATCAAAATCATTGATTAACTTATAAATGCGTGTCTATTGTTATCATTTGATATTTTTCATCTATAAATATGGTCTCTATCCATCCGTAAATAAATCACATTCCATTAGTTATGTTTCTATGTTTGATTAGTTTTTGGCATCATCATTCTTAACTTTCAAATTGTTCTAACAATTATAATCTCGTGCTACCCCAATTAAATCATTGTAAAAAAATCTTCATATCATTATAGTAGTCATACATGTCTGTGTTGGACTTCATCTGAATGTTATGAATTTTTGGGTCATTTATATGATACTTCACGTACTTCAATAAGCTAGAAACTTAGATTCTTCATTAATACCTTCTTGACCAAGTCTTTGTATAAGATTATTTTTAAATAGAACTCTCATATGATTCCAACATGATTTATTTTGAGAAGTTATTATTGATTTCCCATAACAACAACATAATCACCCAATGTTGAGGAATATGCAATACTAATTTTCCCACCAATTACATAATTATGAGAGTGCAAGATTATCTTTTAGTTTGGACTATTTAGCATCACCAAAAACCTCTAATACCTAGGTCATATCTCTAAGAATAATTTCTCTCAACACATAATTTGACATGAATTTAGATGCAATGTATCAATTGAATCTAGAAATATTTAACTACCTCCATCTCCCAAGCCAATTCCCCATCTTTCAATAGATATCTTGTGTCTATGGATGTTGAGGTGATCCATCTCTTGAAAGAAAAGCCTGCAGCATTTTATGGCTTTCAATCCAACTACATTTAGGCTTCTTCTAATTTCTCTATCTTTCATCAAATTACTATTTGAAAAAATCATCACACCTACTCATTTTTCTTAAAGCTCCCACTTTGAATGTAAAGGGATCATGTGAAAGATTTATGTAGTTTAGAGTCTTCACATTCAACAAAATTTGATTTTTAGTGGATTCAATTCAAATCATTCAATTTCATGAGCACATAAAAAATCTATTAACATTTATAGAAAATTTTAATGCTATTCTATTTTACACACATGCATAATGAAATATTTGTGAAGATGATAAGTAAAAATATTTCATTTATCTACCTTGTAGTGAAAATTTTGTATGCAACTATAGAGTAGGGAGGATGCCAACAAGGTTGAGTTAATTTTGACATACCCTGCAAATTGTATTTTCTTAAAAAAGAATTGTTTCATTTTTAAAGCTTTTTAAATAATCAAAATTTTGTAGCTTTCCAATTCATCACACATTGAGGTGAAATCTATTTGAGTCATTCTTTAACATAGTTCTTGTACCATAACTACATTTACACATGTTGAAAACATATCTACTAGATCTATTTCAACTACACTCTTCAATAAAATTCCCTTATTCATTATGAATTATATTTGTTGGAAATTTTTTGGAGGTCTCTCAAATAAATTCACTTTTTGAATATCTTGTAGTCATTAGACACCATGAGGTGACCTCTCTTTGAGGCATTTTTCCAAATGTATTTGGAGTCTTATCTTTATATTGATTACTAGCTTTTTTTTGTGCTTAAAAGTGTGACAATCTATTCTAACAAATCTTATTTGTGTAACCTACAAGCATGATATGGTTTTAGATCACATGTCTTAGAAACTAGATATGTATTAGAGCACCTAGCCACTATGGAGATGATTGAAACTTCAAACCCTAGCTTTAATGAGAGTGTCATTATTATTTTAAAGAAACTACTTCAAACCTCCATTATCTCAGCTGCCCAACTCTTTCAATGGATTCTTTAGCATCCCCATAAATGATTGCAACCCTCCAAAAACCATGTAGCTTATACATAAGCCTTTGTCCCATTTCTTGAATGTTGATACCTTTTATTCTTCATGTTAGGATTAAACCACAGACAGAAATAACAATTACATGCAAATATAACCAATAATAGAAAATAATAGACCACATGAAAAAGAACACAAGAAACCAAGATTTAACGTGGTTCACCCAATCCTTGGACTATGTCCACCAAACAACAAGTCTGATATTATTATGATCTAGTGACTACAACCTGATTACAATCCATAATCCCTTACAGCTCAATACTACCACAAGAACCAATTTTTGCATCACCACACTAAAATAATCCCTAACCCTAAACCCTTTTATAAAAGTATTTTTTACTGCTTTAGGGTTATAATTAATAATTACATGGTGGCCCAAAATCCCAATAAAACAGGGCCCACAAATTTTTTTGGGGTGATCCCTTGAGCCCCAAAGAATTTATGAAGTATATACAGTACTTTTTTTATCAATCACCACAATCTAACAATCTTCCACTTGGGGACTAATCAGGCTCTACTCTAAACAACAATCTCCCACTTGGAGATTGATCCTGTAGCTAGGCCACTACTCCATAAGGCTCCCATTGGATCAAACCACCCTAGACTCTACTATTCTTTTATTCATGTTCAGTCTAGAAGACCAATCGAAGCTAAAGAGGAATTCAACCTCTCCCTTGTCACTACCTTGGTAAACATATCTGTTGGATTTTCATCTGTATGTATCTTTGCTAGCTTTAACTGTCCATCCTCCAAAACAAATTGAATGAAATGGTACCACAACTATATGTGTTTTTTCTTTGAATGTAGAGCTGAATTCTTCACAAGATGAATGACACTCTGACAATCTCTAAACAAATAATTATCCATCTAAGGATGTCCCAATTCTTCCAAGAATAACTAAAGCCATATCATCTTCTTGGCTACCTTTGTATCAGCAACATACTCTACCTCTATAGTGGATAAAGCAATAACCTTTTGTAATTGAGAAACCTAGCTCATGGCTTCCCCACCAATAGTAGAGACATAACCTATAGTATTTTTCCTGGTATCAATATCCCCTACCAAATTTGAGTCAACATAAACCTGTAAATTAGTAGTGGAGCCCGAAAAGTGTAAACACTTATTGGATGTTCCTCTCAAATATCTGAGAATCCATTTGACTACATTCCAATGCTCAATTCCTAGATGACTCATATACCTACTAATGAATCCCACTGCATGTGCAATATCTGGCTTGGTACATACCATGGCATACATCAAGCTTCCTATAGCTGAAGCATAGGTTACCTTGGACATCTAATTCTCTTTGTCTTGTGTCTTGGGACACATCTCCTTATTCAACTTCAAAAGATGAGGTAAAGGTGTGCTGACAAATTTAGCATTCTCCATAGAGAAATGTTGCAACACCTTCTCCACATAATTAACTTGAGATAGCGTCAATGTTCTATTTTTCCTATCTTTGCAAATCTTCATACCAAGGATTTTTTTTTCTGCCCCCAAATCCTTCATATAAAATGCATGTTCTAATTAGCATTTCAGCCCTTTAATGTGATCCATGTTAGACCCAACTACAAGCATATCATCAACATATAAACATAAAATAATGTAGCTGTCATCATCAAACCTCTTAAAATAAACACAATGATCTAAATGAAACCTATTGTATCCATGATCATGCATAAAACTATCAAATTTTAGATAACATTACCGAGGTGCTTGCTTCAAGCCATATAAACTTTTTTTCAATTTGCACACTAAGTTCTCCTTACCTTTTACTGCAAATCCCTGTGGTTCAGCCATATATATCTCTTCATCCAAATCACTATGAAGGAAGGTTGTTTTAACATCAAGCTACTCTAAATGAAAATCTTCAGTAGCCACAAGAATTAAAACAATACAAAAAGAAGTCATCTTAACAACAGGAGAAAATATCTCATCAAAATCAATGCCCTTTTTCTTTGCAAATCCTTTCACAACTAACCTGGCTTTAAATCTTTTCTTACCTCCTTCCTCTTCTTTCAACCTATAAACCCACTTATTCTATAAAGCTCTTTTACCTATAGGAAAATTGCATAAATCCCATGTCTTATTCTTCAGCAAAGAGTCCATTTCATCTTTCATTGTAGACTCCCACTGAATCTTAGTATCCACCTACATAGCTTCATCATAACATTTAAGTTCACTAGCATCAATAAGTAAAATTGAATACAAAGACAGAGAGAATCTTTTTGCAAGTCTAATTTTCCTTTTTGACCATCTAACATTTACTAGTATGTGTGGTATTTTTTGTTGCGATTGTTACACACCATGAGGAATGGTTGGAACATCAACTTTTGGAGTATCATCCAGCACTACATAATCATCTTCTTTTTTCTCATGTTGCTGCAATAGATCTTTGTACAACACTTTCTCATTGAATATGACATTCCTACTTCTTAAAATTTTATGATTTTCAAAATCCCAAAGCCTATAACCAAATTCATTAATGCCATATCCAACAAATACACATTTCTTCGACTTAGCTTCTAGCTTGGTTCTATTTTCAGAATCTATGTGAGCAAATGCTTCACAGCCAAAGGTTTTGAGAAAAGAATAACTCACCTTCTTACGAATCCATGCTTCCTCTAGAATACCACAACCCAAAATAGTAGAGAGATCTATATTAATCAAATATACAATAGTATTGACAGCCTCCACCCACATGTGTAAGGGCAACCCAACATGCAACCTCATGCTCCTTGTGCACTCCATTATAGTCTTGTTCATGCATTCAACCACTCCATTTTCCTGTGGAGTCCTTGGAATAGTTTTCTATATATTTATACCATTAGTGGAGCAATAATCTTAAAATTCATGACTATAATACTCACCACCATTATCAAATTTGAGACATTTTAATTTCTTACTAGTCTCATTTTCAACCAAGCATTTCCATTTCTTAAAAGTTTGAAATATATTAAATTTTTGTCTAAAGAAATAAACTCATACTTTTCTAGTTGCATCATCAATAAATGTAACATAATAATGAGAGCCACCAAGGGAAGATACCCGAGCTAGTCTCCATACATTTGTCTGCACAAGCTCTAATTTCTCCTTTTTGTTTTCCTTCCCAATCTTTACAAAACTCACTCTTTTGTTTTCCATACACACAACTTTTATAGAAATCCATATTAACACATTTCAAACTTGGTAAAACTTTCTTTGAATAAAGTATTTTCATATCTTTTTCCCTCATGTGCCCAAGTGTGTTGTTCTCCCTACTCAACTACAACGATTGTTCTTGAACATTCATTTTTCTTTGAAACAATTAAAGTAGAAGGAACAATATGACCTATACAAAAATATGACCTATACAAAGATATAAGGTTCCTACTTTCACACCTTTTGCTACTACAAGGGAACCTTTTGAAACTTTCTAATTTTTATCATTAAAAGTAACTACACAACCCTCATCACCAAGTTGCCCTGCTGAAATTAAATTTCTACTCAGCCTTGGAACATGTCTTACCTCATGTAGTAGCCAATGATTCCCATTCTACAACTTAATCTTAATTTTTTCCTTTCCAACAATATGACAGGGTTCATTATCCCCCAAATAGACAAGCCCAAAATCCCTTGGACATAATCAATGAAATAACCTCTATGAGGTGTAGCATGAAATGAAGCACTAGAATCTAGAACCCATGAATCATCAACACTTTCTAAAGATATAAGCAAAGCATCCTCTTTGGATTTTTTATTTACCACATTTGTCTCCTTGTCTCCATCTAGTTTATCTCCTTCATGTTTCTTTTGATTCTAGCAATCTTTCTTTTTATGACCTAGTTTCCCACAGTACCAGTTTTTCATTTGGTCCTCTCGATTGAGACATCCTCCCCTTTGACTTTCCTCTTGATTTCCCATGATTTGTAGAATTACTTTCTCTCTCAGTCATTTTGCCCCTAATGTGTGCATTCAAAGCACTTCCTAATATAGATCCACCTGAGGATTTCCTATGAGTTTCCTCACTCAAAATAACACCGATCACATAATCATATTTTAGGGACTAGATCCAAGAACAAAATTACTCATAGCTATTACCAAGCCACTCCAGCTTTCAGGCAAAGAACACAAAATCAAGAGAGCCCTAATTTCTTATTCAAAATTAATACCCACAGAAGATAAATGACTAGTAATAGTATTAAAATCATTTAAATGATTTGTAACAGATCCACCTTTTTCCATTTTCATATTAAATAAATGCTTCATAAGAAATAACTTGTTTGAAGTGGAGGGCTTTTCATACAGTGTCACTAGGGTTTTTATCAACTCTTCTGTTGTCTTTGCTTTTGTAATATTAAATGCCACTGATGGTGCCAAGAATAATCGAATGCTTCCAAGTGTCTTTCTATCCAAAAGATCTCATTCATCATTTGACATAGATCCCTGATTCTTGGCTTTGCCTTCTAATGGCTTCCATAAATCCTTCTCATAAAGATAGTCTTCCATTTGCATCTTCCATCACTAGAAGTTTTGCCCATTAAACCTATCAACCCTCAGCTTACCCTCATCTACCATCAATCCCACTCAACTATGAGACTCCCACTCAACCATGAGACTTTCCTACAAAGGATAACTAAAAAACAACCTCACTCTGGTACCACTTGTTAGGATTAAACCATAGACAAAAATAACAATTACATGCAAATATAACCAATAATATAAAATAATAGATCACATAGAAAAAAACACAAAGAACCAAGATTTAATGTGGTTCACCCAATCCTTAGGCTACATCCACCAAATAGCAAGTCTAATATTATTATGATCTAGTGATTACAACCTAATTACAATCTATAATCCCTTACAACTCAATACTGCTGCAAGAACCAATTTTTGCATCACCACACTAAAACAATCCCTAACCCTAAACCCTTTTATACAAGTATTTTTTATTTCTTTAGGGTTATAATTAATAATTACATGTTGGCCCAAAATCTCCATAAAATAGGGCCCAAATTTTTATTTTGGGGTGATGTCCCAAGCCCCAAAGAATTTATGAAGTATGTATAGTACTTTCCTGATCAATCACCACAATC
The DNA here is from genome assembly GCA_028749045.1 of Cupressus sempervirens. Lineage (NCBI taxonomy): Eukaryota > Viridiplantae > Streptophyta > Pinopsida > Cupressales > Cupressaceae > Cupressus > Cupressus sempervirens. Next base: position 470,642,283 of record CM053786.1, read on the forward strand.
TAACACTTCATGCAACAGAAAGTGTCTTATAGACTCTTGAAAAACTCCATTATAAAGAGTAGGGGTATGGTGTCAGTCTACAAGATGGAAACCTAAAGCAACAAAGAAAACCTTTCAATCTTCCCTAACTTCATACCATGTGAACATGCAACCACTCTGGTACTTTACCTAAAAAACACATCCAATTTATTATCCAACCAGTTGTTAAAGAGAACTAGACCAATAACTAATGAGGTTAGGCACACAAATAGTATTAGTATTGATTCTAGACTCTATTCAACTTGGTAGAAAGCTTTTGAAATATCTATACTCCATGTCCTATGATTTACTAATAGTCGATTAGTTCTATCCTTTGCACAATTTTTACAAATATTATTTATTGATGAACTCACTTGGCTTATGAATCAATGATGACACAAATTCCTCATTCTCATTATTTTTAGATTAGTTCATTTAACTTAGGTGCTGCCTAAAGTCTTTTCGATGCATATGTACTTGGTACTTCACATGACATTTGGTAATCATTTTTGTGCGGGAAAATCTTTTCAGGTAGTGGCTATAGAGAAATTTATATGTACTTGTAGTGAATGTTAAATAATGGAAGTGTTATAAATTTTCATTGAGTAAAGGTGCATTTAATTTGCACCATAGACATCGCCAACTTGTTGTTTGACTAGCTATTTACTCAACCCCCATTTCTTGTTGATTTTGGTTTTACAATTATGGAAGAATATGTTTGGGATTCTATGTTTTCTATGGCTCCCCCTCCATCTTTATCATTTGATGAAGTTGATATGGAAGTGGAAGACTTTTTAGATTTTTCTAAATAAATAGAAATAGAATGAACTTGGTCAATTTTCTTTATGAAAGTTTTGATATGGCTCATCATGTGATATTTTTCAAATTGTGATACTTATATTTAAGTTTAGTATATATTCATGCTACAATGTAGCCCAAGTTTTAAGTGACTTCTATTTTGAAGACTATTTGTATATAATTTTGTGTAAAATATGTTGGATATGCCAAATTTTTATGGGTTGCTTTCGTATAGTAAGTAAGAAGTCAGATTGGGTTTGCATTTTTTTTCTTGAATGTGCCTACCTTGGTAATTGCCAGCTTCGAAGGGCTTCACAGTAAATCATGGATTCTCTATGATCTCACATATTTTAAGTTTATGTATCTCACTTATTTTTTGGAGATATTGTATTCATCTTAGGAATCTAGTTTGTGTTTACATTGGATGGCTTTTGTTAGTGTCATGGTTACAATTTGAATTCTAGATCAAAATCAATGAGGGCAAATTTTATGCCCATTTTTGGCTTGGCTCTCTAGTGTTCATTTTGTCATTAGATAATGACTAGATTAACACTTGTCTTCATATGATCATTGGACACTTTTGTAAATCATAATTTAATCAACATGTACATTCCATTATGTAGGTTGAGTATTAGGCAGTGGTTTGGGGATTAATTTTGAATAGCTCCTCTCTTTTGGAGCTTTCATGTAATGAGCTAACTATACTAGGTTCTAGATTTCACAAGCTTATTTCATGGGGGAGTGTAGAAGTATATTTAACCAATAGATTTCACAAAAATTGATTTTTATTATTCAAACCTACACCATACTCTTCCTCTCTTCTCTCTACATTACATTCTTTGATTTCTACATGAGATTGCATTGCTTAAGTAATAGAATGACATTTCACATCCCCAAGATGGTTGGCCTTCCATGTTCTAAAAACTATCATGTTGTAAAATGTTGTTAGCAACATTTTTGATAACATAGCAAAATTTTACACTTTCTTTGCATTTTATGCTACCACATGCCTACTTGGTACCTTAAATAGGTCCAAAGTCTTATAATGAACATTTTAATACTACACTTTACTCCATCCATGTCCTTGCATGATATTTTCCACTTTTAGAATCTTTGACTTAGTTTGACCAACATTGACTAAAACATAACCTTGGTCTACATGATGACCTTAATTGAACACATACTTACATGAAATTATGAAGTAATGAAATTTTCCATATACTTTTGAAATATTTAATATTGTTAGAGAAGTTCTAACCACAAGAATCTATGTATATTTTTGTTTCCATATACTTTTGTAATATTTAATAATGTTAGTAAAGTTATGAAAATACAACAAATGTTGACATATGAAACAAAATAATGAAATGCCAAACATAAAAAACTAGTAATTATATTTCCAATCCTAAATTTGAAGATTAACATGCATTATAATTACTTTAGAGATGTGGGATCAGTGGAACTAAATGAATGGATGTGAAACAACCTATGGGACCCACAAATAAGTGGAAAAAAGATAAGCATGCAATGTTAGAGTAAATAATTATTATTTACGCTTTACTTAAGTTTACATAGGATAAATGAATTTATTTATTAGCTGTCATCTAGGAGTTAGCATACTTTTATGTATTGACTTTTTGACAACAGAGGATTTTTTTCCTACCTTGTCATACCTATCCTCTTGTCTACATGGAGGATAATCCACCTTTTATGGACATATGTTGAGTTGTCATGCTTATCTCGTAGCACTTTCTAGCTCATTCTAGAAGCTTCCTAGAGGCCTTTATAAACAGGCTCTCCTATTGTATTTGCATATCATATTATACATCAATTCTAAGAATACAATTTTCTAATTTTCAAACCAAAACCTTACCTCTTCTTGTCTTTTTCTTCTCTGTGACAAGTTTTCTAGATGCAAGTGATTCGAGGGCTTATGGATTTGATTAGCATATTTTCTCAAACCCAACATGGTATCAAAGCTAGATCTATTGTAGCTTCTTTAGAATTTGGAGAGAAAGGGAGAGCAAGGGTTTGATGGATCAGATCTAGAGTTTTTTGGGTATTTCTTGAGAAAATAGGGGGCTTACTAATTTTTGGAGCTACTTGAGGCCAAATAGATGTCACAGATGGATTTAGAAGGCATCAAAACCCTCATTTCCATATAAAATTTGTCCATTTTCGACAACATTGCTCCGAGAGGCAAAAGAATTATACCAGGCAAAGCCATATGGCCTCATGCATGCAATTCAGGGCATTTTTAAAAAAAAACTTAAAATTAACTACATGCTGCCACTGTGCCACCAACATGCCCCCATAGCCTAGCCCACATGCCACAACATAGCTACTGCATTACAATCACTATTGTAGCACAACTGCCATCGCAGCTCAGCTGCAATGTAGCCACCCCTATAGCCACCATCAACTATGGCCACCTTCATCGATTACAGCCTCCCACCAACCATTGCACCATTGTTGATAGCCCGCAATTCCACCTCCATGCCATGCCTGATGCCACCTATTGTGCCTACCCATTTGGTGCTTTTTGTACATGCCTTATGGCACTAGTTCCATGCCAACACCTACCACATGGTCATGCCACGCTAGCTTTTTTAGGTCGTACTTCCACGTAGATGCCACGTGGTAGTCTTTTTTTGCTGTTATGGTCTCCAAGCCATAAAATTTAATCCATTGAAATATTGACATCAACATGAGATTAGCACTACATCAGTACCTCCTACAAGCCCTTCATATCATTTTTTGACCTATTATTGGTATTTTGGCCATTACTTGAGCATATGGAGGTCTTCTTTCGATCTGAAAGAAGTGCCAAAAAGCTAGTTCCAAGAAAGAGACATTGGTGTAGGTATTTTTTGGTTTTTGATGCAGCTTAGTTGCATTATTTTGTAGTAAAAGTTGGATGTTCTATTTTTCACTTCAGCGGGCATATGTTGAGTGTCCTATCTCTATTTTTTGAAAATGTTATTTTTTGGAAATTTGGTTCTATCATCTTTTTTAGAAATGTTGTAATTTCCTTTAGATTCTACCTCATGCTCTTTCTATCATGTATTTTTCTTTTTTGCACTATGGTGGATATCTTGGGTGTTCCAAGTCCAAGGATCATTTTCATGGCATGGGATCTTTTCTTTTGAGTTGTAGTATTTTTTGTATCAGATTTTCCCTTTTTGATCATTGTTGATATCATTTGTAAGCATCTTTATGCAAACACACTGAGATAAAGTGCCACTCTTGCATTCTAGGATCTTGAATGTTATTTTGAGTCAGTTGTACTCGCACTCCATTATAAAGTGCCATGGGGGGATAGTTGTATGTCTTTTTGGTGTCCTCTTCCTTTGTCAAGTGTGTGTACCTTCTACAAAATTAGCCCCATGATGTGTTAATGATACGTGCCTCTATAGGTGTTTGTACCTCTTCCTCACTCTCGTTGTTCTTGGTTCTTTCTACAGAGGAATTTTGGCCCACTTTCTCAGTTGCCTATCACCTCACCTTATCCACATTAGGGGAGGGTTCTTCTATTGTTTCTAATGTTTCCTTGGTTTGATGGTTTGATAGAGTGAGCTATGTATTCAGTATTTGATCCTATATACTAGATGATTGTAGTGGCTAGCTACCTATGCATTTTGGTGAGATGGATCATCTACCATATAGACACTCTTCTTGGCACTCTTACTTTGGTTACAACCTTCTATCTCAAATGAGGTTCTATAGATTAGCAATTTCCTTTTGACAGAGTTTGTAGCTTCTTCATGCTTTAGTGATGTTCTTCATGATCTTCTCTTTGTTCCTATTTTTTGGAACATTCCTCTAATTGGAGGCTTCTTCAGTCCTTCACTAGGTTTTCAGCTATCTCTTTTTGGAGAGGGGTTTTTCCCACTGGATTTTCTCCTTTGTCTCAAGTTTACAGAGATTGCATTGTATTTCTTTGCATTTGTAAATGAGTGCCTAACATGGCATCATTGTCGGGACCCATTTTGCATTTCATCATAGTTGTTGTGAGCTTAAATTCATTCCCCTAAGTTACACTTAAGGGGGGGGTGTTAGAGTAAATAATTGTTATTTACATTTTACTTAAGTTTACTTACGATATATGCATTTATTTATTAGTTGTCATCTATGAGTTAGCATACTTTTATGTATTGACTTGTTGACAACACAAGAGTTTGTTCCTACCTTGTCATACCTATCCTCTTGACTATGCGGAGGATAATCCACCTTTTGTGGATGTATGTTGAGTTGTCATGCTTATCTCCTAGCACTTTCTAGCTCATTCTAGAAGCTTCCTAGAGGCCTTTATAAATAGGCTCTCCCAGTGTATTTGCATATCATATTGTACATCAACTACATTAATTCTAAGAATACAATTTTCTTATTTTCAAACCAAACACTTGCCTCTTGTTGTCTTTTTCTTCTATGTGATAGGTTTTCTACATGCAAGTGATTTGAGGGCTTGTGGATTTGATTTCTGTATTTTCTCAAATCCAACATGCAAAGCCCAAAATTGCATTTATTGTATAAGATTTTATGAATCAGTTCACAATTGCATCACATTCAAATATATGAAGTGGGAACATTAGCATTTAGTTCCAATTCTTAGATCTTATAAAAAAAAGCAATAAAAAGATTTCAATATTCATTGGTCATCTTATAAAATCTAGTTAACCATTGATGGTGTCATATCTTCATTTTTAGGTAAGGACAATGTAGTAGGTGTTGGAATACTTTAGAATAACTAGGGATTGAATTAATTATCCAAGGTCCAAATGTATAAATAAAACTTTTCATAGCTTAGTGAACCAATCAAATATTTATTTTCATGCATGCATCCATAAGATTATGCAGTCACTTAAAACGTATAGGTTATTGTCAAATCAACTTGTAAAAATGTAAACATGAAATATAACAGATTCATTGACACACTTGGCATAATGATTTATGTGAAAACCCAATTTGAGAAAAACCAATAGTAACATGCTACTCTTTTTCATTCTTCTAAAGTGATGGCCTTATGAAAGGCCAACCATGTTAAAGGTTACAATACACACTACTAAATGTAACCTAGTTAAAGGATTTCAATCACCTTATTAGGAGTGTGCCTTATTAGACAACTTTGCACCATTCACTTGGAATGTCACTCGGTTAAAGGATTTTCATATGAATGTTAGTTCAACCTTAATCTAAAGGATTTACCCTAAACTAATACAATTATTAGAGAGTAACAGTAAGGCTTGATCTATTAACAACTTATAACTTGATTTGTAAAATATAGATCTATGTTCCAGTCCTTCATTCTACTTGGCCTTCACACATTTGAGCTTTGATAGCTTGGTTACCCTTTAAGCATTCATATCCTTAAACCTTCTTGCTTAACATGCCAATGCAGACTCTTCTCTTAGGTCACTTGATGAAGAAAAACCCTTGACTCCTTGTCTTCCTTAGGTTCTTGCACATGAAAACCTTTGCTCCTGACTAGCCATTCCTATAAATAGGAAATTAAGATCTTTTTCCACTCATTCTCCATTATCCAATTTAGGGTTAGGATAGATTAGGCAAGATTCAATGAATCTACTTCATATTCCATATCTCTTCTAGAAACCTCTCCTTCAATCCTCTTTGAATTCACCTCAAAATGGTTTACCTTGAATTCTATACCATTAGCTCATCAATCTTATCTTCCACCTAGTTCACACAATCTAAGAAAAAAAATTGTCGGCTTAGATCCATCAAATTCATGATCTTTCAAATAATGTAGCCACTTGACATTATCTAGCTTCTAATGCTTGGCACATATTGCATTGCTCAACATCCTCTATAAAATCACTCAGCACGAACTAAAGTTTACTAGTGCTCGACATCAACTAAACTTTACTTGGCATCCACTACTTTTCTTGGCATACACTAGCCATTAGGAAAGAAAAGAGGAGCATCCTAGAAGGAGTTGGACATATGAGCTATAGGGGCTAATATTGGAAATAACCTGTCCAAAGCTTTTCTTCATCCATCCAATCAAGAAGTTGCTTATCTAGTAAGCTATCTACCATTTTACTACTACAAAAGTGAAGCTAAGCTAGGCCAAGAATAAACTTTTACTTGGCTCCAATTGATTTTTTCTCAACTTGCATTAACTTTTCTCGGCACCTACTATCTACTCAGTGAAGCTTGGTAGAAAAACTTTATTCAACTTGTTCTTCTAAACTTTCTTAGTATAACTAGCCTTTGTAACCTTAAGTAGATTATCAATACATCATGTTATCATTGTCTCAACTAATTGTTGTACTCCTTTACATAATGATAAGTCAACCTTTCCTCTAGGTGCTATTGTTACATCTTTTGATCAAGTCCTCTTCATCAATCAAGTAATTGATAGTACTTAAATCATATAGGCAATTGTCTTACCATCAATTAGCAGGTTTGATATCAATGAAAAATAATGATTGAAACATTCTCAACAATCTCCCTCTTTGGCATTGATGGAAAACCAAACTGATTAACCAAAACTAACTAGGTTAAAATAGTAAGACCAATAAAAAACCAAAAATTATACTTTGTATTGAAATATCTCCCTCTATCAACAACTTACATCTTCTGAATAGGTTACAAAACTCTTTTGAATCATCCTTATATCTCCCTTTGAATTACTTCTTGTATCTCCCTCTTACTAGTTTAGATGCTCAAAAATGGTTTGCATCTACAGTTTCATCACTTCTTCATACTAATTTGTCCCATTTTCTCATTATACTAACTTCGATCTTTTGGCTAAAATTGATTATACTTTGTCATTTGTATCCTCTTTCACATCAATTTTGGATCAACTCAAAACCATTTCATATCAACTTAGAATCACCCCAAATCAATTCAAAATCAGTCCTAATCAACCCATAACATATCAAACATCCCAAATCAATCATCATTTATCCGATCCTAGGTATTATTGTGGCTTTTAGTGCCTTGGAAACCTATCAACCTATCAATCTTATCAATCTGACCTTAGTATTGTCATGGCTCTTAGTGCTAGGTCAAACTATCATTCATGTCATCCAATCTTTGACATTGTTGAGGCTTTCAATATCAAATCATGGCATTATCAACCATTTTAATAATATTGACAATGTTTGTCGATGTTATTATGATCAACCTTATCAACCAACCTTGATCTTGTAGCATTTGATTTGTTAGTTAAATGTTATGTATCAATCAATTCATGTCATGCATCATTGGCATGTTATCAACTTCAATCAATCAATCTGACCATGACTTTAGTCTACTTGTCATCATCTCATTCAATCTATATCATCATCACATTTTCATCAAAGGATATGGTCGCATTCATTTAATCAATTTGGCCAATCATTTACTAATTTTCTCTATAGGATTAAATAACCCATAATTTAATTCTATTATGCTTACTAATTATTTTTCCTAATTATTGTCCTCAATTAATTAATTTTATTAGTTAATTGATTCATCATTTACAAACCATGGAAATTTGCAATTGCCTAAGTTCTATTTTCCATCATTAATTTCATTTTCTACTAATTCTTATTTTGTGGAATAAAAGGATTTTTAATTTGAATATTCCATAAAATATTGCATCATAGTGACACTTGGATATGACACCTCGTGGATTCTCCTTTGACACTTGGCTAAGATTTGTCATAATCAAATATTCTTATTCTCTTATGCATGTCCCTATTTGGCTAATTTGTCATAGATTCTTGACTTTAAGTGGGCTTGAGGTGTCTTATGATGCGTCATAGATTCTCTTCCACATTTATCCAAGTTTGACTTCCATGCATCATAGAATCCTAGATTTGGCATCTTTTGTCATATGCGTCATGGATTCTCAAAGGAATCTTTTTCCACATCACATATCTGAGGGTGACAAATCCAATGCTCTTATCCTCCATGCCAATTATAAAATGAACATTCTTTTTCTCATTTTCGGTCCTTAGATCCTTAGCTCCTAACTCTTGAGTCCTTGAAGTCCTAAATTCTTGAGTCTTTGAGTCCCTAGCTTCTTTTCATTTTGCATTCTTTCTCTTATACTAAAATCACACTTCTAGTATTCTCATGGCATGATCCCTATCATAGACTTTGCTTCAATATTGTATGCACTATAGGCAAGAATGGAGCTACATCATTTGGAGAAGAAAGAAGGACATGGGAGCTACAAATGAAAGAAGGGGTTTCTAACCTTGTGTTTTCTTCTTTTCATTAGTTTGGCTTTCATGGTAGACTAGTGGGTGCTAACATATGTTGATTGAGTTTGTGATTTGCCCATAGTATGTTATGCATTTAACCCATGTTCTAGGTCCTACAACTAGGTAGATGTTAAGATTTCCCTTTCTTTGTTCTCTTGATTAATAACTATCTCCCTCTTTCTTATATTTCCCTTGATCAACAATTATCTCCCTTAAGGATTAGTTCAATTCATTCTTTCTCCCTCTTTGACAACAATGCCAAAGACTTGACATCTTAATAAGAAGATATAAGCTTCTTTAGTTTCTTCCTCTGTCACCTTGCTTGTGACTAATTTTTAGTTTGATGTAGGGCACTCCTCTTTTTACTTAGATAGCCTTTGGTAGGGGCATCACCCCTAGTTTACCTCTTAGATACTCATGAGCATCCTTAGGTAATGCTTTTGTGAAGATATCAAAAATTTTCTCTTTTGTGTTAACATATTCCATATTCACCTCTTTATCTTGAACTAATTCTCTCAAGTAATGATACTTGATTGCAGTGTGCTTAGTCTTTGTGTGCATCATAGGATTCTTTGATATGTTTATAACACTTGTATTATCACAATAAAGTGTTACTAGTTCTATGATCTCTTCCTTCATACCTTTGAGTAACTATTTGATCCATATAATGTTTATACAATTTATAGCAACATCAACATATTCAACTTTAGCAGTAAATTGTGAGGTGCAGTTTTGTTTCTTGCTAGTCCATGTAACTAGCCTCTTGCCTAAGAAAAATGCTTCTCCATTGGTTCTCTTTCTATCATCAATGTTTCCAAGCCAATTAGCATTGGTATAGGCTCTTAATTCAAATTTCTCATTTTTCTTATAGTATAGACCAAACTTCTCCATTCCTTTCAGATATCTCATTATTCTTTTTACAAACATCAAGTGATTATCCCTGGGATTAGCATAGAATCTTGCAACTATCACTATAGATAATGCAATATCATTTCTACCATGTATTACATATTATATTTTCCAATCATAGACCTATATAATGTTTGATTTACCTTAGCTAAATTATCATTCTTTGACAATTTGTGTCTTATCACCATAGGTGTACTTACTAGTTTAGAATCTTCCAATAAAAAAAAATTCAATATTTCTTTGACATATTTTGACTGAGTGATGTATATACCATATTTCATTGAATATACTTTCAAATCCATAAAGAACTTGATCTCTCTAAACATAGACATCTCAAATTCTTGCTTCATTTGATTTGCTAAAGTCTTACATAAAGCATCTTATCCTCCAAATATGATATCATCCACAAAAATTTCAAATAAAAAAATACTTTTTCCTTTCTCTGAATTCATCTATAAATTTTTTTTATCATCAATCCTTTCAAATCCAATCTTCACAAGATAATTATGAATTCTCTCATACCATGCTCTTGGTGCTTGTTTCAAACCATATAGAACTTTGTGTAATCTACATACCATGTTCTCATTGTTAACATCAAAAATCCTTCTGGCTATTCTATATAAACTTCTTCCTCTAATATACCATTCAAAAATGCAAATTCAATATCCATTTGATAAAATTTCAAACCTTTGTATGAAGAATAATCAAGTAAATTTCTTACTCCTTTAAATCTTGCAACAGGAGAAAATGTCTCTTTGTGGTCAATTTCTTCTTCTTGTGCATATCCTTTGCAAATTGATCTTGTCTTTTTCCTTATGACTTCACCATTTTCATCTAGCTTGTTTTTGAATACCCATTTGGTGCCAATCACATTTTTGTCTTCTGGTCTAGAAAATAAAGTCCATGTTTTATTTTTTTCAATTTGTTCAATCTCTTCTTCCATGGATTTACTCTAGTCTACATCTTCTAATGCATCTCCCTCTAATTTAGACTCCTTCATTCTTAATAAACGTGTATCATTTCTCAATCTATTTCTTGTTATTGGTCCAACATCTTTATCTCCAATAATTTGTGTAGAAGGATGATATCTCTTGACATATTTGGACAATCTTGGTTCAGCTCTAGGTTTTTCATTTGGTCTTTCAACTTCAGAGTCACTATGTACATCTCTATCAAGTAGCTCAAAATCTCTTCCATATACACTAATCTCACAATCATAATGTGCTTCAACTTCATTCTATAACTCAACATCTAAATGTAGCTCGATTCCTTAATGCAACTCGAAATTCATAGTATGTGACTCGACAGTCACTAAAATTTGATTTTTTTTGTAGCTTTATTTGTAGCATCTTCTTTAGAAGGCATGCATTCATAAAATTATACAAATTATTTGTATTATTCTAGTTGTTTCATAGGTTTAGCCTCATATAATTCTATATATTCATCAAAATTTACATTTGCACTCTCCTTCACTTTGTACACTTATAACCTTTACTTCTTGTGGAATATCTTAGGAATATACCTTCTTCACTTTTTGCATCTAGTTTACCATTCCTAAAGTCTTTAAGAATGTAACATTTACTTATAAATACCTTAAAGTATTTTACATTAGGTGAGTATCCATACCATAGTTCAAAAGGTGTTGAATGAGTACCTTTCTTGACTTGTACCTGGTTCAAGGTATAGACAGCTATACTTACAGCTTCTCTCTAGTATTTCAAATTAACATTTTTTTTCATCATGAGTGTCCTAGCATAGTTCATTATAGATCTATTCCTCCTTTTAGTAATTCCATTTTTTAGAGGTGTTCTAGGGGTAGATGTCTATCTTTTGATTCCTTTGTCATTACAGAACATCTCAAACTCATTTGATGTGAATTCTCCTCCTTTGTCAGATCTTAAACACTTCAAACTTTTACCTATTTCCTTCTCAACTCTTTCTAAGTACCACATAAAGATTTGGAAAGCATTAGATTTTTGTTTCAAAAACATAACTATCATCATTCTAGAATAATCATCAATAAATAACATAATATACTTATCTCATTCGTATCTTTGCACATCAATTGATCCACACAAGTCAGTATGTACAATCTCTAGTATTCCTTTAGAGGTATGAGTTTTACTCTTAAAACTTGACTTTGTCATTTTTCCTAACTAACATTGTTTGCACATTATATTGTTAGGTTTCTTTCACTTAGGAAAACCTCTAACTTTCTTCATGTTATTTATACTAACCAGGTTATCAAAATTAACATGACATATCCTTTTGTGCCATAGCCACACATCATCAAATTTTACAACTAGACAAGTAGCATCCTCTATGTGAAGATGGTATAGATTACTCCTAGTCTAATCACCCTTTTCAATCAATTTCATATATCTTAGCAATCTTTTTTTCAAACTCAACTTTATATCCTAAATTATTTAGTTATGACACACTCAAGAGATTATAGTTAAGTCCTTCAACATACTAAGAATTGTCACATAAAATCTTATCTATGAGCTTGATAGATCCTTTTCCTTTTATCAAACATGGTGCATCATTACCAAATCTTACATTATTTCCATCATAACAATTCAGGGTAATGAACTTACTTTTGTCTCTGGTCATGTGATGTGAACACCCACTATCAATGATCTATCTATCATTCTTGTTCACACAAGTCATAAGTGTAGTTGCCTCATATTTATTAGATTCGTCCCTCATTACAACATACACCACTTCATCATAATGTTCACTAGATTCATCTTTTGTTTCCTCTTTAGCAATATAGCAAGACTTCTTGCCTTTATATTTGTCATCCTTATTGTCATCATCTCTTCTACTTTTGTACTTGTCACCACCTCTGTAGTTCTTCTTTTCTGGACATCTAGCAGCAATATGAACAACCTCATTACAATTAAAACAAATGATAGGTAATTTACCTTTGAACTTTCCTTTACCTCTATGGAATCTTCTTGCTAATGGTGCTTGAAGTTGTTCTCCATCCTCATCATCTATATCTCTATTACTAGACACATAATTTATCTTTTTCTTCTTCTTCTTCTAATTAGGTTCCTTCAATAAAACCTTAGCTTTGAAAGTAGATTCAATATTCTCGGGTTTGTAATTATCAGAGTTAGATAGCTCAAAAGTAGTGAAGCTACCTACCAGACCTTCAAGTGATAGATAATTCCCTGGTATACATCTCAGATCTTGAATTGTAGAAACTCTCATGGCATATACTAGTAATAGTGTCCTTAAAACTTTTCTTAGTATAGTCTCATCGTCTATATTACCAGTAGCTCCTCTTATTGGATTAACAACTTCTTTTATCCTTGCAAAATATTAAGCAATATTTTCACCTTCCTCCATTCTCATATCATCAAACTTACCTCTGAGACTCTCAGCTTTGGATCTTAGAACATTTGCATCTCCTCCATAGATCATGGTTAAGGCATCCCACATTTTCTTTGCACTGTCAAGACCTTTGATATCATCAAATTCAACATAACTCAGGGTAGAGGCAATCTCCAACATTGCCTAGTTATGTTCTTTCTTCTTTTTTGTATCCTCAATAGTTAGGGCTCCAACAGGATTAAAATTTTTAGTGGTAATGATAAATTGTGCATGATCTCCAAGTCCTCCAAGGTGTAGCTTCATCAAACTTTTCCATGTAAGAGAATTATCTCTGTTAAGATTGGATACATCTCTTTTTGACATCTTGATCTTTGTGCTGCTAGTACCTTCAAACTAGTCTTCTTAAGTAGATGGCTCTGATACCAATTGTTGGAATACTTTAGAATAACTTTGGGGGGGGGGGGGGGGTGTGAAAAAATTATCCAAGGTCTAGATGTATAAATAAAACTTTTCATAGCTTAGTGAACCCATAAAATATTTATCATCATGCATGGATCCATAAGATTATGTAATCACTTAAAACTTGTAGGTTATTGTCAAATCAACTTGCAAAAATGTAAACATGAAACATAGCAGATTCATCAACACACTTGACACAATTAGTTATGTGGAAATCCAATTTGGAAAAAACCACTAGTAACATGCTACTCTTTTTCACTCTTCTGAAGTGATGCCTTGTGAAAGGCCAACTCTATTAAAGGTTACAATACACACTATTAAATGTGACCTTGTTAAAGGATTTCAATCACCCTGTTAGGAGTGAGCCTTGTTAGAGGACTTTAGACCATTCACTTGGAATGTCACCTAGTTAAAGGATTTAAAAATGACTACTAGGTCAACCTTGATCCAAAGGACTTGCCTTAGAATGATACAATTATTTGAAAGTAATAGTAAGGCTTGATTTGATGACAACTTACAACTCCTTTTGTAGATTACAAATCTCTACTCTAGTCCTCCATTTGGCTTGGCCTCCACACATTTCATTTCTGATAGCTTGTTCACCATTCAATTATTCATATCCTTAAACCTTCTTGCTTAACATGCCAATGTAGAATCTTCTCTTAGGTCACTTGATGAAGCAAAACCCTTGACTCCTTGTGTTCCTTAGCTTCTTGCACATGACATCCTTTGCTTCTATCTAGCCATTCCTATAAATAGGAAATTAAGATCTTTTGTCGCACATTCTCCATCATCCAATCTAGGGTTAGGATAGATTAGGCAAGATTCAATGAATATTCCCTATATTCCATATCTCTTCTAGAAACTTCTCCTTCAATCCTCTTTGAATTCACCTCAAAATAGTTTACTTTGAATTTTGCGCCACCAGCTCATCAAACTTACCTTCCGTCTGCTTCACACAATCCAAGAAAATAAATTTTTGGCTCAGATCCATCAAGTTCATGATCTTTCAAATAATGCAGCCACTCAACATTATCTGGCTTATGATGCTCAACACATACTACGTTTCTTGACGTCCACTATAAAATCACTCGGCATGAACTAAAGTTTACTGGTGCTCAGTATCAACTAAACTTTACTCAACATCCACTATTTTTCTTGGCATACACTAGAATAAACTTTTACTTGGCTCCAATAAATTTTTTGCTCAATTTGCATTAACTTTGGTCAGCACCTACTATCCCCTCGATCAAGCTTGGTAAACAAACTTTATTGAACTTGTTCTTCTAAACTTTCTTAGTGTAATCAACCTTTGTAACCTTAATTAGATTATTAATACATCATGTTATCACTATCTCAATTGATTCTTGTACTCCTTTACATAATCATAACTCAACCTTTCCTCTAGCTGTTATCGTTACATCTTTTGATCAAATCCTCTTCATGAATAAAATAAGTGATAGTACTTAAATCATATAAGCAGTTGTCTTACTAGCAATTAGCAGGTTTGACATCAAAGACAAAACAATGATTGAAACATTCTCAACAATCTCCCTCTTTAATAGTATTTTTCAATAGCAGGCAGCAAGATTTTTGTGCTTTTCTGTTGCAGTGATAGTGCAAGAGATGTAGATCTAGGATCTTGAGTAGTCAAATTGGTATTGTACTGCCAATTTGTTATGTAACCAGGGCTAAAGGCAATAGGTATTTCCTCTACATCACTTAGCTAAAATGTTTTTAAAATACTCCAATCAAGTGGGTGGTGTTAAAATGAAAAGTAAAAAAATTATCTCCATCATATACCCCTTCTATACACCAAAAACTAGGGCTTTCCATCAAGGGGATTAGGAAGGAGACTCCATTTCAGTTAAAACCCTAAGCACAGATTAGGGTAACTAGTTGACACAAAATAAAGAAAATCTTCTTCAAACTAATACTATTCACCAACAACTAATTAGTAAATTTAGTAGGAAGCACAAACACAACTTTCCACAATTAAAACATGTACTTACTATAACTATACAAGGAAATCTCAAAATAGTACTTTTTTTGTGCACTTATTTTCCCACCAAAAATGGCTTTATTGATTCAAATTCCTTACATCACAACACCAAAAACCTTCCTAGTTCGAAGAAAATTCAATTTATAGGACAAGCCTTATGGCCTTACATATTCAACTCCACTTGTTCAATCAAAACACAACTGTGACTGCTAACCTTCCAAATTTGCAAGAAAACGTGCACAACAACTTTTTGACAATATTTGCAACTTTTCAATATTTTCAAAAAATGACTTCAAATGCCTACCAAAAATTGATAAATCATGAAATAACTCTAAAAAAAACATAAAATTGAAGATTTTTGGTCAACTCATAGCATTGACCAATGTTAACTTGCCTACAACTTGCCCATTGGCCTTATTACAACATGCAATAAATTTGCCTAAAATAAATTCTAGGATGCTTGAGATTGACTTATTGTCATGTGTCAACTTGGAAACTTATTACTCACCTAATCTATCCTAAATTTGATGTTTGACCATCTTGTTTAGGACCTTGGGCCCCTGCACCATTGTCCCACTTTGGCTTTTTGTACATCAAACATACAAGAATTCCAATTTTATGGAAGATTTAACAACTTTGAGTTTATTGGAACCTTGTCCAACTTTTTTACTTCTCCATTTTGCATTTGTACAAATTCTTTATTTATTTTTTTGTGTTTAGATTTTGGGAGGTGATACTTATAATGAAATCTTTGGCTTCTTCTAACATTTGGACCTAGGACCTTCTAGTTTTTGCATATTGTCATTCTCTCTCCTTTGGTACTTATTCAATTCAACAACTCACAATGGAAATTCAAAACTAGAATTGTAAGTTTTTGTCCTAGCTTCCTTTCCAATTTCCTTAACTATAAATCTTTAACCACAAATGATGAAATTTTATGTTTTACAATTACCAATAATTGGTAAGCTTTCCTTGAGTGAGCTCAAGTACTCCTTGTGGGCACAATGATTCATAGAAGACCACTATGTTGTAACAAGATCTCATGTGTACCATGTTGATTGTAGACTTACTGTAAATGAACAATTAAATACCAAGGTGATGATCTTGGTGATTAAATATTGTCTAATGAGCATTTTATATTGTACAATTAACAAAGAGCATTGTTAGCAGACAACTTTTCATTGATTATAATATGGGTGAATTTGAGTGAGGTGACCAATTTTTTCTTTCAAAACCATATATGCTAATATAAAAATTATGTACAACATGTCCAATATTTTTGTAGGTATACACATTAATTAGACCAAATTTTTCTTTCAAAATCATATGTGTAGATATAAAAATTAAGTAAAACATGTTCAATATTTTTGTAGATATGCACATTAATTACACCAAAAATTTCTTTCAAATGCATATGTGCAAATATAAACATTAATTACATGTCTAATAATTTTTCTGATATATTTTCCTATGAAGAAAGACCATGCTTGGCAATATGAACCTAGAATAAAATAATGAGACAATTGCTAGATTGTGGTCTCAATTCTGAAGAGAAGTTGATAAATGTAATTGTCTTTGCAAAAAGTGTAAGGGCATAAAGAATCAAAGAATTCTAACCACAACATCCCAGAGTCATTATAGGCAACATGGTTACGTTGAAGGGGGGCATGATGCTAAACCTTTAATATTGGTGTATATAGGCTTATGAATAGTCAACTCGTGTCTATCTTAATCCTTAATTAAGTCATGTTATCATTATTATATTATTTTTTAGGTAGGTAGGTCAGCCTAGGTGTTATGTAGGGTCATTTCTATTCAACCTAAGCATAATTAGGTATATATAGGAGGTTGTGAGTCTTATTTCAACATCATATTGTGAAGTGTGTTCTCATTGGAGATATTTGGAGGTTGCCCCCTCAAAGTGGCCTATTACTCTCATTTATTATCAAGTATTTATATAATATTTCATATTATTTCTTCTATTGTGCAAATTATTTCATTACAAGTAGTATTGGAGCATGATCTTGGCACCATAGAGGCAAGATTTTTTCTCAACATTGGAGCAATTTTGGGAAGAGCATAACTTTCAAATTTTAGCAAATTTTTCAAATATATTTAAAGGGTTTTTGAGACCATATTAAAGAAACTATAATCCAAAATTTAGAGGAATTGGAGCAAATTTGAGAAAATTATTGCATAATTACTATTTATACACAATTTATTGAGATCTTCATATCTCTCACATCCTACCAAATTGGAGTATAACTTGTATTGGGTTTTTTAATACATAGTAGATGGGCCTAAATTCAAAGCTTGGAGAAATTTTTTTTAAAAAAAAGCAAAATATTACAAAATTAGGAAAATTCTCTCTCAAGGTAGCAAATTTGCTAAAAAAAATTGGAATTTTTTTCGAGTAAGGGTATCTTGGCCCTAGTAAGTTATAGTTTAAAAAAAAAAATCAGAGAATTTACATTTCATTTATGTGATTTATTTCAAAAATATTGGTTTTCATCATGATGGGGCTTTCAATAAGCGACAAAAAGACTGCTACCACACTAGAGAAATCCTCTAATCAAGATTGGGAAGCAAGAGAGGATAGTAAAGCCAACGAGGAACTTAGTAATTTCAAGGAAGAGGTTAAGAGGGATATGTGTGACCTACAAGGAGATATATCAAATATACAAAGCATGTTAAGCACCTATATGAATGAAACAAGGAAGTAGCTCTCAAGCAATCAAGGTGAAACTTTCAAGTCGACTAATAATGACACAAATTTTATTAAATCCTATGAAATGTAGAAATTTTTTTCCAAAGGTGGATATGCAAAAATTTTATGGCAAGGATCCTCTAACATGGATAAATCAAATGGAGAATTTTTTGAAGTACATCAAATCCCATGTGAATAAAGGGTCATGATAGCCTCCTTATATCCTGAACTAGATCAATTATTTTGGTATCATTGGCTTTGTACTCATAGGAGGAAAAAGGGTCTCATTGTATCATGGTCAATCTTTATAGAAGAACTCCAAGCACAATATAGCAATAGTGTGATAGAAAACTTCTTTAGCCAACTTTCTAAGCTTCAAAAAATAGGATCAATTAAGGAAATTCAAAAATCTATCCTTAAGAGAAGATACAATTATAGAGAACTTGAATTATTTATTCTTGGGTGATTTCAAGGATCACATTCAACATGAGGTATGCATGTTTTGTCCTAGCTTAGTAAATGAGTCTTTTATATTAGCACATAGGGTAGAGGAGAAGTTCTTGATTCCTAGAGAGCAAGGGGCTAATGTGAGAAGAGAAAATGGATTTTCAACACCTTCTCTTCCTCAACCTACTAGGTTGACTCCACAAAAAATTGAGGAGAAAAGAGAAAAAGGGTTGTGTTTCAATTGTGATAGAAAATATAGTCGAGGACATAAATGTAGTGAAAAGAAATTATTCTATGTTGAAGGTCCAAGTGAGGAAGAAGAGGATGATCCCATATTAGAGGAGGATAGGGAGTCAACTGAGGAATCACATGATTCTCAACCAATAATTTATTGTCATGCACTTTCAAGTTTCAGTGCACCATGAACATTCAAGGTAGTGGGTTTCTTAAAGAAGCAGAAAGTAATATTTTTGATCGACCTAGGTAGTACTCATATTTTCATCGACAAAAAGTTTGCAACTCTTCTATATTATTTTATGTATCTAGCCCCAAAGTTTTAGGTTTTGATTGTAGATGGGGGCATAGTTAGTTGTTCAAGGAAGTGGAATAGCATCAAATTATCCATGGGAGATTATTGACTTGATATGCCAATGTATGTGATATCCATGGGTGTAGCAGATATTATTTTTGAAGTATAATGGCTTACTACATTGGGAATAATTGAGATGAACTTTTAGGAACTATTCATATGATTTCAATCAAAAGGAAAGGTAGTAGTGCTAAGGGGGTTGAAGGAAAAATCCCCATTGATGGTAAGCTCTCATCAAATTCAAAAGTTTCTTAAGAAAGGTGTGGATGGATTTGTAGCCTAGCTATGTTCATTAGAAGTCTCTCAATATAATTCTATTACTCATCTAGATTTACAAGCAATAATTGATCATCACCTGGTGATTCTTTGATCTATGTCTAAAGGACTTCCTCCTAAGAGGTATCATGACCATGCCATACAACTAGTTCTAGGGAGCCAACCACTAAAAATTAGGTCTTATAGGTACCCGCACATACAAAAAATTATGATAGAAAATATTGTTGAGAAAATGCTAGAGGCAGGAATTATCAGGCATAGCCAAAAAGCTTACTCCTCACCTGTTGTTATGGTGCATAATAAGGATGAAACTTGGCACATGTGTCCAGATTATAGAGTGCTCAACAAGTACACCATTAAAGATAAGTTTCTTATTCCAATCATCGATGATCTTCTAGATGAATTAAATGGAGCTATGCATTTTACCAGGTTAGATCTTAGATTAGGTTATCACCGAATTCGGATTAAGGAGGAAGATATTTGTAAGATAGAATTTTGAAGTTATGAGGGTCATTATGAATTTTTGGTGATGCCATTCGATCTTACCAATGCACCATCTACATTCCAAAGTTTGATGAATTCCATTTTTAAGAAGTTTTTGAGAAAGTTTGTGTTAGTATTTTTTGATGATATATTAATTTATAGCAAGAATTGGGAAGAGCATTTGCAGCATGTAGATCTATCATTATAGTTACTTGAAGATCATCAACTCTATGCTAAGCCATCCAAGTGTGTTTTTGGTCTCAAGGAGGTGAAGTATTTGGGACACATAGTTTCACATGGAGTAAAGGTGGACTCTAACAAAATTAACGCTGTCATGGAATGGCTTATTCCAAAAATAATTAAGAAGCTAAGGAGTTTCTTGGGATTGATAGGATACTATAGAAGATTTATGAAGAATTATGGTTGTATAGAAGCACCCCTTAGAACTCTATTGAAGAATAATTCTTTTCATTGGAATGAATCTTCTAATGTATCATTTGAGAAAATGAAGAAGGCTATGTGTACAACTCCATTGCTTGCCACTCCAAACTTCACCAAGGAATTAATTATGGAATGTGATGCTTCTAGAAATGGGATAGGAGTAGTTCTCATGCAATAATGTCAACCAATTGCTTTTGAGAATCATCAATTAAAAGGTAAAAATCAACTTAAACCTATTTACAAGAAGAAAATGTTAGCAATCTTTCATGTAGTTAAAAAATGGATGCCTTATTTAATGGGTTGAAACTTCAAGGTTAAGATAGATCATGATAGCCTAAAATATTTTTTGGAACAAAGACTATCATCATAAGAGCAACAAAAATGGGTCACTAAGATGTTGGGATATGACTTTGAAATTGTATACAAGAAAGGGAAGGAAAATATTTTGGTCGATGTACTTTCCAAGAAGGATGAAAAAGATAAAGCCTTATTGTGTGCCTTTTCAATATTACAAGAAAATTGGGTGGTAGAAGCCAAAGAAGAGTGGAAAAATGATGTTGCAACAAGTAATATCATCCAACAAATAAAAAGTGACCCTAGTAGTTCAGATAAGTTTTGTTTATAGGGGAATATTCTTTGGTATAAAGAGTGCTTGCATCTCTGCAAGAATTCCACTCTTAAACACAAGATTCTCAAAGAACTACATGAGTCCCAAATTGGTGGTCATTCAAGATTTTTGAAGACATATCATTGGGTCAAGCAAGATTTTTTTGGGGAAGGGCTAGAAGGTGATGTTCAAAAATATGTGGCTCAATTTTTGGTTTTTCAATGAAATAAGAGGGAGACAACTAAGACACCAGGTCTCTTGCAGCCTTTATCTATTCCTATCCAATGTTGGGAAGAGTTATCCATGGATTTCATCATAGGACTTCTCAAATCTAAAGGTCATAATGTCATCATGGTATTATTTGATCACCTCACTAAATATGCACATTTCATTGCATTATAACATCCTTTTACAACAAGTATAGTGGCAAATTTTTTCTTGGAGAATATCCAAAAGCTACATGGTACACCTAAGGTTATTGTTAGTGATCATGATCCTATCTTTATTAGTCACTTTTGGAAAGATTTATTCTCATGTTTGGGTACTCGATTGGTTATAATTCTTCATACCATCCTCAATCAGATGGGAAAACTAAGGTTGTTAATAAATGTTTGGAAAGATGTCTACATTGTTTCACTTTAGAAAAAAAAATCTCAATGGGTAGATTGGATACCTCTTGCAGAATGGTGGTACAATACTTCTTTTCATAGCTCATAAAAAATGTCTCCATTTTTGGAATTTTATGGATATCATTCTCCTTTCATCACATCATCATTAAAGGTGCCACTAAGAGTTTAGGTAGTAGAGGACCAATTTTTTCATCAACAATAGGTACTTTTAAGACTCAAGGAGAATCTAGCTATGGAAAAAATTGAATGAAACAACAAGCAGACCAACATCATAGTGAAAGAAAGTTTGAAGTTGGGGATTGGGTCTTCTTGAGATTGCAGCCTTATGAACAAATCTGAATGAAGGAAAAACAAAGAATAATAATTTTTCTCCAAGATATTATGGACCATACCAAATCATGCAAAATATTGGTAGTGTTTCCTACAAGCTTGAGTTGCCACCAATAGCAAAGATGCATCTAGTTTTTCATGTTTCTTATTTGAAGAAGGTAAGCATAATTAGGTATATATAGGAGGTTGTGAGTCTTATTTCAACATCATATTGTGAAGTGTTTTCTCATTGGAGATATTTGAAAGTTTCCCCCTCAAATTGGCCTATTACTCTTAGTTACTATCAAGTATTTATATAGTATTTCATATTATTTCTTTTATTGTGCAAGTTATTTCACTACACATGATTTTTGTCGATTGGTGAATGTGGATTTCCAATTGGAGGAATATGGAGGTGTGAATATCCAAGCTTAGGATAACACTCCCATGGAAGAAGATGATAATGTGCCAAAGGACATGATTGAAGAAGATGGTATTGGTGCAGCTAATGAAGATGCTCATGGTGATGATACTAGCACATCTGATAATTATGATGAAGATGGTCTTGATATACCTATACTTGAGAAGGCATATGAGTCCCTATACCAAGGCTCCCAAATAACTCTTTTCTCTTCTATAGTGTTGTTGGTGAACTTGAACGTTATGAATGGTTGTTTCAATTTAACAATGTCATGTATGCTAAGGTATGTCATTCTTGTCATCTTTAATGTTGGCATACCATTAATATTCATTATATTAACAATTCATATTTGTTGTTGTAGGTTGATAGGTGAGTTTTTGTTACCACCATCAAACATTTTTCCTTGTTCATATGAAGAATTATATACCATTATGAATCAAATTGAAATGAATTATTAGACAATATATGTATGTGCCAATAATTACATTCTATAACATAAACAATATGAATTTGCAATAGAATGCCCTAATTTTCATATTAGTAGATATCCATTAGATCAAATAACAAAAAAGGTACCTCACAAGGTTCTTCAGTACATTCCCATTATTCCACGTCTTGAATGATTATTCAGGTGCATTAGCTTTGCATAATTTATGGATTACCATGCACACAATAGAATTAAAGATGACATTATACAAATGCCTATGGATGGTTCTACATTTAAAGAGAGAGAAAAAGCATGGCCACACTTTAAAGAAAAACCTCATAATATCAAGCTTTCATTAGCAACAGATGGTGTCAATCCATTTGGAGATATGAGATCTATTTATACAATGTAGCCTATTTTTGTTATTAACAATAGCATTCCTCTTCGAATGTCCATAAAGAGGGAGCACATAATGTTGTCAATGATTTTACCAGGTATTTTTTTATTTAATATTTATCTGAATTAATTTATAAATAGTTCATCAAAGTGATCATAATAATTATGTAATATTTTTGTTCATTCAATTACTAGGTAAGTACCAAATTAAAGATATGAACGTTTATATTGAGCCCCTTATTGACAAATTGTTGAAGTTATTGAATGGGGTCACTATGTATGACATTTCTAGACTAATAGAACAAAGATAATTTCAATTCCATGCAATTCTTGTATGAACAATACAAAATGCCCCTTGGCTAACTCATATTTGCGGTATATTGTATTGTTAAGGTCACATATTTTTGGTCTGTTATCATACTTACACATTAATTTTGTATGATTAAGTTTCACATGATAATTGTACATGATCTTATAGTACAAGATCTTTTATGTCTTCAAAAAAAGAGAAAATTCACATGTCCAGTTTGTGGTCCAAAGATGAAATCTTATCATTCAAGAAGTTTAGAAAAGTAGGTATTTGATGAGTTTAGGAACTTTCTCCACAATAATCATAAGTATCGAACTACTAAAAAAAATCTTTTTAATGGGAAAGAAGAGACAACACCAAGGCCATGAAGAATGATACCTCATCTATGGAAGTTGGAATGCAATCGACTAAATCATCAGGGTAATGTCCAATTTGTGGTCTAAAGTTTGAAACTTATATTTTGATATTGTATTTTATTTAGTAATGTTGTAACTGATGCCCATGAAGGTCATTAAAACATCAATGACCAACTTTCTAGGGGAATAAAAGGTTATCCTACTCAATTTAGTAAGTTACCATACTACAAGGATCTCCCAATCATGCATTTGTTTGATGCTATGCATCTTGGAAAGAATGTAACAAAGACACTATGGAAAATATTGGATGGAAGGCATGATAAAGAAAAAAATTCCAAAATATGTAATGACATTCATCAATCCAATCATGCACTGAAAGATTTCATTGAATCAAATAGCAATGGAGATTGCATAAATATGAGTTTCCTTCTTTGGTTATTAATAGAGCAATAAAGTGATGCATTAAAAGAAGTCATAAAAAAAATTCCACATGATTTGCTACAAATATAAGAAGTCTTGTATCAAAGAAAGGTGATTTTGGTATAGGGTTGAAAACATGTGATTAGCATACCTTTGTCAAGGTAAGTCATATTCTCTATTTACAATATATTTGTAAAATTTCATGGACTACCTATTGTATTATTTCATAATATATTGAAAACATCATTTTTTAATAATTGCAATACATCCTACCTATATCCCTCCCATATCGATTTGACAATAGTATTAAAAAATCTATATATGATCTTGGAAAATACATGAGGTTATAAGTGTTATTTCTTAGATTTGTTGTACATATAATATATTTACCACTTGCTTTACTTGTTATGTAATTATAGATGCTCAAAAATGGTTCGACTTTATAATTTCATCACATTTTCATAACTCATTCCACTTTCTCATTCCACTAACTCTCATCTTTTGGCCAACTTGATCATATCTCAACAGTGTTTGTCATCATCTATATCCTCTTTTACATCAATTGCAAATCATTTGAGAACCATTTCAAATCAACTTAGAATCACCTAGAATCAATCTTAACCAACCCAAAACACATCAGATACCTTAAATCAATCACCATTTGTCCAATCCTAGGCATTGTTGTGGCTTTCAATGCCTTGGAAACCTATCAATCTATCAAATCTTGTCAATCTGACCTTAGTACTATCATGGCTCTCAGTGCTAGGTCAAACTATCATTCACATCATCCAATCTTTGACATTGTCAAATATCTTAGTGTTGGATCATGGCATTATCAACCATTTAATAACATTGACAATGTCCACTGATGTTATTATGATCAACCATATCAATCAATCTTCATCCTATAGCATTTATGATATCAGTTAAGTGTTACATGTCCTTTAATCATGTAATGTGTCCTTGGCATGTTATTAATTTCAATCAATCAATCAATTTGACCATGGCTTTGGTCTAGCTATCATCATCCTAGTCAATCTTCATAATCATCACATTTTCATCAAAGGATACTATCACACTTATTTAATCAAACTGGCCAATCATCTACTAATTTTCTCTATAGGATTAAATAACCCATAATTTAATCCTATTTCATTCCACTATTTATTCTTCTTAACTGACATCCTCAATTAATTAGTTTTATTAATTAATTGATTCAACATTCACAAACCATGGAAATTCCCAATTTCCTAAGTCATATTTTTCACCCTTTCTTCCATTTTTACTAATTTCTATTTGTGTGGAATAATGGATTTTCAATTCAAATATTTCACATAATATTGACATCATCATGACACATGGGCATGATGTTGGAATGTTCCAAATGGGAAGAGTTCTTCTGGGGGGGGTGTGAATTAGAAGAACTAGCTTTTTATTCTTTTCAAACCCTTAATAACATATAATTGAAATTGACACGCATGCAAGTAAACATTTAAACAACCATGAAATGAAAGCATGCATCACCACATAACACAAGAGATTTTGGTAACCTAGAAACCCTCCAAGAATAAGAAGGTAAAACTGGGGTGGGGATGACACCCACAAAAATTACTACAGCAATGAGTTCAACCACTTCTGATGGTTTTCCCTATTAAAGACCTACCCTGTTAAAGGCTACAACACACTATTAAATGTGACCTTTTGAAAGGATTTACAAACACTTTACATGAAGTGTCACCCTGTTAAAGGATTTACATAGAGGTTGTTAATAGGATTTCAACCTCTAATACAATTGTGAAAGAGTATTAGAACATTTAACCTGATTGAATGCAATCTCAAATTGCTTGATTTAGGCACTTGATCTGCTCTTCCTCTTTTGATCTCTACTAGATTTGATCTCTAAATATGTCCCCCATTCTATTTTGATCAACTAGATGTATAAAATCTGTCCTTTCCACTAAATCTTTTCTCTTCACATTGAAATTTCACTATAATCTCCCCTTATGTTGTTTTCTTCCACTCATGCAATTGTGCATTCATTCTCCTTATAAAGTATGTGAAGACTTAGGGTTAGGTATGGATCTACAATCCACATTGAATCTCAAATTCCCACTCATATTTTGCATTTTTCTTATTGGTTGCATGCCTTCACCATTTTTTTTGATTGGTTGCATGTAATTTGCATAGGAAATGTAAATGATTTGTCCTTATCCTTTTTCTCCTTCAAAATTTCTCTAAATCAGCTCCAAAAATGGTTCACATCTTAGTTTTTGCAAACACAAACTCTTATGTTGATCCTACATTGCTCGACACATGAAGTATCATTGATGCTCGACACATACTGTTTATGGATTGCTCGGCATCAACTATGTTTTTTGGTTTGCTCGGCACCTATGATATCTTATATTGCTCAGTATATGTTGTTCTAAATTGCTTGGCATCTGAATGATTCTATTACTTGGCACATGAAATGTTCTAGATCACTTGGCACATGAACATTTCATGTATTTCTCAGCACATACTACACTGTGATCTACTCAGCACTAACTATGACTTGGCACCTATTGAAATTCTAGCTTGGCGTA
This sequence comes from Cupressus sempervirens, assembly GCA_028749045.1. Taxonomy (NCBI): domain Eukaryota; kingdom Viridiplantae; phylum Streptophyta; class Pinopsida; order Cupressales; family Cupressaceae; genus Cupressus; species Cupressus sempervirens. The sequence continues at coordinate 470,669,430 of CM053786.1, forward strand.
CATTGTGTACTCGACATACATAGTGAAAATGGTTAAGTGTGTTGACACTCATTTGTCAATACTATTTATTTGACCAACAATCTCCCCCTTTGACATGAGTGTCAAAAACACTTAACTAAGCATTGGTGATCCTAACCTTATTGAGTACATTCTTTACTTGCTTGACTTTCATGCAAAATTTCAAAAATTGTGAGTAGCAATCTACCTTATGACTCCCCTTGAGTTGATCATGCCTTGGAATTGAAATTTTGTGCTAATGTGCCTGATCCTCTTTGTCCTTTGACCTATTTTTGCATTTTGAGCCTGTATGTTGTATCTAATCTGTGTGATGTCCCTGTATTCCATGTGATTACCAAAATTTTACATCTCTCCTTCACTCCTTTATTCCTTGTCTCCCCCTTTTTGGCTATTTACAATCATTCCACTTTGTTCTCAAAATGAATAAAAGAATGGAGTGAAAGAATGTAATCAAAATGATCAAAATTTGTCAAAATTTGGTAATTACCCATAGTATCTACATATATCCTCCTTTGCTTATTACTCCCACTATAATATATCTCCCCCTTTTTGAAACTGATGTGAAAGGGTTCTATGGATTAATACCATGTTTAGCCAAAAATGAGTTTTTAACCTCCAAGAGTATCTTCAGAGTTACAGCCCAGTTGTTTAATGCAATATCCAATGACTTGTGTTTGATTGCAAGCTCTGCTGCTAGGTCTACAAGTCCTTCATATGTAGAAAGATTGGGATCTTTCTTTGGGACTATCTCTACATACATCTACTCCTTGTGGAGTACCTCCAAGTGAGGAGTGATGGAGGATTTAATTTGCATTAGCTTGGCTTTTATATTGGTCTCCTTTTCTGTTAATATAGCTAGTTCCCTTTGAGTGTGAAGTGTTTGAGCAAAATGTTTCTCACTTTGAGCTAGATTGGTAGGAAGTTGCATGCTAGAAATCTTTAGATTTCTTTCCAAGCTCAATATCTTCTGACTAGTTTCTTGTATAAAATGAGAAAAATCACACAATTTATTGTAAAGGGAGAATATATTCCCAAGTACGATTTTGAGTTTATCTATTTTCTTAGCCAGGTCAACTTGTCCCAAAATGATGTCATTTGATATCTTCTGATTGACCTTACCTTGGAACTTCTTCTCTAACCATTCCATTAGTTTTTCATTAGTGTCATGGTCATCATTTGTTACCTGATCAATTGTATCTGATAGTTGCTCTATAATTGGTCTAGACTCATCTGGAGATTGTAGGCTAAAGGCATCCATGAATATGTCATTGATTTCATTTAATGCTTGCTTGTATTTATAATCCTTTCTAAATGCCTCTTGTCTCCTTCTTCTATCCAATGCACTTTGTATCTCATTCATCTTTTCTTCTATGAGAGTGTTAGATTCATAATAGGGTATCTTTATTTCTTCATCAAGCTTAGGAATTCTATAATGAAGTTTCTTGGCTACTTTTGTTGAGCTCAAGCCTGGTGTTCTAATTTGCAATGCTAGTGTTTTAGTGCTTGGTTGCTGAAGAGCTTTTGTAGGAGTACCTATTTTGGGTAATTCAACCAAAGTTTTTATTGTAGATTGGTCCTTATCTTTTGTCTTTTCTTTCTCTTTAGCTTGTTTCTCTTCTGCTATCATTCTAGCTAGGGGTGTATCTGTTGATTGTACTGATTTGCCTTATCATCCCCTGCTACTGCACTTGGCCTTTGAAGTGCATCTGTAACTTCTTTTTGGTGGAGATGGTGGAGGAAGGAATAGAATTCCAGTAGTTTGTATGGTCAAAGGTGGTTCTTGTGTTCACACCTTAACTTCCTTTGATTTCTCTACTGCCTTTTGCAACTCATCAACACTGACTAGTATTTGGCTTGAACATAGTCTAGCTGCTTGTGTTGATTGGTCAAGGATTTTTGCTAGATCCTCTACAATTAATGGATTAATGTTTTGACTAGAAGTTTCAATAACATCCTTTATCTTGATTGTCTCTGCAGGTGTGATGGTAGAATGAGGAGGGCTAGGAGGTGGCAGTTGGGTGTCCTGCACACTCTGTTCTTGTCGCTCATTTTTTCCCTTTTCCTCTTCTTTACTCATTTCCTCCTCCTTTTCTTCTTCATCCTTCTTTTCTTCCTCCACTTTATTCTCTTCTACTTTCTTCCTTCTTGCTTCTTTTATCTCCTTTGTTTTGGCACTTGCTTCTACTTTGTATTCTTCATCAAAAACATCATCAATCTTCTTGTAAATAATCTTCGACACTTTTGTGGTTTTGCTCACAACCTCCTCAATTTTTTTTTGTAGAATACTAAATGCCCTATATTTGGGAGTAAATCTATTGTTGTGTCTCTCAATTGCATTTTTTATTTGACTTTTAGTCAAATCAGGCAACATTCTTGCTAGGGTAGACTCCCTTATTTCCTTCTCAATTTGTAGACAAAAATGTCATTTATCCTCTACAATCTTATATAATTCCTTTGGTAATGAGTTATCCAATTCGAGAGGTGTATGTTTATATTCTGCCATCATACTATAGATAGATTTCTCTATTTTATTTTGTTCATCCTTTGTGAGCTTATTAAAATCCACATTCTTCAAAATCATTCAAGTCACCATTCCTAATCTTAGCACATAATTTATCAATTGAAGACTTAGGTGGACGAATTACCACTTTAAACTGACTGTTGTCTTTTGATTCTATCCTTTCTTCATTTGAATCAGGTTGAGCCATAAATTTTCTTCTTTTCTTTGGCTCATCTGTAGTCTTATCAGTGGATTTCTTCCTCTTTTCTACCTCTTCTTTTTCCTTTTGTGTAGTAGCTCTTGTAGTAGCCCTAGTAGGCTTCTTAGGTGCAGGCTCTGCCATTTTATTTGGCTTGGGCTGAGGAGTAGGTGGTGTTTTTGCTTTTCTTTTGGTGACCTTGGTTTGGATAGATTTTTCCTTGGCTTGTTCTTCCTTGGCACTCTCATCATCATCTTCACCTAGGCCTTGGGTTAACTGAAGTGGCCCTTGCTCTCACTCATCCTCATCTTTCCCATTGTCATCCTCTTCTTCACCATTACTTATTTCCTCTACTTCTTCTGCAGTACCTGCCTCTCCAATATCTACCCCAAATTTATTCTTAAGCTTCTTTACAATCTTGTCCTTCTTCTTGATTGCTATTTCTATCTTAAGGCCTATAACCACCCTTGATTTGACAACATCATATGTCCCAAAGTACTTTGCAACTTTATTAGTTTCCTCTGTAAGAAATGATGTAATAGCTATTGAAGCCCGATCCACATCAAGTTATGGTCTAAGCCATCTAACTGTAGGGATGATTGCTTGTATGTAAGTATAGTCAATATCCACTAGAAAGAAAATGTCTTTTTCATGTTGCTTCACCAATGAGACTAAAATTTTCATTCTCTATTTCATGGATTGATTGAAGTCCTCAAAATAACTGGTCATTTGGGCATCAAAGTTTTCACCCATTTGATCAATGAATCCATTTATTTGGTCAAAAATGGTCTTACTTGGATCCCATCTCACCTTGCCTACTGAAGGGAATACTTTCATAATGTAGAAAAACATGCAAACCAAAACTGAACCAAATTTTTATCGAGCCCCTTTTGATTTCCTTATGGCTCCCAAGTTCTCATTGATTTGTTGCATCATTAACTCTGCAAGATCATAAGTATGATCATTTTTCACTAACTTGTAGGCAACATCTACTACTATGTAGGGTACATTGTTCAACCTTCTGAATTTGTAGAATTTGTGAGATATAATCCTTATAGAAAAATCTAGTAGGGGGTCTTTGATGGTGTCAATTGTCATACCCCTGTTGTTCCACTTGGCACCAATGTTTTTCTCAATTGCCTCCCTCTTATCACTCCTTAGGGTCTTGGGCCGATCTAGGGTTGGAATACCAGTAACCTTATGTACAATTTTATTTGTAAACTTTACTGGCCCTATTTCTAACCAAAAATCTCCATCATGGATTCTACTTAATACAATGCATATCCATTCCGTTTTGAAGACAATAGGGAAAACTAGGGCTTTGGTTATTCCCTTCTTCTCAACTATGGAGAATTCATCTTTAAGTTTCCCATTTTCACAAAGTTTATCAAATACATTAAAAATCTCCAAATCTCTTATGGCTTCAACTTTAAAGTTGTAGCATTTGTGTACATCTTGAACCATTACTACTTTATCAAGAATCATGGATAAGGCACCAGTGGGATAATTTTTGTAGGCAACCTCTGGGATTGGTTTAAACTTAGGTTGTTTAACTTCGTTGCTAACTAATTGAATTTTTAAATCTTCCTTTCCCTTTGTAGACTTAGAACTAGATGTCATTTCTAACTGAACTAGGGTTTATTGTTTAAACAAACTTTTCAAACTGTGTAACTCGGCACTTGAATGAAATACCTAGTAAATCGATGAAACAAAGTTGGGTTGTTTCTGAATCGATGTAAATTGCCTTTTGATCACTGGGAATTTGCTCAATCACTTTGCTCATCTTTACTCTTTGTTCAAATAATCAAAAAATGAATGATTTTCACTTTTATTAGGCTTGAAACCTAGCATTTATTGCATTCACGCTTATAGTTGTAACTCAGCTTCCAAAGGATTTTTCAACTTGGTATCAACTCTATTTCATTCACTCAATAGCTACTATCTTGTTAATTTCTCAGCAACCACTATCAAGTCTTACTCAGCAGCTACTAGGCTATTCAACTTGGCATGTACTAGAGTTTTACTTGGCAACTAAAGGTAACTTGGCATCATCTTCCAAATTTTATCCTGACATCTTAACTTATGAAAATTTCTTCTTTGCAGTGCTCCTATGTTCTTTTGGGCTAATGTATGATACATCTTTATATGTATCAACCCCATGTGCCTTTCTAGTGCTTAATTTGATGAGGTGTGATCACTTGACCTCTTGGGTGAAGCGATCTCTCCATTGGATGTGTTGCATTCACCTTTCTTTTTCCATTTCTTCTTTATATCTTCCCTAATTTGTTCCACATCAACTTTTTCTTTGCCCTTGTTAACTTCAGTCTTGGGTGCCTTGACCTTTGTTGGATAGTTCTTGCTAACATGTCTAGTCTTCAAGTAATGGAAACATGTGGTTTGGTTCAACCATCTGCTGTAGTTCCCCTTGAAGTGTGTTCTTATGCAATTCTGAGGTACATGACCATATTCCTGATAGTAGTGACAACTTTGCCTTGTATTGTAGTCCCAATTGTAGTGATGTGCATGATTAATTCCTCTTACAGGCTGATTAGGTGTCCATAGGCTTTGATCTACATTCAAATTCTGTATGTCCATATTTTTTGTAGTTGTAGCAGTGACCCTCAAATCTTGGCATCCTCATGGTCTCGGTTCCTTGCTTTTTGCACTTGTGATAGAAATTTGCATTTGTAGGCTTATCATGCTAATGACTGTTCTTGCTTTTGTATACATTAGAGGTATGTCCCTTTTTACCACAAAAATGACAAGTAGGTTTAGTGTTCTTTCCTTTGTTGCTTCTTTCTTCTACAACCTTGGATGATTCTCCTTGTTTAGTGCTGATGTAGCCAAGTCTTGTAGTGTCATTACTAGCCCTTGGTGATTTCAGCAATTGCTCAAAGTACTTGATGGCCTCATTAGGTTTGTTGTAACTTTCTGCTATTTTATTTTCTCTCTTCAATTCATTCTACAATTTTTCATTCTATATCTTCAAGGTGGAGATCTCAATATCCTTCATGTTTAGCTCATGATGAGTATTCATCATCTAGCTTAAGGTGTCTAATTGCATGTTTGAAATATTTTCAAATTCAATTGTCTTCTCTTCTAGCCTATTGATGAGATCTCTCTTGTTGTCTTCTACCATGGCCTTGTCTTCAATAGCTCTTTTCTTTTTTCCAATCACTTCACAAAGCATTATGGCTTGTGATTCTTGTTCAAGCTTGAGTAATCTGATTTCTTTAGCTTGTGCTCTATTTTTCTCCATTAATTTTTCTATTTCTGCATCAAATTCCTTGGAGTCTCCATTGGAAAACACTTGTGAGGTGTCAATCTCCTTGTAGTGTATGTCATTTTCAGCTATGGCTATCTCCTTTCTTTTTTTCAAGGATTTTCTTAGTTCCTCCCTAGCTTCCTCTACTTTGTGTAGAGCTAGTTGCACATCAATCACCTGATTGTCAATGATCTTCTCAAGTTTGAAAACTTCCATCTTCTAACCTTTTTCTCCAAGCTGTTAGGGTTCTCCTTGAGAGAACCAAAGCTCTAATACCAATTTTTGGAATGTTCAAAATGGGAAGAGTTATTTTGAGAGGGGGGGAGGGGGGTGAATCAGAAGAACTAGCTTTTTATTCTTTTCAAACCCTTAATAACATATAACTAAAATTAACATGCATGCAAGTAAACATGTAAAAAACCATGAAATGAAAGCATGCATCACCACATTACACAAGAGATTTTGGTAAAACAGAGACCCTCCAAGAATAAGAAGGTAAAACTAGGGTGGGGATGACACCCACAAAAATTACTGCAATAATGAGTTCAACCACTTCTGATGGTTTTCCCTATTAAAGGCCTACCTTGTTAAAGGCTACAAAACACTATTAAATGTGACCTTTTGAAAGGATTTACAAACACTTTACATGAAGTGTCACCATACTAAAGGATTTATATAAAGGCTGCTAAAGCCACCTAACTTAATAGGACTTTCTTGACCTTCTCCAAAGGCTCTCCTACCTAGCTATTAAGCTAACCTATCACCATAGGATTTCAACCTCTAATACAACTGTGAAAGAGTATTAAAACATTTAACTTGATTGAATGCAATCTCAAATTGCTTGATTTAGGCACTTGATCTACTCTTCCTCTTTTGATCTCTACTAGATCTGATCTCTGAATATGTCCCTTGTTCTGTTTTGATCAACTGGATGTATAAATGTTATCCTTTCCACTAAGTCTTTTCTCTTCACACTAAAATTTCACTATAATCTCCCCTTATGCTATTTTCTGCCACTCATGCAATGGTGCATTCATTCTCCTTATAAATAATGCAAATACTTAGGGTTAGGTATGGATCTATGATCCACATTGAATCTCAAATTTTGGCTCATACTTTGCATTTTTCTTATTGGTTGCATGCCTTCATCATTTTTTCTAATTAGTTGCACACATATTGCATAGGGAATGCAAATGATTCATCCTTATCCTTTTTCTTCTTCAAAATTTCTCTAAATTGGCTCCAAAAATGGTCCACATCTTAGTTTGTGCAAACACAAAGTCTTATGTTGATCTTGTGTTGCTCGACACATGAAGTATTACTGATGCTTAGCACATACTATTTCTAGATTACTCAGCATCAACTACATTTTCTAGTTTTCTTGGCACCTGTTATATCCTATATTGCTCAGTATATGTTGTTCTAAATTACTCAGCATCTAAATGATTCTATTACTCAACACATGAACATTTCTTGTATTTCTTGGCACATACTACATTGTGATCTGCTCGGCACTAACTATGACTGGACACCTTTTGAAACTCTAGCTTGACATACATAGTGAAAATGGTTAAGTGTGTTGACACTCATTTGTCAATACTATTTATTTGACCAACACATGACACATAGTGAATTCTCCATTTAAACTTAGCTAAGATTTACCATAATCCATCTATTATTATTCCCTTATGCATATCTATGTTTGGCTTCCACTGTCATAGATTCTTGGCTTTAAGTGGGTTTGAGGTGTCATATGACGCATCATAGATCCTCTTCCATTTTTAGCCATGTTTGACTTCCAAGTGTCATACAATCCTACATTTGGCATCTTGTGTCATATGTGTCATGGATACTCAAAGGAATCTCTTGCCAAGTCACATATCTAAGGTGATAAGTCCAATGCTCTCATCTTGTGTGTTGATTATAAAATTAGTATTCTTCCTCTCATTTCTAGTCCTTGATTCCTTCAGTCATTGAGTCCCTAGATTATAAATCTTTGTCCTTGCTTTCTCAAGCTTAAATCACATCTTCTAGTATTCTCATGGCATTATCATTATCATAGGCTTTTGCTTCCCAATTGTGTGCATTAGGCAATTGGAGCTACATCACATGGAGAATAAAGAAGGACATGGGAGCTACAAGTGAAAGAAAGAGTTTTAACTTTGCATTCTTCTTTTTGTTTATTTAGCTTTCATGGTAGACTAGAGGGTATCAGAGTATGTTTATTAAGTTTATGATTTTCTCATAGTATGTTAGATATTAGCCCATTTTCTGGTCCTATAGTAATTTATTATATATTTTTATATGAAATCTCATTTATATGTTCTTGCATGTTGAATCTCTTTTAGGTGGTTATCATCTAAAGAAATTGATAAAAAAAGATATAAAATATTGGAAGAGAAAAATTTCATAGCTTATATGTGAAATGCAAAAGTGTCTACCTTCAACTTTTTTCAATTCTCAAGAACACTACATCATACATCAATTTGAGGAGATTGAATTTTGTGTGTTGTAAATGATTGAAAAGATCATGAATGAAGAATGATGGAACTAGTAAAGAATGTTTTCAATCATTGTTTTGTCATTGATGTCAAACTTGCTACTTGCAGGAATGACAATTGCTTGAGTGATCCAAATACTATCAATTGGTTGATTGACAAGGAGGAGGCAATCAGTAAGATGTAACTAGAGCACCTAGAGAAAAGTTGAAGTTATGATGTTGTAATGAAGTACAAGGATCAGCTAAGCCATTGATGAAATAGTGTATTGATGACATACTCTAAGACATAGAGAATGGACACACTAAAACACATCAAAGATTTAAGGTTTAGCTAAGTCATTTGTAAAGCCTAACTAAGTTCATTAGAGAGAGCTAAGAAAGCTAGTTAGTGCTGAACAGATTCTCAGTTGAAGCTGTGCAAGTTCAACTTTAGTGTGTGTCGAGTGAAGATCAAGTGCTGAGTGATCTTCAAGTGCCGAGTAAAGATCAGGTGTCGAGCATGATACAAGAGCTAAGTAACACAAAAGTAACTGAGCATCAGTAAACCAATAATGTCGAGTTGCTACATTATTTTGAAAAGTCAAAGATTTGCCAGATTTGAGCCGACGTGGTTGTTATCTAGAATTTTGTGAACTAGATAGAAAATAAGAATGATGAGATGGTGGCATAGAACACTGTGTAAAATATTTTTGGTAGATACAACTGTAGTCTAGATGAAGTTTCTAGATGAAGATGAGATATGGGATAGATACATTGTATCCTACCTAATCTATTGAAACCCTAAAGTTGGAGAGGGAGAATCGAGCAAGAAAAGTATTCTAGATTTCTATTTAAGGAGTCATAAGGTCACAAAGCAGATAAGTTGGTCAAGCATGAAAGCATGAAGTACTGAAGTAGGTGCTAAGGAGAAAGAGAGCACAAATACTTTGTTTTGATAGATGACCATAGAGATGATTACATTGGTATGATGAGCAAGAAGACTCAATGAGACAAATCTTGAGATGACAAGCTATCAGAGCTACAATGATTAAAGCCATGTAAAGGATTGAACTAAAGTGTGATCTATAATCTGCAAGATATGTTGTAAGTTGTATCAGATCAAAAGTCATTATTGTTACTCTCTAGCAATTGTAACAATTAGTATAAATCCTATGGACTTAGGTTGGTTTAATAGCCATATTGTAAATATTTTAACAAGGTGACATTCCAACTGAGTGTTCCCAAGTCCTTTGACCAGGCCCATTCCTAACAGTATGGTAAAATCCTCTAACAAGGTCACATTTAACAGTGTGTTGTAAGCCTTTAATAGGGCATCACTTTAGAAGAGTGAGAAATGAGGAGCATGTTACTAGTGGTTTTTCCCAAATTGGGTTTCCACGTAAATCACTGTGTCATGTGTTGATCTTGCATGTTTTATTCCTACATGTTGATTTGTTGTAACTTTCTAAGATGGGTGTTTTAAGCTTGGATGAATGAATAGTTTAATGGGCTCACTATAATTAGTGAAAAATTATTATTAGGGCATTTAGACCTTGGATAACTGATTCACCCCCCCCCCCCCCCCCCCTACTAGTTATTCTAAAGAATTCTAACAGTGTGGACCTATACAAACTAGGTCAATGTGGATGGTTGAGAGGAACTTGAAATCTATGAAGGGCATAGTTTGAAAAAGAACACATCTTGGGGGTTCTATGGTAGATGGATATATGATATACCAGACCATGGTATATCTTCTCAAGTTTACATCAAAGTTTCATGTAGATTGCATTTGGGATCCCAACTCCATTAATAGATTCAAAGGGGAGTACTTGATGGGGAAAGGTTGATTGAGTAAAGTGAGAGGTAATTATAAGATGTTATTGTAGTTAATTAATTCTTGTCCATCATCAATATAAGTTGTTTCTAACTAGTCTAGTTGTTTTCTTTATAGTTGTTCATGAGTGGGGTGCACTACATTTGTGTATTATAAACAATATTGATTAGATGATGGTATGGATTCAATAGTCTCAAGAAAATGGTCACTCATTAACATGGGATGGTGTTGCATGATTGGTTAAAGAAGCTCATTGTAATGGATATCACTAGTACATGATCTAGCATATGGCTTAAGATATTAAAAAGTACACAAAAAATTACTAATCATGACCCATAAGTTCAATATCAACTCACAAATTGATGCAAATAATCTTGACATATTTGAATAATTACATATCAAACACCACAAAGCTATGTACTACCATGGCCATAAATTTTTCATTAAGAAGTTAGATGAAACAAAGAAAACTTTTAGTTCTAGGGTAAGTGTAGTCTTCAAGGTCACCAATACTTTGTCTAGAAATGATATACATCCTCAACAATCTAAAAAATGATACTATGGTATTTTTGATGATATACTTGAGTGTGACTTTAATTCATTCAAAATAGTTCTATTTGTCATCAAATGGTATAGGCTACAACTAAATCAAAATGATCTTGATAGGTGTTGTTTTTTAAAAATGCTACTAGTTTCCAATTACCCTAATGAGAACAAAACACATCTAGGGGCAGCTAACTCCCATTTTCAACATGCCCATTTAGACACCAGGCCAACTATAAGGCTAAACCCTTCTTCTTCTTCAAGCTCTACAAAACCTAGGTAGGTGGACCTATAGATTCTTTATATGGTACCAGTTATCAAACCATACACTAAATCTAATATGAAGCAGATAAAACCCTTATTTCTCCTGATAACTCATGAAATAACATCAATCTATAGTAGCTAAATGCATATCTAGGAACCTCATAAGTTGAGTGAGAGCATTCTATTATAGCTCTTCAACATGAAAGGGAAAAGCGTTTGATTAATAATGTTGATATCAGCAAGACCCAAATATAAGCAACAAAATCTAGTGATCCTATCTCTGATCAGTGCCTTATCTATTGGGAAATTAAATGAATTATAACCATACATCTTCTAGAAATCTTAGACATATTACTACATCCAGATCCCTGATCTACCCTTCACCTTATGAATAGACATCTACTTCAGACTGGAATCTCATACTCAAATTATCCCATCATGAAATCTGCAAACCCTATGATAAAAACCAAGCAATTACATGGCTCTTTGTTCCATCTGCAAGACATTTTAACCACATATATTCCAAAATGAAATGCAACCTAATTCATGCTCTTGGTTCACAAATTAGAAAAAATTACACATTCATGAATAGGAGACAAGATTCAGACTGAATTTGAAACCCTTTGCTGCACTTTATTTGTTTTCCTTGAAATTAGACATACAGAAAATAACTCATAGATCACCTAACAAAATAGAACTATCTGCATAAAACATACATGCTACTCAATAAAATAGAGAAATGCTAAAGAATATATGGTATCATAGTATGGGAACACATCAAAACTGGATCCAACATCTGGTATCTCAGTAGTGACTGGTTTTTCTCCAAAGACTGGAACCCTTACAATGAGAAAAAGAAAGAATGATATAGGATGAATGAATTCTCGGATCTGATCTTTACTTGACAAGTGTCCACTTGAAATTCAATCTTCTGGCAACTGAAAAACCTCTTTCTTCTTCCTACCATTGATTTGATTTGATTTCATCATTATTCTATTATTGATTTGCAAATATCCTTGTTCGATGATGAAAACTTGTTGAGTCATTCAAAATATTTGATTTGCCTCATGAAATGCCAAAGAAATCTCCTTTTTTACTAAATCAATCTGAACAAATTCGACCCTAACTACATTTCCACTACCTTTTAACCATACCCAAGTCATCATTATGCTAGGAATCAATTTTGAACTTCCATACTTCAATACATTTGCAAAAAGGGAACCTGATAGAAAACCTCACACTGCTCGAACAGATGGATTCCTATGTAGAAACTGACTATAGAATTGAAAAATTTGGATTTTTCCAATTCGAGCAATATATGATATTGCCTATTTTTCTTACCAAAAACCCTCTGAATATCAATTTGAAAATTCCCCCCCCAGTTAGAAAGTTCAGGTCTGATGCACCTTTGAAAATTCAAAAAATAAAAATTCTAAAGTTGAAACTTTATTATAAAGCCCTTTTAGAATTTAAAATTTTGAATGTGACTTTATTTTTTAAGGAAAAATATTAAATTCTGCAATTTAAAAAAAAAAAACATTTTATTTTTCCCTTTGCCTTCAAATTTGAGTCAATAGGCTTTGACCGAACCTTTCTGCCACGTGACAGCCTCTGACTGGCTAACCATTGTTCCTCAAATGCCATGTCATCATCTATAGGACCTGTGCCATGTGTCGCCATTTTGCAATCTTGCATTATTTAACCAGTGCACATCTTCATTTTGCAAAAATGTGCTATCCATCGGATCTGCCGCATGGCAGCATCCTATGCATCGCATCTGAACTAGTCATCTGTGCCACCTCATCATTGACTGGGCCTGTCCTGCCACATGGCAAAAATCTGCATTCCTGCAATTTTTATCTACCGCACAACTTCATATTGCAAAATTGTAGATACCGTCGATTTTAGCCACATGTCAAAATCTCGTTCAATCTCCATCTTTTGGCACCATGTCATCACGATTGTACTTTCATTTAAAATTTTTCTTATGTTTCGCTGACATCACCCAGGACCCACAATGAAAGCTTGTGCTTCAAAAGCACTCATTCCTTAAGATAGTATATTCACTATGTGGAAATGTATTTAAAAAGCTAGAAGGTCCGCTTGTGCATGAATGTGGGACAATGTGTCTTGATACCCTACTCATGGCGTGGATCTATCTTGCCTCTGACCACATGGTATCCTCTATATGGTCCTCTTCCCTTGCTCACACTTTTTCTATTGATAAGATGAAGAGGGAGATATAAAAGCTGAGAACCATCCAAACCCTCATACCAATGCCGAACTTGCCATTTCATATAAAATTGATTCCTAAAAGTACAACAATATTGAAGTGGCACTATGCGAGTGCTAGCCATTTGAGCAACTATGATGCAAATGCAAATGCAATTTGTGCTTGTTCAACTTATACTTTCTCGAAAAAGCAATCGAAGTCGGGTGGAAGGAAAGAGGCTTCTCTTCTACTACTTACATGCTCTTCTTTAACCTTGCAACTTTTTCTTTTTATGTGCATGCTGATGCTTCTGTTGTCATGGAGAGGGTTCTTTTAAGCCAGTGGCTTCTCTCATGCATTGCCTCATTCATTTTTCTATTGTGCACTTTTTAATGCGTGAATTCTCTTAAAAAGGTGCCTCTCTATTTCTAATATGTTGATGCCCTGCTTGCTCTATTTCTTTGCATGAAGCTTGCAACCTCCAACCTGGGCAGCTTCCTTGACTAGCGTGAGGCCTTTTGTGACTCATATGTCTCCTTCTAATTTTGTGAATTGACTACTGGCATCTTCTTTTAATGTTGCGTAGGTTGCTTTACTGATGACGTGAAGAGTCTCATTTTATTTTTTGAGGGCATGGGTTGTGTCAAACCAAACACTTTCTACTCCAACTTGCAATGAGGATTTAGTGTGTTTCATGGATGAGTGTAGCCAGTTAGAGTTGGCTAGCCACAAGTAAGATCAGAACCATGAAATGAATAGCCACCAATTCTTCCAGAGAATCAAGCTCAAAGATCAAAAATTGTAGCATCACTTCAAGTTCTAAAAGAAAGTGGCTTACATGAATCATTTAAGGAGCACACCCTTAAAGCCCAACAGAATCATACAAATTTTGTGAGAAAGCTTCATAGAGGTTTACTCTTGCATTTTTCATGCAATAATCCTATTCACTAACATTTCTTTTTAGTTTGAAGACACACTTCCAAATGATTCCTCAAGAATAAGAAGAAGATTGGAAAATATCACTATTGTCCGAATCCGTCAAAAATAAATAATAAGCAACACTAGTAGCTTTCTAATGCCTAGAACAAGAAAGAATCATTATCATCCTCTGAACATTTAACCTTCCTTCTATCCATTAAAACATGTCTCTAGGACTCATTAATCTTTCCACCATAGTCTACTTCTTCACCCTTCAATCCTTTCATAAGGGCCTCTGACTCCCTAGCCTTGTGATTCAATGATTTCCCTCTTAATCTATTTCACTAGGATTTCAAATCAATTTTTTATTCTGAAGTAATTAGTCGGACCTCAAAATGGGTCCGGCTAAAAAAAATTTCGTTTCCAAACAACTGATCTGGTGAAGTGATCCATTAACTTTTTCAAACTAGCTAGAATTAAAATTTAACTGCTGATTGATCACTAAAACCTCATTTTATCACTTATCTACAAACTGTCAAATTGGTGCCATAAGGTCCGTTGACTACCCTTAAAAACTTATCTAAATAGATAACTGGGCTTTGAAATTTGAGATACTGATTCTCCCATCAACTTCTCATTCTCGCCAATTTCTCTCTTGTATGACAACATTTTTTATTATACAGTCTAGTTTATTAGGTAGCTTATGAGTTAATTTCTTGCATTTTCATGTATTATTTCAAGGAAATCAATACAAAGAACAAAAAATGTGAGTTTCATTTTGAATCTTGTCTCCATTCTCAGTAAGTTGTAATGTCTTATGATCTTTGAATGAAGAGCCCAGGTCATAGTTGCAGTCCTTTAAGGCTGTATGTTGTTTCATTGTTGCTGATAATTCAAAGAGTTGTGTAAATGCTTCATAGATTCAACAGGGTTTCAGCTTTATTGAGAAGGATCTTAGGTAAGAATGATATTTAATTTGAACATTGATGTCTATTTACAAGGTAAATGGATAGATCGTATATCTGAATATATAAATTAATATCAGATATCTAAAATGCATGAGGGAGATACAACACTGATCAAGCATCAAGCATTGATCAGATACAGGGTCATTAAGTTATTGATTCATACTTGGTTTTCATCCACTTCCCCCACCCACATAAAATCAAATCAAATTCAAATCATCTTTACATTTTATGTTGAAGAGCTAGAATAGTTTAACCCTCATTCAGCTTGTGCATTCCATATATTTTCATTCAGCTATTGTAGATCTCTATCATTGCATTAGGTCATTAGGAGATACAAGGGGTTTCAATCTATTTAATAGATTCAAGGATATGTTTTACACTAGTATGGTATTAATTGAATCTCAGGTCTACCCGCCTAGGTTTAGCAGAGCCTGAAGTAGAAGAAGGGTCATGCCTTATAGTTGGCCTATTGTCAAAAATGGAATGTTGAAAATGGGAGTTAGCTAACCCTAGATGTGTCACTTTCTCAGTGGGATAATTGAAAACCCTCCAGCATTTTCAAACACCAACAATAGGAATGTTATTGAACATGATAGTAGATTTTCAATTATTAATACAAGGTCATTTGAGCTAGTTGGAGATGAGCCCTACGTTCTTCCAAGCCAATGTGAGCAAGTAATTTACTTTTTCATTCCATATAAACTGGGTTAGTTATTTTTTTTTAGAAATTATCCAAGAGGAAGGATAATGAAATATAATGTGATGGAAGAAGAAGATACTGAAGAATTAGAAGATGAAGTAAATGATGATTATGAATGAATACTACACAATGAAGAAGAAGAAGATGATGATAATTTTGGTGATGCTAGCGATGATGATGATGGTGATGATGATGATGATCATGATTATGCTGATGAAGATGATGATGATCAAGGTGATGATGGTCATGATAATGGTGATGAAGATGATGATTATGGGGATGGAGATGGTGGTGGTGATGATGATGATCAAAGTAACAAGTATGATGATGGTGATGATGATGCTGATGCTGACATGGATGAAGATTATGATCAATGACATGATCAATGAAATTTTTTTCAATGTATGATCAATGTCAAGTATGATGGGGTCATGATTTATTTATAGAAATTTTTTTGACTTGTATTTTTTATAATTAAGTTATTATGTGTTGAACTCTACTATCATGGAGTATATACAATGATATTGCATAGCTACCACACATAACACTAGTACATTTGGGCTCATTTTTCAACCTTTATTAGTCAAAATTTTGACCCTTTTTTTGACCAATCTTCGACCAAATTTGACCAACGAATTGGTCAATAATTTTCCAGTCAAAAATTTGATGAACCTACTGGATGGGCAAAATTTTGACCAATACGTTGGTCAAAAAATGTCTAGGTTGTTGAGCCATTTTCTACCATTCATTGGTTGAACTTTTGACCAATGCTTGGTAGAAATCTGTGGGGCATTGGTCAAAATTTTGACCAATGCATGGTAGAAAACTAGATGGCACCAGTTGAAAACTTTTTGGTCAAAAATTTGACCATCTAGTAGGTTGGTCGAAAATTCGACGAATATGTTGGTCAAAAAATGTTGGCATTGTCAGCACATTTTCTGCCATTCATTGGTCAAACTTTCGACCAATGCTTGGTAGAAATCTGTAGGGCCCATATCATGGACAGTGATATCATGGACCCAATTCTCATGTACTAGGTATGAAGATTTCTGATCATGAGATCGAGCTGAGATAAAAGGGTGGTGTTGACTTTCTATAAAGAAGTGCTCGAAAGTTAAGTATAGTGAGTTAGCAAGTGTGGCCCACTACTGTTGAAGTAAAACTGCTGTCCACAAGATCAAGTCTGGATTGACGACACTCGTTGACTCACTATAAAGAGATGTGCAAAAATTAGTTACAGAAAGTTAATGAGCAATGGACCTACCATCATGTTCTTAAAGGTTGTTTCAATTCTCCACCATACGATTAAAGTAAGATCAGTGATCATCGCTAACTTGCTATGGAAAGGTGCTCGAGAATTATGTATAATGAGTTAGAAAGTTGATGACATGTGTGCATAGTCATGCATGGGCCTGATTTGAAGTGCTAGCCTTGAAGGAAAGGTAGAGGTGGATTTGTTTTATTGGGTTGACTGCCAATGTGTTAAGAAGAAAGCTGAGTCAGCTTAGTTGTCATTCCCAGATCGTAAGATTTTTCAAGGATCAACGGCACAATTTTAAAAAAGAAAGTGCAACCCCACTCTATTTTTTTGTTCAGTGCATTTATGATAAGTGAAAGCTTTGCATGTGGGAGAAACAAAGTATAACATAGAGATTTTCATTAATTCTAGTCCCATGCAAACAGAGATTGCAAATTTTTTGAGCACAAGAGCCTGATTGATTGTGTCATGTTAAGCCTGGTAAAGACGTAAAACTATTCTTTTGTCATTCAAGAGAAATTTTAGAAGTTCAGAGAAGAACAAGTTCAGAAAGTCAAGTAAGTAATCATATTATAACCTCTGTGGCATTCCAATTCTCTCAATACTGCCAAAATGCCTCCTAAGAAATCATTCTCTGGGCAAATTAATTATATGGATAGGAATGTCCACGATGATTTATTAGAATTACTCCTAGAATCTACTGTATAGCCTGCACAAGTTAAAAATTTAATTTCCTTAAACCCTAGGCTTAAAATTGGTGATGGCCTATATGACAAGGGGAACTGGGTTAGGGATGCAACAACTACTCAAACTGGCCTTATCTTGTTTAAAAAGTGGTTTTCGGAAAGAAAGTTGTTTGCCCCACATGATAATGTTTGGAATTTTGATTTGGGAAAGTTAGTAGTCCCAAGTTTTTTCATGGATTATGATTTTCTTGAAGCCATTGCTAAGAATTATGAACAATCCATTAGGGTTGTAAGAAGAAAGGATGGTGTGCCTCTAGTCTTGATTACTCCTGAAGAAATTAGAGAGGTTTTTCACCTGGAACCATTATCAGACTACCATGTGCAAATCAATTCATGCTAGAATTAGAGAATGAATATAAAGCAAAGAAGGATGTAATTAGGGGAGGTTCACTAAGGGAACATATTCGTACAATAAAAATTTTTCCAGTAATTACTGCAGCCTCTAGAGAGCCTTTTAAGAAGAGTCTTTTCACTTCTCGGGCTATAGAGATATACAGGACCTTATGTCGAGGTTTTGGTGAAGATGAGCAAGAATTTATGCCCATTGGTTTCATGTACATTATGGTTCAGATTGCTTCCTTTGGTGTAGATGTTAGTTTTGATTTTGCTTCCTTTTTGGCTGAAGAAATTCACATTGGTTTAGTTGGGATTGCGAAGGGCAAGGTGGAAAAAACTTTTGGTCACTACTCTCTATTAATGCATATGTTTTTGTTCAAAGGAGTGACATATTTTGGTAATGAGATGGAACTAAATAGAGAGGAGAATGGGGAAATACTGCCAGTCCAGTTGTGGAGTGCAGATATGGCCTAGGATGCAAGTAATGCTAGTTTTGTCAGATTTTATAGATATTTTACTGCTAAATTCAGATGCCTCATATTAAGTGACAATCCTAGAATCCCTAGGGTACTAATGAGTCTCATCAAGCCTATGGATAACCCCCATGACTTGAAAGTTTCACATAATTGGGGAGATATCATCCCCTACCCTGTTTCTACTCTTTTTAGAATCTATGGTTTCAAGGGGAACCCTCATGTTTTACCTTACCAATTTCCTTTGAAGCTTGGAATGGCTGAAGTTTTATGGTAGTTAGGGGGAGTGGAAGAAATGTTTTTGTTGAAAAGGCAATTAGGGTCAATTTTCCCTACCTGTATAGTGGCCCATCAGTTTGTGATTACAAAAGGGGGATGGATCTTTTTGCATAAAATTTTGGAGTAGTATATGATGGTTGTCTCTCATCCCCATTTTTGTGGTTCTGAGGGATTTTTCAATCAGATGTTGAGGCATAGAATCAAGTTGGGACCGGTCAAGCATGATTCTTATTATCCAAAGGATATTATAAGGAATGAATTCTCATTGCAAGAGCAAGAAACTAAAAATGAAAAATGGAGAGTTTATTCCCAGGTCTTAGAATTCATTCATTGTTTTGATAATAAATATGATCCTTTGGATAATGCTATTACAGAGGTTGACAAAATAAGTAAGCTCATGAATACCTTCCCTAAAATAATGGAGGTCATGAATGAAAAGAAATAATTTTTTATTGATTCATATTCTGATAAGGCTAGAGAGGTCATGAGGAGGTTGGCTTTCACTCCAAATGTGAGAACAAATAAAATAATTGTAGAAAAGAGGCCTGGATATACTATAATTCAGAATAAAAGGGTTCCTATAGACAAGGACAAACAAATAATAGGATCTACCAATAGAGCCCAAGAGGAGAGACCTGAAGAGCCTAGTCCTAAGAGGAAAAAGGTAATGACAGAAGAAATGCCTCAAGATGAGGAATATTCACCCACCCAGTCCCCTTTGAGGATTGGAGAAGAGTAGCTCACTGGTGAACAGGTTGAGAAAATGGGATCATAGGGAGATATTTTTATTACTGAAGCAGAATTAGATGAGGGTAACCCTCCAGAACTTCATCTCCCAAGTTTGGATCTAACAATAGCTGATTATAGAGGTAGGGAGTTGGACCCTGTATTAGAGCAGGCAAGTCATCAATTTTTGACTGATGGCAGTTTTGTGAAATCAAGGGCTTTTCAGCAGTTTGCATGGAGGACAAACATGAACATTTTTGAGGAGAAATGTAAAAAGATGAAAATAAAGCATCCAGAAATGGATGAAACTTCCATGCAAAACCAAATTAAAGAATAAATGATGAAGGAATTATAGAATATAAGCCTTGAGGAGGGGAGGAAAATGGTAAAGGCATCTAACATTTTATTATTGCCCAATTGGGATATCGCAGATGCATTAATTTTCAATTCTATTTCAAGTAGATTGGAGTTGCAAGACCCAAATAGAAGAGACTTCCAAGGCACTTCATTCATTGAAGATCAAGCTGCATTGGTCAGTTGGTCATTGAGAAAGGGATCTAGAGCCACACCATCACAATCAGATGAGTCTGGGTTGATGGGAAATATACTTGTAAGAAGGGTTGCTGACACTTCACATGTATAGGCAGCATATTGGAATGTGGATTCTTCTAAGTTTGTGTTGGCCACTACTAAGAAGGAGGAATAGGTTATCTCTAAGTTATAGAATAAATATGAAACACTTCTTGAGGCTTATAATAGGGAAGTAAAAAGGAGAATTGAACTTGAAAACAAGGCAATGGGGAAATCCACAAGGCCAAGAATAACATATCCCCATCCTCCAGTGGAACCTTTTAAATCCACCCCCCTTGTAGAGATACTAGACACACCTCAAAGGCTTGAATATTATATAGATGAGGAATTTGAAGAAGAGAAGAGCAAACTATGGGCCTTACATGTAGAGTTAAATACATAGTATGGGGATAAGCTTAGAAAGGCTCTAGTGTATTTAGTGGACAAAATTGAGTGGCCCTTATTCTTTGATCAGTTGGTAAAAGTAATAGATATATGGGAGGAATTAAAAACTCACGATGATACCTTGAAGCCTATTATTAATAAATGGGGAAGAAGGGAAAAGGAAATCACCCTTCTATGTTATTTAGTTATAAAGTGTATGATATTGCTAATGACTTGTCAGATTTTGATAACAGGAGAGTTGCTCTACAATTAAAAATTGTTTCTTATTTGAATAAGTACAAGAATCAAAAATTTGATCTATTTTCTTGTGCCTTGGATAGAAAGAAGAAATTGAAAAATAAGGAAGAGTGGAGTAAAGAATTGGATGACCTTTTCCGCACAAGGATAAATAAAGTTATTAATGAAAAGGGGCACGCCTGGTGGGCCACAATGACAGAGGAATTGGTTAAAGTACAATTATTTTTTGATTCTTTGAAGCAAGAATTTTTTGGTTTTGAAAAGGAGGCTGGTTATATTTTAAAAAAGCAAAATGATATCCTATAGTTTAGCTGGCCGGATGATATACAATTTGACACTTGGATGGTAGATCTTCTATTTGACAAGTAGTTAGAGGAGGACAGTTCAGATGATGATGAGAAACTAGAAGGCGAGGTGCAGGTTATTGACACCTCTGCACCAGAATTGAAAAAAGAAGGGGAAAAGGTAATGATGCATGCTCAGGGTGAAAGCAATGAGAACCTGTAGGAGAAAACTGATTTGGAGATATCACAAGATCATCCTTCTTTAGTCAGCTTGGTAGCCACATATTCTGAGGAGCCAGAATAATGAGAGACAAATCAGAAGTTGATGATTCACAACATAAACTAGATTAGCCTACTTGAAGGAATATTTGATATGTCTGGCATTCTGTTGTGATTTTTTTTGTCTTTTTTATGATGCTTTGTTCCTTGGACACTTGTCAGATCACAATTTCTCGTTGCTTGTTGGAACTCATGCTATATAAATGAGTTTTCAAGGCATTGTGATGGTCTGAGACTTGTGCAATTTTTTGTTTCTTTCAAGAAGAGTACATATTTAGTTGGTCCAATAGTATGCAAAGGTTTTGAGTTTTCTTCCATTGTACTTTCTGATAAGCAAATTGAAATGACAAAAATGGCAATCTATTCTGGGCATTCAATTGGTTTTCTATTGGTTATTATATTAGTCATATGAAAAGGATAATACAAAGGGGTATTTACACTATATCTGTGGATCATCAAATTTTGTCTCCAGTTTATGGGTTTGTTTACTTTGAATTCATTTAAATAAGGTTTATTTGGCTGAATGCAGTCTAGATGGGTTGTATGATGGTTTTATTGTTGCTTTTAATTCAAGCAATTATATAAATGCTTCAGTAAATCAGTAGGGTTTATGAGTTCATAAAAAGGATATTGCATAAGAATGGAGATGGGTGATTGTAGTTGATTAATTCTTATACAAGTTATTTGGATTAGATCTCCCACCAATAGTCAATTTCTTGCCCAATGGATAAGGCACTGGTCCTGTAAATCAAAAGTAAACAAGGATGAATTCTACTACTGCATCTCAAATCATCTTACAAAATCAAAATTATTTTCAATCCTATTCAAGAATTATAAATTCTGGTCTCAACCCATTTATATCTAATTCTTGAGTCTTAGGTAGCTACTATTTCCAAGAATATTCATAAATTTTAGGAGAATTATGACTAGATCTGCTGATAAGGGATGTGTATAAGTTTGAGAGCATTGAAGAATTGAAGTGAGATGTGTATGTATGTGAGGGTAACAAAGTAGAATCAAAATGAAACTAAGATAATTTCATTTTTGAATTCTACTGCACCGTGCACTTGTATAGATCCTTTCTTGTTCCTCTTTGTGCCAACCACTTAGCCCACATTATTGAGTGTCCTATACAAGAAAGTCTTATAGTAAGAAATTTACCCAAGATTCTTGGAGTTGTTCCACTATAAGATATGATGAAATCATGAACTAATTGCCTATTATTTAAGAAAATGAGAAACACTATAAGACACTTTGTAGTGCTACAATAATAGCCAAATCACCAAAGTAGGCATGCTTTTTGGATCATATTCTCTCTCAAACACAGATGTAACATGCATTTTGGTTGCAGGTGATTTCTAGCAGCTTAGGGTTCACTATCAATTCCAACACCTTCGACTAAAATTTTTGAACAAGTCAAAAGTTGTTCCACTACAATAATTACTAATAAACTTTATCATTTTTCAAGTCAAAATTTTATCATTAGCAAAAATGGTAGATAATTTTGTTCATGGTCTCAAGGAAAACAAAGACTGCTTGACAATAGCAAGAAATAACATAGATGACTTAGACATAGTCTATCACAATGAAAGACATATTTTGCCCATCATAACAGTAGCAGTGCTCTACTATCTCATTTTTGGTAACAGAGACACCCCCCAAACATGAAGGATTCACCCCCCAAACATCTTCAAACATGAAATGATCCACTCTCTATTAGACTGGTGTCTAATCTAGGCTAAACCTCCATCAGCAATTACCATCCAACATTGCACTTGCACCAAGTTTTCCCACTCTCCTGCATTTGGTTAATATAGTACAAATAAATTATCATAACCTCATTGTCTCCCACCAATAACAGTGACTGCAGGTGGTAGGAGAGAATCTACATTGGAAACTTCTGAATAAGTATAGTTGATTATGCCTAACCAGTCACTAGTTTGAATGCACCAGTCTATTATTCCTTACTCAACCCACAATGAAAATTAAAAGAATGTGTGGACAAGATAACAAAAATAATAAAATTTTCTCACATTAAATATTAGTCAAAATGCATTTGATACATCATAGGAACTCACTGTTCTATGGGACAGAGACTGAAGTGCAGAGAACAGGATTATTTTATTGATTATAATTTTTTCACAATGCCTTGTCTCACCACCCCAACTCTACTTCTCCCCTAAACACTCGAAAAATCCCTTCTAAATAATCAAACAACAGTAAACAACCACTACTGTCTAACTATCTGACTGTTACCAGTTAGTTATAAACTAAAATTTGTTGTCTAGTTGACACAAAGTGTCAACTTCGACAACTTACAATCATATATGCCTTTAATATATTTCACTAACCTTTTCAAAGGTTTTATAACTTCACTAACCCTTCCAAAGACACCTAAAACCCTTATGAGCTGTACTAGGCCTAAAGACACCTAAAACCCTTACAAGCTTTTCTTTGCATTTTTTCTACATTTGATACTTTTCTTATAGGTGGACATGTTTATCACAAACATCCAACGTGTTTGTCCTTAGACTTCATGGAAAAAACCCTACAAACAACATAGAAAAAATAAGGACATGAACCATCCAAACATCTCTAATAGCTTGTGGATATCCCAAAGATGCATAAGTGCATGACTTGTGAAAACCAAAAAGATAAGACTAACTTGTATAACAAGCGAATAACCAAAATGATTTTATGTTTGTGTTATGTTTGACAATGACAATGATATTTGGATTCAAGTATGAGGAAATTTGTATGAATCAATTCATTAAATATCATTCGAATACAAAGAAGATTTTAAGAGATTCAAGAGCATAATTATAAGCCAAATTTTTGGAAGACCTAAATCAGACCTAAGTGAACAAACATGTGAAGGGTTATTTTGAATATGATGAGTAGATCTAAGGCAGAATTTTTATGAAGGTATATTCCAATTTTAGAGCATTTATTGAAAAAAAATATTTCAAATCTTGGTGGATTATTCATAAGTACGAGGCAGATTTGTTGAAGACCTTGAAGGAGATCTAAGGCAAATCTACCTACATTATAAACACTTTGCATTTCAAAGGTCAGTTCCTTCTGCATTGCAAGATTTGAGGTTGGTGTCTCTTGCTAATTGAGTCTACACATTTGTTTGAAGTTATATACATACATACATATGTGTGCATGTGTGTGTACATACACACACAATTCACCTACAAGGATTTCCATTCTAAATAGTATATGCATCTTGTCTTCTTTTGTTAGACATCAACTATGTGAATTCTTTCTACATTGCTTTCAGTTGACTAAATATATATAATAAAATATGCAGGTTTCTATGCCAAACTAACTGCAATGTAGACAAATGTCTAATAATAGGGATTTAAACTAAGCAAGAACTATATGTTCAAGGAACCAAAAGATGACTGCAATGAGACTATTACAAGTGAAAAAACTTCAGTCTCGTTAAAGAGAATTGGGATGTGTGTTTGAAGACTTAACAAATTTGAGCTTCACTTGGTTTCAAGAATACTATAATATTCTCTACTTAACAAGGCCAACCACGTGAAGGTGGAAGCTCATCTGGCCTCACCCCCCTCCCCCTAACATCAATCTAAAGTACCCATTATCATCTAATTACATACTTCATTCATTCATTCATCCATTTATGAACTATAACATTCAATCAATACAATCACATAACATTCATTAATATGATATAAAAATCATTAATACACAATACTAATCAAAACTTCATTAACACATAACAATATTCATTAACATAAAATAAAAATTTGTATTAATACGCATCATTCATACATAATTACTTAAAACAAAGCTCTTTCATTATCCAACAAGGTTTATCAAAGAAGATTTTTAAAACATCATTTCTTTTTTTTGTTTTTTTGAGCTCTCTTAAGAAAAGCGCTCATAGGGACATCCATATCTGCTTCATTCTCCTCCTCTTCTGGCATGTGTAATGTCAAATTACGATGGCTCCTTCTCTTTGGAGGAGTAGGAGGTTGCTGCACTAAAGGGGGCTCTGTTGCAAGAACAAGTGAATGCAATAAATTGGCATACTCTTTTTCTTTTTCTAACTGTTACAAGTTTGTAATTAAGTATGAGTACAACATAAAATGCATTTTTCTTACCTGATAATGCCACATCATGTACATTAACATTTTGATCTTCCACCGCATCAACATGTTGAACACTTGGAACATGGTCTAGTCCTTTAGCATGATGTTCAACATGCTCTAAAATATTCAAAAAAAGGATACACGTCAAATTCCAATTGAAAATGTTAAATTGTATTCATAATTGCATAATTAATTTCCAATAGCAAATTAATACCTCCACCACTATAATGCACATCATGGCCTTCGTCAGGAGTAGGTTCTGTGGTAGGATATGAAGGCTATAGTAAAATGTTATTCACATTGTTATGTAGTCAATTTACGTTTAAAACTAATACCAAAAAAGAATCTTCTCAACTATTTAATTTCATTTACTTTTCATCTGACCAATTTACCTATGAGATATCATTTGGTGCATTGGATTCTTGGGCAAGGCTTACATATTCTTCATGTAGGCATGCAACCACAACTTTATAGCCTTCCTTCAAGGCAATTTTTCTATCTTCATCTGTGACCTCCACATTGAAATCTGTGCCCTATGGTTTTTGCTTGATAACATCAATTTTCCATGTATGGTTTCATTAAACAAAACTGTTTGCAACATTATATTTAAAAAAAAAAAAAAATCATTGCTCTACTTACAAGCCGAGACTGCAGATTCATATAGCCACCAGAGACAAGTTTTTGTTGGCCAACCTTTTCTATTCTCGCTTTTGTAGCCATAGATGTGTCCTACAATCTATGAACAATTTCAAACATCTTAGATTATATATTTACAAATATCAATAATTAGTGCATGATTACAATTTACTTAATACTATAATGACATACCTCTTTTTGCCCTGTGTTGCTTCATTATCTCTATCTTCACATAGCCTTTTCTCCTTTGCATCTTCTATTATTTCATTCTACTCCATTGGTGGAATCATAGGAGGACGATCGTACTTTGGGTTATCCTTAAGACCCCTTCTATATTGATCCCTCACAGTCTTTATATGCTTTGTTGCTCTTTTTAGAAGTAGGCTAGTGTCAAAAATGTTTTTCCCAAATTTCTCCTCAATGGATGCAATCAGTTGATTTTTTAATTCCCTAGCTTGTAAATTCTACCTTTTTAAAAACAAATAGATTGTTAGATCAATAACTTTAATATATTACAATAAATAGAAGAAAATAAAAATTATGTAGCAATGATATGAAACTATGTACCTTTTACGTATGGTGGGTCCAAATAGTCTCAATGTCATATGAAAAAGATGTTCAAAGAAAGCATTATTACCTACAAAAACATAAAGGATTTATTAGTCCCAAATGAGTAATGTAAAAGTAAACTAAATTTACACTTTAAAAAATATCAATTTTAAAGCACCTGGAAGCTTTCATTCTCTTAATGGAAACGTAGTTTTCTTATTCAGCAACAATGTCCTTTCATACGAAC
Organism: Cupressus sempervirens; assembly: GCA_028749045.1. Classification (NCBI taxonomy): domain Eukaryota; kingdom Viridiplantae; phylum Streptophyta; class Pinopsida; order Cupressales; family Cupressaceae; genus Cupressus; species Cupressus sempervirens. The sequence goes on from CM053786.1 coordinate 470,696,479, forward strand.
CAATACTAATCACACGAATTGCTCCAAGAAATGGATCAGCTTTAGTAGTACTAATCTCTGTTGCTCTATCAACTAAAACATCATAACAATTAAATGACAATTTTAGTACTACTCTGTGTTGGTCTACCTCCCTGCCTATGTCCATGTCTCTCTATGTGTGGCTATATATATGTATGTATGTATGTATGCATGGTGTATGTATGCATGTGTTTGTGTGTATGCAAGCTTCTGTAGACATCATTTAAGCACTAATGTGCTACTTTTTTGTTCATCAACTTGTAGAAAGACATTACAAAATATAGCACATTACAAAATTTAGTAAAACAAGGTTTTACCAGTTCTACTAGGCATAGACAATGATGTTTGCATGGTCCTTGTTGCTGACAATGCAGCAGACAATAGTGGACTGCCAACCGAAGGAGGAGTCTACACTTCATCATGAGCTGAAGAATAGAATATTGTTAGCAAAGACATTTGCAATGGATAAAGATCAAATGGGATACTAGCGAGAAATGTCAACAAAAAAAAAATGTAACTATTATAATGTTGATCAAAACAAACAAGGTGTTACTTACACGAAGGTACTGTGAAACAACCCTAACCATGTTCAACATGTGATGTCACAACTGGCACATATGTCTATACAAGAACACATAAAATCAGAGATCATGATCCATAAGATACTATAAAATATTAATATCTATTAAACTTCTATTACTGCTTTAGTCGAATTACCACTTACTTTCAGAGATTGGATTCTACGGTCCAATTCTATTCTCAGTGCCTCTTTCTCCTCACTTTTGTCACCCTTGATGATAATTTGAACAAGCTTATCAATGTATCTTTGTGTAATTTTTTGGGTGATGAATACAAGGTCAGTACTAAGGCCAATGTCATGTAGATATGACGCCCGTATTTTAGATTGCATTTGATTAGCGATCATTGTATCTTTTTCCTATCAGTTGTGACATCAAATATTCGTATACTTTCATCAAAATAGCTCCAAAGCCATAAATAAAAGAACATAATAATAGGACATTTTTTTCTATATTAACATTAAAATTTACAATAATTAATGTTTACCTCTACTAAAGGTGTTTGACATGGTGCATGCATATCGCCCTTTGAAAAAAATTAGTAAGTCTTAGAAATCAGCAGCGAAATTAAAGTAATAGACTTACCAAAAAAATATTAATAATAAAGTAGATTGTATATGTAAATCATTTGTCTTAAGTTAAAAATTTAGCGTAACTAATGTTTATATCTTTAAAAATATTTGGCATGTTCTACTTAATGTTTATATATGCACATATGGTTTGGAAAGAAATATTTGGTCATACAAGACCCCATCATAGTTGACATTGATCGTACCTGAAGATTTCATTGATCATCATGATCATCATCCATGTCATCATCATCATCATCATCATCACCATCATTGTACTCGTCACTTTGATCGTTGTCATCACCGCCACCATCTTCATCACCATCATCATCCTCTTGATCACTATCATCATCATGACCATCATCACCATGATCATCACCATCGTCATCACCGTGATCATGATCGTCATCAGCATCATCATCATTATTATCACCATTATCGTTAGCATGACCAAAATCATCACCATCTTCTTCTTCTTCATTACTGGGTAACTGTTGTTCCTGATAATCATTTACTTCCTCTTGTGCTTCTTCAATATCTTCTTCTTTGATCACATTATACTTTATCGGCCTTCCTCTTGGGTCATGTCTAACAACAAATGACCAACCTAGTTTTTTTGGAACACCAAAGTAAAACACTTTCTCACATTGACTTGGAAGAACATAGGGCTCATCTCTGACTGGCTCAAATGACCTTGTATTAATCATAGTAAATCCACTTTCATGTTCAATAACAGTCCTATCAGGATCATTTCAATTCAGTCGTAACCTAAACCATTTGACAACAAATAGAACTATTTTGAATGAATTAAAATCACACTCAAGTATATCATCCAAAATTCCATAGTATCAATTTTCAAATTGTTGATGATGTATGTCAATTCTAGATGAAATATTGGTGACCGTGAAGACAACACTTATCTCAGAATCACACATTTTCTTCGTTTCACCTAACTTTTTTGTGCATAATTTATAGCCATGGTAGGACATAGGTTTGTGCTATTTGACCTGCAATTATTCAAACATGTCAAGAATCTTCTCATTGATCTATGAGTTGATATTAAACTTATGTCTCATGATTAGTAATCTTATGCATACCTTTTTATCTCTTAAGCCATATATTAGATCAAGTACCATTGGCGTAACATTGAGATCTCCATTATGATGAGCTTCTTTAACCAATGATGCAACACCATCCCATGTTAATGAGCGGCCATTTTCTTGAGACTATTCAATCCACATTTTCATCCAATCAAGATTGTTTGCAATATACAAGTGTAGTGCATCCCACTCATGACCAACTATAAAGAAGACAATTACACTAGTTAGAAACAACTTATCTATATTGATGATGGATAAGAATTGTTAAATTACAAAAAAAAACTTATAATTACCTCTCACCCTCCTCAATCTACCTTTCCCCATCAGATACTCCCTTTTGAATTTGTCATTACAGTTGGGATCCCAAATGCGATCTAGATGGATACCTGCTACAAACTTTCAAAGATATTCACTGATATACACCATGGTCTGGTATATCATATATCCCTTTATCATAGAACCCTCAAGACGTGCTCTTTGTCGAACCAAGCCCTTCATAAATTTCAAATGCCTCTCAACCATCCACATTGATCTAGCTTGTATAGGTCCACACAACTCAATCTCCTCAACTTGATGTATGAGGTAGTGTTCTTGAGCATTGAAAAATGTTGGAGGTAAACACTTTTGCATTTCACACATAAGCTGTGGAATTTTTCTCTTCCAATATTTTATATCTTTTTATCAATTTCTTTAGATGATAACCACCTAAATGAGATTCAACATGCAAAAACACATAGAGGAGATTTCAAATAAAATTATACAATAGATTTCAGATAAAAAGCTACAAATCTAAGAAAAAACACTCTTCTAACCTCATGTATTTTCCAAGATCATATATAACTTGTTTAATACTGTTGTCAAACTGTTGTGGAAGGGATAGAAGTAGGACAAACTGCAATCATTAAAAAATGATCATTTCAATATATTATTAAATAATGCAACTGGTACTACATTCAATCTTACAAATATACTGTAAATAGAAAACATGACTTACCTTGAGGAAGGTATGCCAATCATGTGTCTTCAACCCTAGCCCAAAATCACCTTTCTTTGATAGAAGAGTGCTTATATTTGTAGCAAATCCTATTGGAATTTTTTATTTTTTTTATGACTTCTTTTAATGCATCACTTTGTTGCTCTGTTAATAACCAAGGAAGGGAACTTGTATTTATGTGATCTCCATTCCTATTTGATTCAATGAAAACTTTTAGTGCATGATTAGATTCATAAATTTTAGTACAAATTTTAGCAATTTTTTCTCTATCACACCTTCCACCCAACATTTTCCATAGTGTCTCTATTACATTCTTTCCAATATGCATAGCATCAAACAAATGTGCAATTGGGAGATCCTTGTAGTATGGTAGCCTACTAAATTGAGTAGGATAACTTTTCATTCCTCTAGGAAGTTGGTCATTGATGCCTTGACGACCTTCATGAGCATTAGTTATAGCATTAGTAAATAAAAGACAATATCAAAATACAAATTGTAAACTTTGGATGACAAATTGGACATTACCTTGATGATTTAGTCGATTGTATTCCAACTTCCATAAATGAAGTGTCATTCTTCATGACCTTGATGATGTCTCTTCTTTCCCATTGAAAAGATGTTTTTTGGCAATTCGACACCTATGATTATTGTGGAGAAAGTGTCTAAACTCATCAAACACCTGCTTTCCTAAACTTCTTGAATGATGACATTTCATCTTCGGACCACAAATTGGACATGCAAATTTTCTCTTTGTCTAAAGACCTAAAAGATCATGTATAATTGGATCATGTACAATTATCATGCACAACTTAAGTGTTTGATAGTAATGTGTAAGCACTATAACAGACCAAAAATATGTGATCTTAACAATATAACATACCGCAAAAATGAGTTAGCCCAGGGGCATCATGTATTGTCCATACAAACATTGCATGAAACTAAAATTGTTGATGTCCTATCGGTCTAGAGATGTCATACATAGTGATGCCATTCCATAACTTCAACAACTCGTCAATTTGGGGCTCAATATACACATTCATATCTTTAACTTGGTATTTACCTAGCAATTGAATGAACATAAACATTATGTAATTATTATAGCCATTTTCATGCACTATTTATAAATTAATTTAGATAACTATTAAAAAAAAAATACCTAGCACAATCATTGACAACATTATGTGCTCCCTCTTTATGGACATCCAAGGAGGAATGTTATTGTTAATAACAAAAATAGGCCATACTGAGTAAATAGATCTCATATCTCCATATGGATTGACACCATCCACCGCCAATGAAAGTTTTAGATTACGAGGTTCTTCTTTAAAGTGTGACCATGTTTCTTCTATCTCTTTAAATGTAGAACCATCGGCAGGAATTTTCATAATGTCATCTTGAATTCTATTGCATGCATGGTAATCCATAAATTGTGCCAAGCTAGTGCACATCAATAATTGTTCCAGACGTGGAATAATCAGAATGTAACGAAGAACCTTGTGAGGCACTTTTCTTGTTATTTGATTTGACCGATATCTACTAACATGACAATTAGGACATTCTGTTGCAAATTCATGTTGTTTATGATATAGAATGTGATCATTGGGACATGCATGTATTGTCTGATACTTCATTCCAATCTGATCCATAATGTTAGATAATTCTCAGTACAAATGAGACAAAATGTTTGATGGTGGTAACAAAAACTCACTAATCAACCTACAACAACAAATATGCATTGTTAATATAATGAATAGTAATATTATGCTAACCTTGAAGATGATAAAAATGACATAACTTAGCATACGTGACATTGCTACATTAGATATGCTATTCATAACCTTTAAGTTTACCAACAACACTATAGCCGATAGTAGAGTTGTTTGGGAGCCTGGGTATAAGGGCTCGTGTGCCTTCTCAAGTAAAGGTATATCAAGACCATCTTCATCATTATTATTAGATTCACTAGTACCATCATTTTGAGCCTCTTCATCACTTCCCCCAATACCATCTTCTTCAATCATGTCCTCTGACACATTATCATCTTCTTCCGTGGGAGCATTATCCTTAGCTTGGATATTCACACCTTCATGTTCCTCTGAAATTCACATTCAGCAATGCACAAAAATCATGGCCCCCTTCAACATGACCATATTGCCTACAATGACTCTGGGCTGTTGTGATTAGAATTCTTTGATTTTTTAAACCCTTACACTTTTTGTAAGGACAATAAAATTTATCAAGTTTTCTTCAAAATTGAGCCCACAATGCAGCCATTATCTCATTATTTTCTTCTAGATTCATATTGTCAGGTGTGGTCTTTCTTCATAGGAAAATATACCTACAAATAAATTAGACATGTTTTGATTAATGTTTATATCTGCACATATGGTTTTTGTTAATTAATGTTTTCAAATATAACTAAAATGATTACAAACATATCAAAAAGGACCTTCACAAGGTCTTATTACATCAACTATTCTAACATGGTCATGTTGGTTATCTTAAGACCTTAATGTCTTCTCATGCCTTCAACCTTGACCTTGATGCTCCTACATCATTTTCCCAAGGATCAAGGAAAGTTGGATCATCATGGAATTGAGTAGGCAGACCTTCTAGGAACTTGTAATACTTCAACCTTGTAAGTGTCACGTCAATGAAATGGGTACTAAACAAACAATTTAAGTTGATGAGAAATGGTTGTTATGAATTCAAATTTTAAGTGTCACCTCAATGCATTGGGTATTAAATGAACAATTCAAGCTGATGAGTATGGGTTTTTATGAACCACAACTCATGAAATATGCATTAAGTCCATACCTACTATTTACAATGAGTATGGGTTTTTTTTCTAAGAACATACCTGTTGTTTACAGTCAATAAGTTTCTATATCCTCTAGCAAATTTGAAGCAATGAGCCAAAGTCACACGGTTGAAGATGATCATTGTCCCCTCAAAGCACCATCATTTGATAAATTGTTGCATTGAAATATGATCTAGAAATGGCCTTTCCACATAGTATGTTGGCACTATTTGGCAATCATCGATCATGTGGTTATTGCAAAGAGGCTAAGGACCAAACATGGAATCATGGAGATAGTGCATGGATGTACAAGGAAAATTTGTCGCTCTTTAGCTACTAATCTTGCTTTGTGCTTGTCAATTAAAACATTATTTTAAAACTTGATCTTAATACTTTTTATAATCAATGGCTTTCTTTCCAATGTTTATCTCTGGACTCAACAAATTTTTTCATTTTTCTTTCCTTCTTTCTTCATCATAAATACTTGGTTCACAAGCACTTATGGTGTTCTTCTTGCTAAGATTATGAAGTGGAAAATGACTTTCAATCTAGATAATCAAATGTTTGGCTCAACTTTTTTGGGTAAGTGTGATGATATGTAGTGCACTATAAATTTTATCTTCAATGAAAGGATTAGCACCTCTAATTTTCAAATGGCGATCAACCAGAACTAGCTGACAATCTAACCTACAAAATACATTTTATGCCAAATTCCAATCATAGTTAAAGACATTTAGCTATTGGAAAATGGCAAGATCATGTCTTATTTTAGATATGCAATCAAATGGGCAAGAAATGTGGAAGAACATTAAGTTTTTATCCACCAAAACATGAGTAAAATTGTATAAACTGAATGCATTTTTAAAAATAATGTCAATTCCCTTCAAAAGAAATATTTTGCATGCAACTTACTTGCTGAATATATTTCAAGTTCAGTGATGCAGGAGCATCCAGAGGTATAAGGGCAATCCTGTGTCACCCAAAAAAAATATACTTAGACTTAGTTTCTATTTCATGTGTTTTCATTTTTGGATACCCATTTGGGTCAAATAAAGGTTCCAACTCTCACAGTTCCACTATCAGTGTTCGTGTAAATCTTGAAAAAATAGGAGTATGTAATTGAGCCATTATTTTGGTGAACTAGGAGGTGTAAATTGGCTAGATGAATGTAAAAAGAATTAGGTCAAAAGGCCCCATGGTTTGAAAGTTATTACAGTTTTTTGAGTTGTGGAGACCTCCTAAGAATGCTTCAAATTTAGGTTAGGGGAATTAAATGACCTCAAAAAGGGCCAAAAAATGGGGGATGAGCAAAGCTCATCCATAGGGCTATAGAGCGCTTTGAGAGCTTTCTAAAAATGTAAACGATTAGTCAATCAGAGCTACGGTTCAAAAATTATGCCTCTCGGAAGTTTGGTTAATGTTTCTAGATTCTTCTAGATTTGCACCGACTTCTAACGTAGCTTCTGGAGCCTTCTATTTGGTCGGTGGATGCCTACTAGCACTTTCTAGAATGTATTCCTAGTCCTTAACCCTCTGAGGTCTATTTAAGGAGATTCTTGGCATTGTAGAAGGCAGTTCGAAGTGGAGTTTGAGAGGAGGTACTGAAAGGAGAAATTATCTCCACATTTATGCTATTGTAAGCCCTTAGGGCATGTTTTGAAGTTTATTTTCTCTATACTGAATATACTAGCTTATTTTTCAGTTAATACAATTTCCCTTTTCTGTTGTGTCCATTCTATTTTTGGGTTGTGTCCCCATCAAGTGGTATCAGAGCTGGTTTTCCTGAGTGTGTAGACAGAGTGCCGACTGTGAGGCAGTTTGCACCAGGACTGTGTGGTTGTGGGTTCAAGTTAGAAGATGCCTCCATGAAGAGAGCGTGGCAGAAGGACCAAAGCTATTAATCCTGAGGAGGTTAGAGCCCTCCAAAAGCAGGTACAGGCATTGCAAGAGGAGCTTCGTAGAGGAGCAAATGTTGCCGCAGGTGACAACAGTGAGGATGACAATGAAGAAGAAGAAATGGGACCAGAAGGGGAATTCGATGGGGAAGTTCTGAATCATGCAGAGGAAAGGCTTTTTAGGGCCATTACTAAGTTTGGGAAAAGACCTACAATTGATGTGGGTGTATTTTAAGGAAATCTGAAACAAAATGAGTTGATCGATTGGATCAATGAACTGGAAGAATACTTTGAGTATGAGGATATCAAGGACCCAGATAGGGTTAAGTTTTCAAAGGCCAAACTGAAAGGCCATGCCAAAATCTGGTGGCAAGAGGTTCAATTGGAAAGAAATAGAAGAGGAAAGGAGAAGATCACAAGATGGGATTTCATGGTGGACAAATTGAAGAAGCAGTTCATTCTTGTGGACTATGAGCTTGATTTATTTAAGAAGATGCATGGGTTAAAGCAAGCAAGAAGATCAGTGCAAGAATATACAGAGGAATTTTACCGAATCTTGATTAGAGCGGGGCATGCAGAAGCAAATAAGGAGAAGGTTGCTCATTATATCAGTGGGTTGTGACCTAGCATCCAGGAGGAATTAAGTCTAGTAAGAATGATCAGCATTGAAGAGGCATACTAGTTTTCCCTATGAGTTGAAGAGAAACTGAATAAAAGGTTTGAAGGAAGACAAAGAGGGTGTGGTCAAGGAGGAAGGGGAAGCGATAGATCATCTGGAGGCCACAATGAAACCCAAAATAAAAATGAAGATATGGGTACTAGCAGGAACCAAAGGAATGAGGGTTTCAACCGCTCCCATGATCAAGACTTTGGAAATCAGAGAGGAAGAGGTAGAGAATGTGGACAAGGAAGAGGAGGCTTCTGTGGTACCTATTTCCATTGCAATGAAGAAGGTCATTGTGCCTTTGAATGCCCTCAACAACAAGGAAGGAAAGATAGGAGAGCTGAGGGCCATGCTAGGGTTTCTCATGTGGATGAGGATGCACAATCATCACATTCAGAGGATTCAGAAAGAGGAGAGACCTTGGTAAATGAAAGAGTCCTACTAAGTGATGAGATTGAACTAGGACAATGGAGGAGTTTGTTCCATACCAGATGCAAGTGTGAGGATAAATGTTGTGACGTGATCATTGATGGTGGTAGCACTGATAACTTGGTATCAGAAGAGATGGTCTCTAAGCTGAAGCTCAAGAGGAAGAAACATCCCCAGCCCTATCAAATTGCTTGGGTAAAAGATGATCATAAGGTCTTGATAAGTGAACAATGTTTAGTGAAATTAAAAATTGGGAATTACCATGATGAAGTTCTCTGTGATGTTATTCCAATGGATGTTTTCCTTCTATTGTTGGGTAGACCATGGTAGTTTGATAGACATGCAGTACATGATGGACATGCAAACACATACTCTCTGACAAAGGATGGAGTTCGCCACAAATTGAAGCCCATGAAAAAGGAAGGTGAAAAGGTATGTAGCAGTGCTAGGATTTTTCTTGTTGATGAAAGGAAGTTTTTAGATGACATGAAACATCAGCATATGTGCTATGCTTTGATTCCTAGGAAAGATAAAGAAGGTAGTAGTGAAATACCACTTGAAGTTTTAGATTTACTAGGGGAGTTTGGAGATATTATCTCTAATAATGTTCCAGATGGATTGCCACCAATAAGGCAAATCAGTCATCAGATAGATCTGATTCCAGGAGCTAGTTTGCCTAACAAGGCTGCTCACAGGATGACTCCTACTGAAATAGAGGCGCTAAATAGATAGGTTTAGGAGCTGTTGAGCAAGCACTTGATTTGAGAGAGCCTGAGTCCATGTGCAGTACCTATAGTACTCACACCAAAGAAGGATGGAGAGTGGAGGATGTGTACAGATTCTCGAGCTATAAATAGGATAACCATCAAGTACTAGTTTCCTTTGCCAAGGATGGATGATCTTATGGACTGCTTGAGTGGAGCTCAGTACTTCACAAAGATAGATCTCAAGAGTAGATATGAATTCGAGAAGGAGATGAGTGGAAAATAGCCTTCAAGACCAAGGAGGGTCTTTATGAGTGGTTAGTCATGCCCTTTGGATTGATGAACGCCCCAAGCACCTTCATGCGGCTCATGAATGAGGTACTTAAGAAGTTCTTGGGAAAATTTGTTATTGTCTATTTGGATGATATTTTAATTTTCAGCAAGACTTTGGAAGAACATTTACTGCGTATTCGTAGTGTACTTGAAAGGCTAAGGGAAGAGAAAATGTTAATTAATCTGAAGAAGTGTATCTTTGCAAAAAGGGAGTTAGTCTATTTGGGGTTTGTTATATCACTCGAAGGTCTCAAAATGGATCCAGAGAAGGTGAAAGCCATCTTGGAATGGCCTACTCCAAGGTTTGCTACTAAGTTAAGATCATTTCATGGTCTGGTTAGTTTTTACAGGAAGTTTATTAAGAATTTTAGTGGCATATGTGCACCCCTAACTGATACAATAAGAGGGGATAGAAAAGAGTTCAAATGGACTGCAGCAGCTGCGAGAAGTTTTGAATTGCCGAAGAAGAAGGTAACAGAACAACCTGTGTTGGCACTTCCAAATTTTAGAAAGGTTTTCTAGGTGGATTGTGATGCCAGTGGCAGCACTATTGGGGCTTTATTAAGCCAAGAAGGTAAGCTTATTGCATATTTTAGTGAAAAATTGAATGATGCAAAGGAGAAGTATTTTGTTTACGATCAAGAGTTCTATGCAATAGTTCAGGCCTTAAAGAAATGGAGGCATTATTTATTGCCAAATGAATTTTTTTTGTGTACTGATCATCAGGCATTATAGTACCTAAATAGCCAAGGTAAATTGAATCAGAGGCATATGAAGTGGGTAGAGTTCTTGCAGAGTTATACATTTGTGTTGAAGCATAGAAGTGGAAAATCTAATAGGGTTGCAGATGCACTAAGTAGGAGACAGTTGTTGCTTACAGTAATGTAGGTTGAAGTAGTTGGGTTTGATGAACTCAAGAATTTGTACCCTGAGGATCCTAATTTTGTTGAAGCATGGAAAGCTTGTAAAGAACCTGTTGCTATAGATAGAACCAAGTGGTTAGACTATTTGATTCAGGATGGCATGTTGTTCAAAGGTAGTCAATTGTGCATTCCAAGGAGTTCCATGAGGGAAAATCTAATTAAGGAGAAATACAGTGGAGGGATGGCAGGACATTTTTGTTGAGATAAGACCATTGCCATTCTTAGAGAAAATTATTTTTGGAATCAAATTTCACAGGATGTGAAGAAGTTTGTACAGAGTTGCCAGGTTTGTCAAGTTGCCAAGGGGTTTAGTCACAATACTGGCCTATATCAGCCATTGTCTATTCCATCAAGGCCATGGGAGGAGACAAAGGGGTAATGACTCAGTATTCGTGGTGATTGATAGGTTCTCCAAAATGGCACATTTCATTCCATGCCACAAAACTCATGATGATGTCCATATTGCAGACTTTTTTTTCAAAGAGGTGGTAAGACTACATGGTCTTCCAAGGAGTATAGTTTCTGACAGAGATACTAAATTAGTGGGGTATTTCTAGAGGAAATTGTGGAAAAAGTTAAGAACTGACTTGAAATTCAGTTCCACGCATCACCCACAAACTGATGGCCAAACATAAGTGGTAAACAGAAGTCTGGGCAATTTGCTGAGATGTTTAGTTGTGGATAAGCCCAAGGGATGGGATTTGATTCTACCACAAGAAAAGTTTTCTTACAATAACTCTATAAATAGGAATACTAGAAAATCACCATTCCAAATTGTATATAGGAATAGCCCAAGGACTACACTAGAATTGAGGAAGATAGAACAAGGGGAGAGGACAAGTGCTGAAGCTAATGAATTTGCTGAACATATCAAGCGTCTACATGAGGAGGTTCAAGCACACATTACCAAGATGAATCAAGAGTATAAAGCTAGGGCTGATCAAAGGAGAAGACATAAGGAATTCCAAGTAGGGGATCTAGTCATGGTGCACTTACGAAAAGAAAGATTTTCAGTCGGTACTTACAACAAGCTGAAAATGAAGAAATTTGGCCCCTGCAAAGTTTTGAAGAAACATGACTCAGGAAATGCATATGAGGTGGAGCTGCCAGATGGCATTCACATTTCTCCCATTTTCAACATTGCAGATTTAACAGAGTATCATGATGATGGTGCAGATGAGGAGCTGGTGTTAGAGCCATGTCCAATTCCTGCTTCTAAGAAGGAGGAGATAGAAGACATTCTAGATCATCGTGTGGGTAGGAGTACCAGAAACAAGTAGTATGAAGAGTATTTGGTCAAATGGAAAGGACGACCGATTGAGGACTCAACTTGGATTTTAGCAGCTGAGGTTTCCCATTTGGGATTTCCTCTACCATTCATAAAATGACAAGATCACTTTTCAATCTACCCTGGGTGTCTGATGCAGGAGCATCCAGAGGTATAAGGGCAATCCTGTGTCACCCAAAAAAAAAATACTTAGACTTACTTTATGTTTCATGTGTTTTCATTTTTGGATACCCATTTGTGTCAAATAAAGGTTCCAACTCTCACAGTTCCACTATCAGTATTCGTATAAATCTTGAAAAAATAGGAGTATGTAATTGAGCCATTATTTTGGTGAACTAGGAGGTGTAAATTGGTTAGATGAATTTAATTGTAATTTAGAGCATTCCAGAAAAAGAATCAAGTCAAAAGGCCCCACGGTTTGAAAGTTATTGCAGTTTTTCGGGTTGTGGAGACCTCTTAAGAATGCTTCAAAGTCAAGTTAGGGGCATTAAATGACCTCAAAAAGGGCCAAAAAATGGGAGATGAGAAAAGCTCATCCATAGGGATATAGAGCACTTCGAGAGCTTTCTCAAAATGTAAATGGTTCGTCAATCGGAGCTACGGTTCAAAAGTTATGCCTCCCGAAAGTTCGGTTAACGTTTCTGGATTCTTCTAGATTTGCGCTGACTTCTAACGCAGCTTCTGGAGCCTTCTATTTGGTCGTTGGATGCCTACTAGCACTTTCTAGAATGTATTCCAGTCTTTAACCCTCTGGGGTCTATTTAAGGAGATTCCTAGCATTGTAGAAGGCAGTTCGGAGTGGAGTTTGAGAGGAGGTACTGAAAGGAGAAATTATCTCCACATTTATGCTATTGTAAGCGCTTAGGGCATGTTTTGAAGTTTATTTTGTCTATACTAAATGTACTAGCTTATTTTTTAGTTAATACAATTTCCCTTTTCTGTTGTGTCCATTCTGTTCTTGGGTTGTGTCCCCATCATTCAACAACTCTTTAATCATAGGATCCACAATAGTTGGAAGCTTTAACTTGTCTGTCAGCTGTGGCTTGGCCTGTAGCAACAAAAAATTCTTAGTATATGCATCTCAACATTTAAAAAATACATCAAGCAATTCAGGTCAGTTACAGTCTGTAAATTAACTAGCATTTGTTTCTTCTTTAACATATTCGACAATCAAGTACAATTAATAGGAATACAAGAGCAAAACTTGGAATTCTACTAATGTCATCAATGTTAATCTTGGGTACTAGTACAAAGCTAGTAAGAAATTTGCAGTTGTACCAACCAAGATATTTACAAGACTTGATCACAAAAGTTTCATTTAGCACAAAACAACTTCAAAAATATTGTATATATGCACTCTTTGATGCTGTCAAAGAGAACAATAATTCTAATGATGTTTTATGTAAGAATTGCTAGAGGAAATGATAAGCATGAAATATATTCAAGTTTTGACACTAAGGAATTGAAACATCCGCACTCAGGAATTTCTTGGAGTATTTAAATTCACTCGAATAATGCCTTACAGCTTCTTTGAAAAATAATGATTTAGATATTCAGTGGTATCTTAAGTACTATATACTAGTGCTTGCACCAAGCATAGGTGCAAGAGTATAGTCGATAGTGGCATGGAATTGATCATTTTAGAAATGTGGCAGCTAGTAGCATTGTTTTATAGAAAAGCCGTATACTATTATTTGGTTGAAAGATAATTAGAACCAAAGTAAACATGGTGTGCACAACTAGCATCATTTGATTGTTTTCTATATTGAGGTGTAGAATATTTGGTGGATCTTAATTTTTGTGGAAACTATTTTGAGCAAGGATATGCTAAAAATGAGTTCTTCTTCTACAACCATAAAAACATTATCAGATTCACCATCCAAACTATTGAGTTTCAACCAAATATCAATATGTAGTTTACGAACAGTTGGCCTAAATGGTTGTTGTTATAATTCAGAATAACACCGAGCTTGATTTGATGAGTTTTTTTTATTGACTCGTAAATTTTCTAATAATTCAATAGATTAACCCATTGATAAAAAAACATGGAAACTCATTAGCTATTATTGTGGAGTTAGATCTCAACATTGGCTCTAGTATTTCTTTAGTTGGCAATCATGCATTGGTTACATCTGGATTATCACCAGCTATTGCAGATGATGGAAGTGATACTATGTATGAAGCTTCTAATATAGGAACTCCATGAGAAGCTGGAGATCATTTAATAGAGATTTGGTGATGAAAAATGGGATCTCTAAAGATGAATAGACCTCGTTGAAGTTAAGAGGGCTCATCAAAGTGTTTGTTGAAGTGTCCTATGTGTTTTTTGACAAGTAGGATTGGCTATAAAGTGTAATGTCCTCATTTTAGCTCGCCATGGTTTATGTTTGGATTGACCTATTATTGGCCCTCATAGGTTAAGGCTGATGGCTAGAGGGCCCCATCTGGCAAAACAAGAGGATCTTTCCCTTTTATAGTACAGAAGTGTTTACGATTGCTCCTCGTTTGTTTTAGTTAGGTACACTTACAATTTATAGTAAGTTATGTATCCAACATTTCTACATTTGGCAAGGCACCTAGACCGATCTCAACGTAGTGACGACCCTTGGCACTACTAATTTTATCAAATATTCAAGGAATTACTAGTTATAGTAGATTAGGAGTTAATAGAGAGAACCATTAATATTTTTAGTAAGGCAGTTGGTTGTGTGATGGAAGTAATGGTTGACCAACTGGTTTAGATGAGACAGAGAGATGATGAGTAATCAATGAGATATTAAAATTATAGTAACAGTAATAAAGCTATTTATAATGGTTATATTGTAAATTTATTACTTATCTTCATAAAGTATTATTGAGGAGCCATTATATTTAATGGAAAAGTATGGCTTTAATCATGACATAACTTAATTCAAACACAAAAAATAGTTATATAAGTCATTAAAGTGACATATTGATGAAGCCTCATGAGTCAAACTTTATTGAGGAATTATAAAAGCCCTAGAAATGAAATTGATTGATTTTTTGTTTATGAGTTTTGACTTTTATATTGGATGTTCCAGGGAAGAGTGCAATGTGACCTAGGGTTTTATATTGGATGTTCCAGGGAAGAGTGCAATGTTGAGTTACAAAACATTATATGACTACTCTGAGTCTTTATTGTATTCAAAGCATGAAATTTAGTATTGGTCCTAAGTTTTGATAGCAATCAAACCATGGATTTTGTATTGATTGATTCTAAGACTTTATATTATTCAAACCATGGATTCTAATGTTAATTCTAGGTTTTTATGGCATTCAAAACATGACTATAGAAGAATTTATATGGTCTAAAGGGATGCTGCCCCACACTTCTCGTCACCACCCTTGTAGTCAAATTTTGTTCTTGGACTCTTGAGATATTATTATTGGGTAAAGCTTAAACAGTCTTGAATTTGTTTGTTTGATATTGCTATTTGGGGTTCTTTGGAAAGGGAGGAGATCCTGGCAGTGGCAAGCCCAAACTTTAGATTGTTGTTCCTTCTACGGCTTTTGGTGGAGCATTAATAAGTTTTGTTCATTCTATGAGAAGAAATACACATAAGAAAATAAATTCATTCAAAAAACCTATGCCAACTTATCATGACAGACAAAATCGAGATGATACCTTCTATTTGGTAAATAAGTAAATATCTCCAAGGAAATACCAAATTCAAACTCATGCTCAAGTTGCATGTGTCAACATTCCCCATTGACCTTAGTTGCAAGGCTAACTAACTTATCAAGAGTGTGTATCCCACAAATGAAATTGGTATAAATGTTACAACCACCAAATTTGGAGGGCATGGAAATTCAGTCATCACTATCCTATGTAGTACACTTAATTTCATATGTTGGAATCATTTTGTGACTTGTACACATGATAGTCCAATAGTTTTTAATGTCATCTTCATCACAATTTTTCTATGATAGTCTAATAGTTGTGAATGACATCTTTGTCACAATTTTTCCATGATAGTTTTATTGGTCTAAATTTTTGCATAATCAAATTCCTTTTTCCAAGGTATAGAAGAATTTAGATTGGGATCCACCTATGGTGAATAGGGTTTCTAGCCAAGTCATATTTTGTAGGTCTTTGAAGAAAAAAAATTTTGAAACCCTAGGTCTTGTTTTCTTTTAAATTTTTCAGGTGTAAAACTAAAAATATGTGAAGATTCCCATCCTTTTCAAACTTTTTGTGCCCTAAGTCACGTCTTTTCTTTTGTGTTTTTGACCGCCCGATCCCTTAAAGATCTACGGCAATCGCTATCTCACTATAAAAAGATACAAGTATTTTACCCTTAGCGACATAGTGACCATCACTAAGTTGAAAAGCGGTACCATCAAGTGGAAATATAGTGACCGAAGATTGTATTGTTTCAAAGATATTTCATCACATTTACATCAGACATGTCAGAACTTGAAGAGGAATTACTACATTGAGGTACAAAAAGCGTCAACAAAAATCTTAGCTTTTTTGATTAGTCACTTTGTCACTATCAGAGAAATTGGGCACTTTGTCGTTAGCGACATGACGCCTTCACCAAAAATAATGGCTGGCAGTCACTTTTAAAGTTTTTGATGATCGTAAGTTTTTCCAAGCTGCATGGTGCACGTGCTATTTTATTATGTGTCAGATGCATTAACAAGGGTAGTTATGACTTCACTCACCTTTATCTTTCTGACCCTAAATTTTGATGAGTCACCAAAAATAACTATGTCGCTATCAAAGAATTGGTGTCTCTCGCCATTAGTGACATAGCACCCAAATAGAAAGTAGTACTATGAAAACTTTTTAGAGTAAGTGGGTCCCAAAAAGTACTCCATCAGATATCAATTATAAAGCTTTGGAAAATGCTGGCATCTAATGGGCTACACATATATGCCAAGAAAAGCAAAGACACCAAGATTCGCTATGTCGCTATCGAGAACTTGTTCTTCTCGCCATTAGCGACATAGTGCTCGACCAAGAAATAAAAAAATATGGGCCCCTAGCAGTAGGTAATATAGCCAGGATTTCATCACGTCATCAATGATTGGACCCACACCCTATTTACAAAATATATGAAAGATTGATCATCAAATCTATCTCAGATCCATGATCGTTGCTATCTCGCTATGGTGAGTTACACGAAGGTTATGAATAACGATATGGCAACAAGGGGCCCACCATATTTCTTTTGAGCAATGCATCAAATGTCATCCGCATGATCAAATTAGGATCAATGATGGGCAGTATCTTGCTATGGCAAGGTGCTCACTCTTTATGTATAGCGAGATAGTGCCTAAGTGACATGTGTCCTTAGAGTTCTGTGGGTCCAATTCAAAGGTGCCAACAATGAAGGAAAGGTACAAATGGAAAATTTTCATTGGGTTGATTGCTAGCTTGTCAAGAGGAACATGAGTTGTCTTTTCTTCCATCCCTGGATCGTACGGTTTTTCATAACTCCATGGTGTAAATTTGAATATAGAAGGTGATGCCACCTTGTGCATTTATGAGAGATGAAAGCTTCATGTGTAAAGAAAAATAGAGTATAACACAGAAGATTTTCTTAATTCCATCGTACTCGAACAAAGATTCAAAGCATTTCTAAGTAGAAACAGTTGTTGAGAAGACCGTGTTGGATTCGATAAGATTGTGAAGCAGTTTGTTCGCAGAAAGATTGCAGTAACACTGAGAAGAACTAGAGCAAAATTCAAAGTAAGTACTTGCATTATAATCCTCCTACTGTTTCAATTCCTTCGAGAGTTAATTAAAATGGCTCCAAAATAGAAAGCATTTTTTGGTCAAGAGAACTATTTGGATAGGAATGTCTATGATGATTTGCTTGAACTGTTCCCTTCTTCCCCTGTTGAAACTGTAGAAGTTAAGAGGCTAACTTCATTAAACCCTAGGCTGAAAATAGCAGATGGGCTGTATGACAAAGGAAACTGGGTTAGGGATACAACAACTTCACAGACTGGTCTTGTTTTATTCAAAAAATGGTTTTCAGAGAGGAAAATTTTTGCCCCACATGCCAACATCTGGAATTTTGGTCTAGGGAAAATGGTGGTTCCCATTGTTTTCATGGATTATGATCTTTTGGAAGCTATAGCTAAGAATTACGACCAAGCCCTTAGGGTAGTGAGGAGAATTGATGGTGAAATCTTGATTACAATTAGCGCAGAGGAGATTAGGGAAGTTTTCAGTTTAGGGCCTATCACTAATTATCATGTGCCCATTGATTTGAAAGGGTTAGAAAATGAGTATATGTCTAAGAGAGATGTAGTTAGGCAAGGAGTACTGAGCGCACACATAGCTAGAATTGGAACACTGCCAGCAATAACAACATCCTCCAGGGAGCCTTTCAAAAGTACATACTTCAATTCTAGGGCTATAGAAATATATAGGTCCTTGTGTAAAGTTTTTGTGAGAGATGAAGAAGAGTTCATGCCTATGGATTTTATGTATATGATTACTTAGATTTACTCTTTTGGTGTGGATATAATTTTTTATTTTGATTCTTACTTAGCTAAGGAGATTCAGATTGGACTGATTGGAATTGCTAAGGGTAAAGTGGAAATAACTTTTGGCCATTATTCTCTATTAATGCACATGTTCTTATTCAAGGGAGTAACATATTTTAGTAAAGAAATGGAATTAGACAGAGAAGAGAGTGGGGAAGCATTACCAATTCAATTGTGGAGTGCAGATATGACTTGGGATGTAGAGAATGCCAGTTTTGTCAGGTTTGATAGGTATTTCACTTCAAAGTTGAGATGCCTCCTATTAAGGGACAATCCCAGAATCCCCAAAGCATTAATGAATCTCATTAGGCCTATGGACAACCCAAGTGGTTTGAAAGTTTCACATAATTGGGGAGATGTCATTCCATATTCTATTTCTACTATATTTAGAATATATGGTTTTAAAGAAGCCCTCGCGTACTACCCTACCAAGTGCCTTTGAAGGTAGGAGTTGCTGAGATATTGTGGCAGTTGGGAGGAGTGGAGGAAGGCCTTCTATTGAAAAGACAAAAGGATTCAATTTTTCCTACTTGCACAATGGCTCATCATTTTGTAATCACAAAAGGAGGTTGGCTTTCTTTGCACAAGATTTTGAATCCTTATAAGATGGCCACTTCCCATCCTCATTTTTGTGATTCTAAAGGATTTTATCATTTGGCTCTGAGGTAGAGAATTAAGCTTGGTAAAATTGAGCATGAATTTTATTTTCTTGAAGACTTAATAAGGAATGAGTACTCCTTGCAGGAGCAAGAGACTAGGAAAGAAAAGTGGAAAGTCTTTTCTAAAATTTTGGATTTCATTCATTATTTTGATCTAGATTATAGTCCTTTGGACGATGCAGTTACAAATGTAGATAAGATGAGAAAACTTATGAATAATTTTCCTAAAATAATAGAGGAAATGAATGAAAAGAAGCAATTCTTTATTAGGTTCTACCCAGATAAGGCCAGGGAAGTAATGGGAAGATTGGGTTTTACTCCCAATATAAGGGCAGGTCAATTAACTGTCCAAAAAAGGCTAGGATATACTATTGTTCAAAATAAAAAGAATACAATGGACAAAGGCAAAGAAATAATTGAGTCCACTAGTAGGGTCTTGGAAGAAAGGCCTACTGAGCCCTCACCTAAGAGGAGGAAAATAATAAGAGAGGAGGATTCTCATGTTGAGGAGTATTTACCTTCACAGACCCCTTTCAGAACAGAGGAGGAGCAGCTCACTATTGAGCAAATTGAACAAATTGGATCATAAGGGGGAGTTTTTGTCACTCAAGAAAAGATCGATGAAGGGAACCTCTTGTGCCAAGCCTCGAGCTAACTGTAGCTAATTTTAAGGGAAGGAATTGGACCCTATTTTGGAAGAAGCCAGCCAACAATTTTTGTTAGATGATAGTTTTGTAAGGTCTAGGGCTTTCCATCAAATTGCTTGGAGGGAAAACATCCACAATTTTGAGGAAAGATGTAAGAACATGAAAATAGAGCATCCAAAAATGGATGAAGCCTCCATCCAAAACCAAATAAAGGAGAAAATGATGGAAGAATTCCATAACATTACCCTTGAGGAGGGAAGACAAATGGTAAAAACTTCTAACATACTATTGTTGCCTAATTGGGATATTGCAGATGCATTGATTTTCAACTCTGTTTCTAATAGACTGGAGTTATAAGACCCAAATAAAAAGGAATTTGCAGGGACTACTTTTAGTGATGATCAAGTTTCTCTTGTTATGTGGTCATTAAGAAGAGGATCCATGATTGTATCAACATAGCCTGATGGTTCAGGACTGATAGGGAATATTATTGTGAGGAGAGTTGCTGATACCTCACACGTATAGGCAGCCCACATGAATGTGGATTTTTCTCAGTTTTCCTTGGCTATTGCTAAAAGGGAGGAAAAGGAAATGTTTGAATTACAAAGTAAATATGAGGCAGTTGTGGATGCCTATAATAAAGAAGTAAAAAGGAGAGTTGAGCTTGAGAACAAGCTACTGGGAAAATCCACCAGGCCTAAAATAACATACCCTCCCCCCCCTGTTAAACCTTTCAAATCTACCCCCCTCATTGAAATACCAGACACACCCCAAGGGCCACAGTATTACACTACTGAGGATTTTGAAGAAGAAAAGAGTAAACTGTGGGCCTTACATGTAGAGCTGGAATCTAAATATGAAGATAAACTAAGAACAACTCTTACATATCTAGGAGACAAGGTTGAATGGCCACTAATCCATGATCAATTGGCTAGGGTGATTAACATCTGGGAGGAGTTAAAAGGAAATGATGAGGCTCTAAATCCTATTGTGAACAAATGGGTGAAAAGGGAGAAAGAAATAACCTTATTGTGTCTATCTGTTATAAATAATTCTCGTGATCCAATTGATAAAACCTTTGACATTGTTTCTGATCTTGTTGATTTTGATAGCAAAAGGATACATTTACAGAAGATAATAATAGGCTACTTAGACAAATATAAGAGCCAAAAATTCAATTTATTTCCTCATGCCCTAGATAAGAAAAATAGTTTGAAAAGCAAAGAGGAATGGGTGAAGGAACTTGATGATTTATTCTTTTTAAGAATGAATCAAGTCATAAATGAAACAGGGCATGCACGGTGGGCCACCACAATAGAAGAAATGGTGAAAGCCAAAATATTCTTTGATTCTTTAAAATAGGAATTTGTTGATATTGATAATGAGGCTAATTATATAATAAAGAAACAGAAGGATATTTTGCAATTCAATTGCCCAGATGACACATTATTTGACAGGTGGATGGCAAAAATGCCTTCTAGTGAACAATTTGATGTAGATGAAATTGATAGTGATGAGGTGTAGGGTGAGGAAGTCCAAATCATTGATACCATCACTACTCAAACCCAATTAGAAGAAGATGATGAGAAAAATCTGTCACTTTCAATTGCAGAATCGGGACCACAAGATGCCAATACAATTAAAGAAAAGGAAAAGGTAGAAGTTTTCCTTACCATGCAGAATGAAGGTGGTGGAAGCCTACAAGTGGAGGTTAATGTGCCCTCCTCAAAACAAGCTTCATCATTGGCTAATTTAGCAGTTACATATGAAGATAAATCAGATCAATAGCCAACTCAGCAACATCAGAACATGTAACAGAAGCTGACCCACTGAAAGGAATAATTTGATTTTGATATCTTCTATTACCCATAGTTTTGTCATTTTGTGGTAGGTGTATGTAGATATTCCTTGTAAAAGACACCTGTCAGTTTCTCTTAGCCTAAAGCTTGTTGCATTTCACACTATATAAGTGAAATTCTAGGGCAAGAGAAAAGGTCCAAATTCTATTTGCTAAGTGATACACTTAGTCTTTTTTTGGTCCACCATTTTTTAGCAAAAATTCATGATGTATTTTCTCTGTCAAATCTTGAGAATACATGAATATAGAATGATCTGCGTTTCTTTCTGAAGGTCATTCTGAGTTTTTTGTAAATTGTATACAATTTTCAAGGAAAATGAATACAAACTATGAAATATCCCCATATCAGTTCTTTCTGAATTTTGTCTCCTTTTGATTACTTGGTTATCTTGATGTTGTATAAGTAAAGGCTTGTGCAATTAAATGCAGTTCAATTAGGTTGTATATCTATTTATCATGGTTGTTAATTCAATGGATTAAGTAAAAACTTTGATGAATTTGATAAGGTTGCTATAGTAGTAGAAAGGATTTTAATGATGATTTTTTATAATAATTGCTGATAAAATTTGTTGTAAGGAAACAAATTAGATCTAGATACTTGTAATAGACTTTGAACCCCAATGGATTAGGCACTGATCAAATTTAATCCAGCTGAAAAAAAAATGTGTCACACATGATTGTCAAAATGCATAATTATAATCAACTTTACTTTTATTTCCTGTAGATCTTCAAAGTTGGCCTCTACTTTTTTGCATGGAATGTTTTAGCTTTAGTTAGCCATTATTTCTGAGAACATTTGCAGATCTATAGAAGATTTTTGGCCATATCTGTTATATGGGATGTATTTATTAAAGTATCAAGAATTGTACATGTATTGGAGAATTTGAGATGAGATCAGAATGAAACTAAGATAATTCTCATATAGTTTTCCCAGTCTTGTATCATCCCTAGGTATACCCATCTTAGTTTTGCAGAGCAAAAAGAGTAGAAAACCACCCTTGGTTTTGTAGAAGTTTGGCCCAAATGGTGTGCACATACAATTGATAATAAGAATTGGCTAGTCTTTAGACTATGTGAGTATTGTCATCTTGGTATTAAGCATTTTGTTGCTTAGTAGTTTTAAAACACCAACAAGTTTGTTATTCATCCAAATGGAAACCCTTGTAGGAAGACCTAATTGCAATGCAATAATTAAATGTAATGTTGAAATATATGAGAGAGATTCTTTTGGTTGAACTAGAAGATAAATCATCTTCTAACAAAATGACAAAGACTTTGGGTGAAGGATCCAAAGTACATCAATTCAATTATAGTCTAGTAAATTTAGGTGCCATCTTCATCATAAGTTTTTGAAGATAGTCCAGTATTTTTAGGTGTCATCTTCATAAAAAAAATTCCATGATAGTGTATTAGTTTGAGGAGTCATCTCCATCACAAGTTTTCCATGGCATACTTGTAGTTAGAGGTGCATTGAAGACCTTTTATCACTACATGAGCTAGTAGTAGATGGTGATTATTCATTATCATCATCATCATCAAACATAGAATCACATGAATATCATGTTTTATAGCCCACATGGCCTAGGTATTGAGGGTACAACTCCAAGCACTAAACACACCATATTTCAAATTATTATCTTTATCTGTTGATGTTTAAGTTGAATGTTCTAGAGTTGAAGAGAGAAACACACTCATTTTTTTTTTCTTTTTGTTCTTTTTTTGAATATGAAACTGTTGTCTAAATGATACAATATAATTATGTATTATTAAAACAAAAATACAAGAAAAATATGACACCAACACAACTATATTTATAAAACAAAAAAATTTTCATTATTATTTCTTCTAAGCTTTTACAACTACAGCTTCTGCATATACATTTCCTTTCTTTTCTTTCATTACTATAACAAAAAGTATAATAGTTGTTACAATAGACCAACATTCCAAATGATAAATCTACATCTACACACTTTCAATAAAATGAAACAACAAGTACATTACATTCTTTTTGCAACTAGACTCTTTTTAACACTTATCATCAAAACATCACTGAGAAAAAACACTTGAGCAGAGAGTCTCCCATTTATATTACACAACAATGGCTGAACTTTGGCATAAAAAATAATAATGATAGTAATAGTATTCACTTCCATCTTCAATATTATCATAAAGCCCTACAAAAAAAATACACATGTACCTATGGAAATATGCTTGAAGAGAAATCCCTCTACTCGACCACCAAAGATGTAGGTGTGATTGGAGGTCGTGAATGGAACAACTTTTGAAGTCGAGCACATCAGGAAGAATGAAAGAAAGACAATATCGAGAGTTTCAAACTACTATTCTGCCCCCCTATATTGATGCAAATGCAAGGCCCCCTTTCATATTATTCTCAAGGCTAGCAGGCATCATTAATCAAGTGGGTGGAGAAAACCTGAAACGAAACTGGGCTCAGGGAAAACCATGCAAAAATGCTCCAAAAATGTCAAATGAAACTGGGCACAAAAAATGTAATTGGGAAAATGTTTTTTGAACTTTTTGGATGTATAAGCCCTGTGTTGGTCAAAATTTTGAACAACACGGGTCTTATATGTAAAAAAATGAAATTTTTGCCTTTACATTTCGACCACCCTAAATTTATTTAGTTGATGGTCGAAATATTTGGTCAAAAAATGATGTTAAATGTAGTAGTGTAAGGTAGATGTAAGGAATTTAAAAAATACAATGATTTCGATGAATGCATCATGTAAATTTTGTCTTCTACGTAATTTTTAGTATATAGAGCATTGTAAGCAGACAACTTTTCATTGATTATAACATGGGTGAATTTGTGCAAGGTGACCAAATTTTTCTTTCAAAATTGTATGTGCAGATATAAACTTTAAGTACAACATGTCTAATATTTGTCTAGATATAAACATTAATTAGACCAAATTTTTAGCTAACTTAAGATAAATTATTTACATATGCAGGCTATTCAACACCTTTGACCGGGATCTTGCAAAATCACATGGATTGATAGGTATAAGTCAATAGACCCTATAGATATAATTTTTATTTTGCATATCTTCTCTTTACTATCAACATCAACTTTTGTCCTAGTATGTATGTCTCTCATTTTATGGATTACAAGTATCACCAAATAGGTATTTGTCAAATCTGTATTCCTCGAGTGAGGAAAATGTGAGAATAGAAGACAAAAGAGAGACATCTAGTAGGTCTAAAATAGGGAGATTAACTAGAGGTCAAAATATTAGAAGAAAATTTAATAAATGAAAGCATTTTTTCTCGCTGGGGGGTGGGGGTCATGTTCTTATGATAATGAGAGTGAAGGTGATAGGAAGGTTCCCTTATGGTACATACATCTTCAGAAAGAATAGGTTCCCAAGGAATTGACTCTAGTTAACATTGATTTTTCTATTAACAAAAGGATATATCACATAGCTCCATCTTCATTTCATGGTTTGGGCCTATTTTCCATAGATGAAATAAAGGTTAGTTACAATAAAGTTGTTGAATTTTTGGAGTATGTAAGACCTTGTTACAATTACAACAATTGGATATGGATTGTACAATATAAAACAAGTATGTGTAGGTATGCATTGTCACCAAATTATATACAATGCAATGAAAATGATCAAATTAAAAGGCTTGCTATGTATATTGATGGAAGGCCAAAAGAAGTAGGGGATATTGCAAGATTTCTAAATAGCTCTTAACCTATGTCAACTAATAAGGGCTTGAAATGTATATTCAAGGCACATGAGAGAAATCATGTTTTTATATGAGCAATAAAATCAATAAGTGCAAGGGAAGAGCTTCTGATAGATTGCAATTTCAATCATGTAGATACAAATACCTATTATGAAACTTGTAATTATATTATTTAAACCAATTGTCTCCAATTAATATTGACTCCAATATACAATCTATACTACTTTATTAATATATTTTTTGGTACGTCTATTACTTTCATTTCACTATTGATTGCTAAGAATTACTAATATTTTCACATGGTGACATGGATACACTATGACGCACAAGCAATGATGTACCAACTCACACACCTTCTTCAGTGAAGGTAAACCTTAAGTATTGTAATTGTACAAATTATATAGAAACAAATGTTTTATTATTATGTTCTTTTCTTTATGGCTTTGGAGTTATTTTGATGGAATTTTACTAATATTGATGTCACAACTTGATACTTACTGATAGGGAAAAGTGAAAATGATAGTAGATCAAATGTGATCTGAAACACATATGTCATTTGTAGATGACATCGTGTGTAGTGAAAACCCTATATTCATGACCCATAAACTCATAAAAAAATAGAGTGATCAAATTCTCATCCTTGTTTATATTTTATAATATATTATGGATCATGATCTAAAATGTTATGTGTTCTTCTACAGGATTTTGTGATACCTCCAAGACTGTGTGGTTAATATGGTGAGGGTTGTAGTGTACAACCTTCATGTAAGTAACACTTTTTCTTTACAACATTATAACACTTAACTTTGATCTGTATCCATTGCAAATGAAAGCAAACAATGTTGCAAATTTCTTTGTTAACAATGTGGCTTGCTCCTTTGGACATCCTTGAAAATCATGAATTGATTTATGTTACAAAGTCCATCAAACAAATCCTATTAGAAGAAAGAATGTAGCAGTTGTACACATTGTTAAATGGTATGATCAATAAAAAAGGATTGTGGTCCTACTAGTGCAACATTGTTTGTTTTCATCAATATTATAACACTAACTTTTATTTTTGAATGCTTCTAGCTAGTATCTCATTTGATATTTATCCATTGCAAATTTCTTTGCTAATTTATTCTTCAGCTCATGATGAAGTGTGGATGCCTCCTTTGGTCATCACTCTAATATTGCCAAGTGTATTGTCAACAACAAGGAGCTTGCAAACATCTTTGACTATGCAAAGTACAAGTAGTAAAACCTTGATTTGCTCTATTTTGTAATGTGCTAATCATGCATTATTTTTTTAAGGGTTTATTTTATACTCATGGACCTATTTTTTGCACTAATAGGTAGACCTTTAGTTTATAGAACAACATAGACTAGTACTACTGAAGCTGAACCATTTCTTGGAGTAGCTCATGTGACTAGTACTGGTTCATTTTTGGGGACATTGTTGCTGAACAAGAAAACTATGTTTCTATTAAAATTATGAAATCTTCTAGGTACTCTAAAATTGTTATTATTTATAGCATAATTGTAGTTTACTTAGACATAAATTGTTTTGGACTGATAATCCCATGATGTAAAAGGCATTGAAGCTATTTGGACCCACCATATGTAAAAGGTACATAGTTTCACATCATTAATTACTACAATATTTTTCTTTTCTTCTATTTATTGTAGTATATTTAAGTTATTGATCTAACAAATTATTTTTTAAAGGTGGAATGAACAGGGCCTTGAATTAAAAAATTAGTTCTTTACATCTTTTGAGGACCTTTTTGGAAATAAATATTTTTGACACTGTCCTACTTCTCAAAAGAACATCCAAACATATAAAGAATGTGAGGGACTAATATAAAATGGTTTAAAGGATAACCTAAAGTATGATCATCCTCTTATGATTCCACCAATGGAGTGGAATGAAATAAAAGAATATGCAAAAGAGATAAGGCTACATGATAAAGGAAATGAACCAGAAAAGGGAAAAAGAAGATATGTCATGATAGTATTAAGTATAATGTAATCATGCACTAATTAGTGATCTTTGTAAATATATAATCTAACATGTTTCAAAATTTTCATAGAATATAGGACACATCAAAGGCTACAAAAGTGAGACTACAAAAGGTTGGCCAACACAAACTTGGCTTTGTTGGCTTTATGAATATGTAGTCTTGACTTGTAAGTAGCACCAATGGAATTTCATATAAAAAAATTATAAAATTTCATGAATAATTTTGTTTAATCAAATCATAAATGAAAAATTGATGATATTAAGAAAAAAATACAAGGCACAAAATTCAATGTAGAGCCCATGGATGAAGATAAAAAATTTGTCTTGAAGGCTATAAAGCCATGGTTGCACACCTACGCCAAGAATTTGAAATGCATACCCAAGAATCTGGTGCACCAAATGAGACACAATTAAATTGGTCAAATGAAAAGTAAATCAGATTGAATATTTGAGAAATTTATTTTTTGGTGTTAGTTTCCAACATAAATTGACTGCGTAACAATGCACATAACATTTCACTATAGCCTTCATATCCTATCACAGAACCTATGCGTGATGAAGGCCAAAATGTGCATCATAGTGGTGGAGGTATTAATTTTGTATTTAAACTTAATTATGCAATTATGAATAAAATTTAACATCTTCAATTGCAATTTGACATGTAACCTTTTTTGGATATTTTAGAGCATGTTGAACATCATGGTAAAGGAGTGGAGCATGTTCCAAGTGTTCAACATGTTGAGGTGGCAGTGGATCAAAATGTTATTATACATGACATGGCATTTTTAGGTAAGAACAAATCATGTTATGTTCTAATGGTCAATTAAATACTTGTAATAGTTAAAAAAGAAAAAGAGTATGCCAATTTATCCCATTTACTTGTTATTGCAATAGAGCCCCCTTTAGTGCAGTAGCCTCTTGCTCCTCAAAACATGAGGGGGCATCATAATTTGACATTACATGTGAAATAAGAGGAGGAGAATGAGGAATATTTTGGTGCTCCTATCAACCTTTACCTTAAGAAAGCTAAGAAAAACAAAAAGAAGAAATAATTTCATTTAAATGCTCTTTGATAAACCTTGTTTGATAAACTTTGTTAGATAATGAAAGAACATTGTTTAAAGTATTTATCTATGAATGTTGCATATTAATATTGATTTTTATGTCATCTTAGTAAAAAAATTTATGTGTTAATGACGTCTTGATTAGTATAAAGTATTGATGAATTTTATATCATATTAATGAATGTTATGTGATTGTATTGATTGAATGTTATAGTTCAGAAATGGATGAATGAATGAATGAAGTATGTAATTAGATGATAATGGAGAATTTAGATTTGATGTTAGGGGGAGGGGGTGATGCCAGATGAGCTTTGACCTTCATGTGGTTATCCTTGTTAAGTAGAGAATATTGAAGTATTCTCGAAACCAAGTGAAGCTCAAACTAACATACCTTCATTAATTAATCAATTTCAATCATTTTAGATCTAGAATGATGGGATGATACTCTATGGTATAGGTATGAATCTCTAGAGGAAGATTAGGAGGAATTATGATCCACATAGGGATCCTCTGAAGTTCAATTGGTTGACCCTCCCCAGTGGAATACTATTGTTGTTAATGTTAATGGTTGGGCTACCATTTGATTTATTGTGGATAATCCTGGCATGCATATGATCATTTTTTTTTTTTTCCTTCAATTATGATGACAGAGATAATTATATAATGGTACTATAATTAGACATGATTATAACTAAATTCAAATGATTTTCTATAGGTTTTAAAAAATTTTTGGTATAGTTCTTGGTTAGTTCTGGTGATAATGTCAAAGTGATATTTGTCCATTTATTAATCTTATTATCTTAATATAGGGAAATATAAATTATGGCTTTGGTAGTAATAGTTTGAATTTTTTATTGGTTAGTTTAAGATGGACTTATGGTTTCTTTTTTGTAGCTGGTTATAGAATACAGATGGTTAGATACATCTTTCCCATTGTGGGTAGCTTAAACATCACACTTCACGAGCTAAAAGTGTCAAATAGTCATTTGGGTAAACTATTTTAACTCATGCTTGAGCACTTTTCTAATTGTATAATAAGATGTCGTGTATATATCTACAAATTTAACCTTTCACTTACAATGTCATTTCAACTTCATATTGCTAAAACAATTTCTAAAACTTTGAGCCCTTGAAGGATAAAATCTCATCTACCTAACTGTCAAACTTAAAAAAATTAATACTTGTAATAATAGTGGTATATATTTTGCATGTTCATAGGATTTAATACTTTTTTATACCCTTATAAACAACTAAAACTTTCTAAGATTTCCAGCAAAACTTTTTATGCAATTCATGATATTTTTACTATATCTGACACTCTGTTGATTTAAGCATTATACACTAATGACTGACTAGATTTTGGGAAAAAGTGTTAAATGTTTATACTCAATTCCTTCACTTATAATATTTTGAATATGGCTAGTTATAACCATTTTAACTTTTCTAACACTTTCTTTTTATCAACAATTTACTTATTCTACTTTTCATCTTTTGTGAATACTAATGCCATTTCTTTCATTTTAATCTAAACTAAAGAATGAAGCCTAGATTTTAACTCATACCCATATTCACCTTCTTCTAGTTTCTTGTATAAATCTAATAGCTAAGTAAGTTGGGGGAGCCTGATAGCAGACACATGTTGTAAGGATGCTTTTGTGGATTTTTTTCATGTATTGGTCATGTTGGGACTTAAAATTGTAGCCCCGATTTGAGTACCATTGAAGAAATTGAGTCCCACAAATGCTTTTTGATGCATATGTACCCAACTATTCATTTGAGGCCTAAGAGGTGTTTAATGCTTCTACCACCTCTCATTTAGTGCATTTATGTGTTCCATGAAGTTAAATTGTCATTCCGAGCCATTCCGCGAGATCTCATTTTGAGCAATTGTCAATTCTACATTTTCACCTAAGTGTCAAACAGCAATAGGAGGCCTTGTTTGTATCTAAATATCTCACACCCAATTATGTTTCATAACTTACCACTTTGGAAGTTTTTACTATCCATACTAGAGAGCCCATGTTTTAGATTTTGAGTCATTTCAAATCTATTTGACTAGGTTTTGAATCCCTCAAAGTTGGTTGTTTATTAATGTCATGCTGATATGATATGTTCAAAATTCTAGGAAGCCCTATTTGACGAGTTATAACTTTTGACCAGTTGACCAAAATGAGAAAATTCCTATGATGTTGCATTTTAGAGGTTAGAGACTTGTTATGTTTCAAGTTTGAGATTATGACAAATCTGTTTGATCAATTTTCAAACATGATTCCAAATGCAATTTCTATCTTTTTACTGGTGTCAGCATTTACAGATTTGTTAGAACCCTTATTTGTGATATTATATCTTGAAATATGTGATTATCTAGATCAAATGGATTGTACCTCTATGTTGTCCTCCGAAAATACTTTAAGTGTGCCAATTTTCACATCTTGACGAATCCATTTGTGCACTTCTCCAAGTCAATTCCATTTGCAAAAATCATGTTTTTGCCATTGTTTCAATCTACAAAATCCAACTAGCCCCCTTTGACTACTCGCCATTTGCGTCCAGTTATCTTTCATCAACCCAAATCCTAGATTTATACTCTTCTCATGAAAGTGAACCAATGTCCTAGTTTTCATTTTCCCAAGTCTCAATTTGCCCAATTTTCAAAGCTAAATCGAAATGCAATTTGTTGTTTTCTGACTTGTTTTCTTCCAGGCAGTTCTGAGAGGTCAACTTTGATGGTCAATATATTTTGACCTTGAATTTTTCATGACATGAGATTCAACATGGTTCAAGAATGCAGAACAAAGATTTAGTGTGCCAGTTTTTAGAGCTTGATCAGGTGTTTTGGTTAGTTTTTAAGTCCAGTCAAAGGACCTCTTGGCACAAAGTTGAAAAATTAAAATAAAATGATAAAATGAGTTTTTAATGATAGATCAGTGGTTAAATTTGTTATGAATCAATGCTAGATGGTTAATGGATCAGTTTTGCAGTTCACTTGTTCAAAAATGAAAAAAAAAAATTAGCCAAACCCTCTTTGGGGCCCAACCGATTCTATCAGATGAATTTAATACCATGGTTATTAGGGCTATATCACTAGTCCTAATGTTTGAAATTATTAAATATCTTAGTGTGCTTATATTTTCATTTGAGATCAAAAGGGTGTAGGGAGTTTACAGAGTGAATAATTGTGTCTCTGTGTAAGACTGTGAGCAAGACATCAATGGCTCATCTCAGTCTTGCTGATAATAGTGTTGGAGATGGGTGTAACTCCAAGGAAGATAAGGATGACTTTTAGTGGATGATCATGAAATAATAAAGGCTAATAAGCACATACCAGAGTGCTCTATTTTCTGACCAATAGTCATAGTTGCTAAAGCATTAGATGGATGGTATATGAAGACACTAGTTATTGAAGAAAATATCTAACTGCCAAAAGAAAAGTCACTCTCCAAATCAACTTCTACTAGATATTGGGAGCTAAGACCCACTATTCAAGAAATGGGATTAAAAGAGCTTGTAAAGCTAAATCAAGAGAGATAGTACTCATAATCGATGTAGCACCTACAATTTGAGCTAGAAGAAGCAAGAGAAAGTTAAATTTCCAAAGATGATACCAATCTGAATCAAATTGAATCAAAAGATAAGATAGTCAAATTAGGAATCCACGTTGAAAAAAGAGGCAGGGAGTGGCAATCTTGGAAGGGTTTTCACCTCTTATATTGTTATTTTGCTTAATGAGGAGTCTAGGGCTAGAGTAAAAGATTTAAACACAAAGGGTGTCAAGAAATCAAAGGGAGCTCTCACAGTGTTCAAAGAAGAGAAAGTGCAATCAGAGGGAGATCTTCACACCATGTAGTAGAGTACCCTACACTAGATAAAAAAACTCACTAAGAAAATAGAGGAGGTAGCTTTGAGTCTCACACAGGCACATCTGGAGACTAAAAGAAACCCATGCAAGAATAGGGGACATCCATAATGTGATAAAAATGCCAATCAAAGGGCAACTCATGTTGGAAAAGCTGCTTTGTAGAGGAATTAGCCCATGCAAAGGGCAGAGATTCCATAGTAAGGGGTGGCACCAAACAAAAAGGAGCTGTCAACTACATAAAAGACCCAAGCATAAAAGTCAAGAGCCTCAAATTACAGTAGACTCTCACGTTAGAGTTTGAAAGCTGCAAGTAAAGAGAAATTCATGCCAAATACATAAAGGAGTAGTTGACACTCAAGAATGATGAAAGTAGCCCATGAAAAGAAGAAACCACACATTAAAACTAGGGGTCATCCTTATATTATTGTAGTAAGATTCGCAGAAGTAGCAGAAAGGAAAAAAGGAGATCCACATGAGAATAAAAAGAAGAAGCCATAATCAAAGTTTCAAAGACCATATGCCAAGGACAAGACAAGATGCCACCATTGAAAATAGAGCTCCATGCTTGAGAAGCAGTAAAATGCATGAGTAAAAGGAATTCACGCAACCACAAAGGAAGGAGCCCAAGTTGTAATAAGTCATAGCATCTACAACATAGAAGAAGCCACTAGGGGAGTAGTC
This sequence comes from Cupressus sempervirens, assembly GCA_028749045.1. NCBI lineage: Eukaryota > Viridiplantae > Streptophyta > Pinopsida > Cupressales > Cupressaceae > Cupressus > Cupressus sempervirens. Next base: position 470,729,786 of record CM053786.1, read on the forward strand.
ACAGAGAACAAAGGAGAAAACCAGTAAAGGCTACTATCCCACATTGCCTATGGGAGAGGCTTTTTATGTCTTTAAATGTTTTTGCACACACATTGTGTTGTGTCAATAAGATAGAGGCTTTTTGGAAGCTCAAGCGACATTTTGTGGGACCCAACCCAGATGCCAACTAGAGGGTGACATAGGCATAATTTTGATCGAGGATGCGCATGTGATGATGTGGAAAGATAACAAACTGAAGAAGGAGATGTTGCCATGTGGATAATCATGTGATCATCTCTATGTCACTAACCAAAGTTTATCTCCAGTTAAGTATAGCAACATAGCGAATGCAGTGAGGTGGTACTGATAAGCAGGTGTAGAGGTGATGATGTGGTGCTAGCTATAAAGGAAGTGAGCCAATAAGAGATTAACACGTGGCATGCCGATCAACCTAGTTTGACCCAAGATCCAAGTGTAAAGAAAAATTCAGATGTGTTAAAAATAATTTTTAATTATTTTCAATAGGGATGCACATCACTGAATTTTAAATTCAAAAAGGGGTTTAATCTAAAGTTCTGACTTTAGAACTTTTTAAATTTTTGAATTTTTTTTAAATTTAAAGTGCAAACCTGAGCCTTTTAACAGAGGGGGTATTTTTCAAACTAACTTTTAAGGAGTTTCTGGTAAGTGAATATAGAGATGTTATATTTTACCAGAATCAAGAGAAGATAAACTTTCTGAATCTGAGGTTAGTTTTGCACAAGAAGCAGTCTATTTGAGCTATAGGAGGTTTTCTCCTAGATTCTCAACTTGCAAGTATATTCAAGTGACAAAGTTCAAAACTATTTTATAACATAGAAATGACCTAAATGTGGGCAAAAGACATGAAAATGTAGTTTGGGTCAATTTTGATCACTTTTAAGTCAGTTAGATTGGGATTTCACCAGCATTTCATGATGCAGTTTAGATTTTGGTGACACAAAAGTTTTCAACATTTCAACAAAGATATTTTCAAATCAATTACAGGATGATGTTGAAAACCATATTAGATCAAAGAGATAGAAAGATGAAAGAGGTTATTTAGTTGCAAGGGATGGAATTCCAAGTGGACACATGTCATTTTGAGATTAGATTCAAGAATTCATCTCTCTTCTATATCTTTCTTTCTTTCATCCATATTAGGGGTTCTAATTTTTTCACTATGAGACAATTGTTTCCAGTTTGTGGGAGAAAAATTGCTCATGCCTGTTATACTAGGTTTTGGTTCCAGTCTTGATTTATTCCCAATACTATGACACCATTATTTCAACATAATTCTCTTGTATGAACAACATTAAGAAGGATAATACAGATAGTTTAGATCTATTAGGTTTTTCTATGTTTTCATTTCATGCATATGAATGGGTTGTTTCAAGGAGATAAATACAAAGAACAATAGACGATTGAGTTTCATTTTATGTCTTGTCTCCTTTCTCAATGAGCATCAATGTTTTATGATCTTTGAACAAAGAGCTTAGGTTATAGATGCAGTCCATTAAGGCTATATGTTGTTTCATTATTGCTTGTAACTCAAGGGATTATGTAAATGCTTTAGGGAATCAACAGAGTTGCCAATTTATTGAGAAGGATAACATGTAATAATGAGGTTTAGATTGAGCACAGATGTCTATTTACAATGTAAATAGATAGATCATATATCTAAATATATAAATAAGTATCAGGTATCCATATGTATGCATTTGATTCATAGATTTGCCCAATGGATTGGGCACTAGTCAGCTACAAGATCATTAGGTCTTACTACTACATATCTGAGGTTTTTCTGAATTCAACATTATTAATCAAATATTCTTTCCCTTTCATGTTGAAGAACCTAAATGTGATGCCCTCAGCCAGCTTGTGAATATCATAGAATTTTCATTTAGCTACTATAGATCTATGTCATTGCATAGGTGTTAGGAGATATAAGGGTTTTTATCTTCTTTAATAGATTCACAAATATGTTTTGCACTGGTACCATATTGATTGAATCTGGAGTCCACCCCCTAGGTTTTGCAGAGTCTGAAGTGAAGAAGGGTTAAAGCCTTATAGTTGGCCCAGTGTCTGAACTGATATATTAAAGATGGGAGTTAGCTACCCCTAGATGTACCATATTCACATTGGGTTAATTGGAAACCTACAACATTTTCAAACACCAACAAAATGGAGACTCTACTGGGGAACAAGGTTGTAAATGTCTAAATTATGGAGCTTGAAGCCTCTAATACATTTTGCATATTTAGTTTTGTATGCAAAGTTTTGTGATCCCCAGTTAAGCTTTATTCATGGACAATAGTATGTTGTGAGAATTGGATGTAAATTGTGTTCTATGACTGTTATAGGTCTATCTTCAATCAATTTAGTTTTTGCAAGTGCTATTGAGAAAATTTAGAGTCAAGAAAGGATTTATGAAGTGTATTTTCTTTTCAAGGTGTTGATGATTTGCAAATTTCCCCTACATTAGAAGATCTAGTTCAAATTTGTCAAGTGATAAATTATGTTTTATTTCTCACAAAGTGTGAGTGGTGACTCTCAATCTCTATACCAGTTTGTTCCTAGTTGATTTCATTGCATAATTTTAAGGATTTTCAATTGTATGGGCAGATCTAAAGTTTGTGATAGTCTCTTGAAAAGGAAGTCTAAATTCTTGATAAGTTTTGAAGTGTTGTGCAATCTGTTGTTATAAGAAATTGAAGTGTATAAGGTAAAATTATAGCGATGATTTGTTCAGCCTCTTGCAAGGAAGTGGCAGTTCTACAAAGTTTGACCAGTGGTGTGAAGGAATTTTAGTCTTGCACCTATGCCAAAACAACAAATCAAAGTTCAACACCAGCACTTTAGATATTTTGGTGTTCATGTTTCTCTTTCATGGAAATCAAGTGTTTAAAAAGATTGCCTCTGTTCAATGATTTTAGCACTAGAAGAAAGAGGTAGAAGTTTTATTTTATAATGGAATTAGATCTCAAATCTAAAATTAGTTTACCAAGATATGAAGATGTGTTAGAAGATATGATAGAAATTAAGAAAGCTCTTCGCAATTAGATTGTCAGATTTATAAGAAATGTGGTAGGAAATGTTCAAGGTCTAGAAGATAATCAGATCTACGAAAGGTTTAAATCAACACTTATAGAGTTACATGTGTCTTTAAGACCCAAGGAATCTTCATGGCCTATTGCTTTCCTAGATGTCTTTATGCCTGATTCAGTTAACTGGCCATCTCATTTGAAGGTACAAAAGATTTTTCATGTTGATAGTCTTTTCAAGAAATTTGAGAATGATTTAAATAGACAGTGTGAATGTGTTGAAAGTAGTAGTGAATCTAGTGAATCCATTGATAATGACAATGTTTCTTGTGATTATGAAGACCTAGATTTTAGATCTACAGAATTAGATGATTTTAGTCAACCGGATGAAGATGGTTATGTGACTGAAAATGAATCATGTGATAGTATGCATGAGAGTGTGGAAAATTTTCACAAAAATATGGATAATTCCTCTTTTGGTCAAAATGAGAATAACACACGTAATAAAGAGGTAATAATATGTTGTGGTATGGATTTTGATTTTTCAGATTTTCATATTAATGGTACTGCTGCTATAAGTTTTTTAGATCAGCCAGTTTGTGATTAGAACCTAGGAAAAGATATTTGTGATGAAGTCTTGTTGAATTTTGATGAAGTTTCAAAACTCCTATCTCATGATCCCTAAAGATATGCAAATGTTTCACCAGAGGGTGATGTTTTCCCTTGTGATATTTCTTCTCATGGTGAGGTCACTTCCCCAAGGTTTGATGTTGAATTTTATATAAAATTAGAATATCCATTGTCAAGTTTTGGAGGTGTGTTTGATAATAGATCAAGTATCAATACACATGATGACTTTTCTAATAAGGAGAGTACCAATAGGGAGAAGTTTCATTTTGTTTTAGATTCATTTCATGATGATTATATTGAGATTGGTTTTGGATATAACCAAAAAGAAAAGGCTAGAAGTGATAAATCTGATTTTGAGTTTTCACAGTATGTTGTTATTAGTTCTTCAAATCATTTAGGAAATCATTGCAATCAAGATGAATAAGTTTGTGAAAGGGATATGTTGAATGCTGATGAGGTTTCAACCTTGTTACAACATGAGTTTGAAAGATATGCATCAATGTGTGATTCAACTTCACCTTTACTATTATGTGCATCTCTTAAGGATGATGTAAGGTATGACATATATCCTTGTGTGTGTTCTCCTACATATCAGCATTGTTATTCTTTTGAAGACTTTCAACATAAGCATAAAGATTTGTTTGAAAAAGTGAAGACCAATAGAGATGTATTTACCACTATCATAAGTGATGTTAAATTAGATTTATGTAATACAGATGATAATGAGAGGATGTTGATATCTCTTGATTATGATTTAACATTGAATAAAGAGACTCCTATGAGTAATGTTACTAATAATATTGAGAGATTAGTTGGTTCTTTATCTGATCTAGATGGAGTATATGATAGTAAAATGCAGTTATGTGAGGTGAGTTTTAATGATTCATGTAGTGAAGTGAATACTGACAAAAGTATACATGAATCTAAAATTAAAACTTCTCTACAGTTTGGTGAGTTTTATGCTAATGAATTTAATGCATTCACAAGTGTCTCTAACAATTTATTTGATGAGAATATTGATGCTAGTAAGCTTCCTATTGATGAAGATTGCAATGAGGATTTCTTTCATATGTTTGTTGAACGATTCCTTGAAGACTATGATGATAATTTTTCAGTAAGTTTCAGATCTGATTTGGTATATGATGACATGACACATGAAGTTGATTTAGCTCCGTTGTACTCTTTGAAGCCAGAGGCACAAGGTGAGTTGTAAGTTTTTAGTACATGCAACTTGGTGAATGATGTAGAATATGAAGTCTTTGTGTTTTTTATTAGCATGCATGAATCATTGTTGGATTTTGATTCTCAGTTTAGTTTGTGTAATTATCAGCGTGCTGATGTTTTATCTCATAATGAGCATGAATATGAAGATTTTAATGCTGATTTGTACATGCACTATGCGAATGAATGTGTGAATTCAGTTTTGCCAAGTGTTTTGTTTCAAGATGTTAATCTGATTGATGGAATTGATGAGAATGATAACTTCATATTACCTCAATAAAATGACAATGAGAATCAGGTATATGACAGAGGTAAGAATTTTTGAAAACTTTCCAGTGGCCCGGGGTCATTGTTTGTACATAGTAGTAATTGTTTCCCTACTTTCAATAAAGTTGTGCAAGAGGAGTTTTTGAAATTCAGGTATGTGGTTTGCTTCTTCTAGAGATCTAAATCCTTACCATGCATGCAAGGGAAATGCATCCCCAGACAGAGCCACTGTTGAGACTCAAAATTGTAGCCCCAATTTTGAGTACCATTGAAGAAATTGAGTCCTACAAATGCTTTTTGATGCATATGTACCCAGCTATTCATTCGAGGTGTAAGAGGTTTTTAATGCTTCTACCACCTTTCATTTAGTGTGTCTATGTGTTCCATGAAGTTAAACTAGCATTTTAAGCCATTTTGTGAGATCCTATTTTGAGCAATTGTCAATTCTGCATTTTCACCAAAGTGTCAAACAGCAACAGGAGGCCTTGTTTGCATCTGAATATCTCACACCTAGTAATGTTGCATAACTTTCTGCTTTGGAAGTTTTTAGTGTCCATACTAGAGAGCCTATGTTTCATATTTTGAGTCATTTCAAATCCGTTTGACTAGGTTTTGAATCTCTCAAAGTTGGTTGTTTATCAATGTCATGCTGATATGAAATGTTTAGAATTCTGGGAAGCCCTGTTTGATGAGTTATAACTTTTGACCAGTTGACCAAAATGAAAAAATTCCTATTGTGTTCCATTTTAGAGGCTAGAGATTGGTTATATTTCAAGTTTGAGATTATGACAAATCCATTTGATCAATTTTCAAACATGATTCCAAATGCAATTTCTAACTTTTTACTGGTGTCAGCATTTGCAGATTTGTCAAAAACCCTATTCATGATATTATATCTTGAAATTTGTGATAACCTAGATCAAATGGATTGTACAACTATATTTTCCTCCAAAAATACTTTAAGTTGCCAATTTTCACATCTTGACAAATCCATTTGTGCACTTTTCCAGGTCAATTCCATTTGCAAAAATCGCTTTTCTGCCATTGTTTCAATCTGAAAAATCCAAGTAGCCCACTTTGACTGCTCGCCATTTGCACCTAGTTATTTGTGATGAAACAAAATCCTAGATTTATACTCTTCTCATGATAGTAAACCAACATCCTAGTTTTCATTTTCCCAAGTATTAATTTGCCCAATTTTCAAAGCTAAATCCAAACGCGATTTGTTGTTTTCTGACTTATTTTCTTGCAGGTAGTTCTGAGAGGTCAACTTTGATGGTCAATATCTTTTGACCTTGAATTCATCACGAGATTAGATTCAACATGGTACAAGTATGTAGAACAAAGATTCAATGTGCCAGTTTTTATAGCCTAGTCAGGCGTTTTGGTCAATTTTTAAGGCTAGTCAAAGGACCTCTTGGCACAAAGTTGATGAATTAAAATAAAATGATAAAATGATTTTTTAATGACAAATCAGTGGTTAAATTTTTTCTAAATCAATGCTATATGGTTAATGGATCAGTTTTGCAGTTCAGTTGTTCAAAAATGAAAAAAAAATTAGCCAGACCCTCTTTGGGGCCCGATTGATTCCATCAAATGAATTTAATACCATGGTTATTAGGGTTATATTACTAGTCCTAATTTTTTCAATTATTAAATATCTTAGTGTTCTTATATTTTCATTTGAGATCAAAAGGACGTAGGGAGTTTATAGAGTGAATGATTGTGTCTTTGTGTAAGACTGTGAGCAAGACATCACTGGCTCATCTCAGTCTTGTTGATAATAGTGTTGGAGATGGATGTAACTCCAAGGAAGATAAGGATACCTTTTAGTGGATGATCATGAAATAATAAAGGCTAATAAGCACATACTAGAGTGCTTTGTTTGTTGACCAACAGTCATAGTTGCTAAAGCATTAGATGGACGGTATATGAAGACACTAGATATTGAAGAAAGTACCTAACCACCAAAAGAAAAGTCACTCTCCAAATTGACTTCTACCAAATATTTGGAGCTGAGACCCACTATCTGATAAATGGGATTAAAAGAGCTTGTAAAGCTAAATCAAGAGAGATAGCACTCACAATCGATATAGCACCTACAATTTGAGCTAGAAGAAGCAAGAGAAAGTTAAATTTCCAAAGATAATACCAATCTAAATCAGACTAAATCAAAAGAGAAGACAGTCAAATTAGGAATCAATGTTGAAAAAAGAGGTAGAGAGTGAAAATATTGGAAGGGTTTTCACCTCTTATATTGTTATTTTGTTTAATGAGGAGTTTGGGGCTAGAGAAAAAGATTTAAACACAAAGGGTGTCAAGCAATCAAAGGGAGCTCTCACGGCATTCAAAGGAGAGAAAGTGGAATCAGAGGAATCTCTTCACACAATGTAGCAAAGTAACCTGTGCTAGACAAAAAAACTCACTAAGAAAATAGAGGAGGTAGCTTTGAGTCTCATGCAGGCACATCTGGAGACTAAAAGAACCCAACGCAAGAACAGGGGACATCCATAATGTAATAAAAAAATGAAAATCAAAGGGAAAATCACATTGGAAAAGCCACTTTGTAGAGGAATTAGCCCATGCTATGGGTAGAGATTCCATAGTAAGGGGCGACACCAAACAAAAAGGAACTTTTAGCTACATAAAAGTTGAGAGCCTCAGATTACAGTAGACTCCCACATTAGAGTTTGAAAGCCACAAGTAAAGAGAAATTCATGCCAAATACACAAAGGAGTAGCTAATACTCAAGAATGATGAAATCAGCCCATGAAAAGAAGAAACCAAATGTTAAAACTAGGGGTCATCCACATATTATTGCAGGAAGATTCACACAAGTAGCAGAAAGGAAAAAAGGAGATCCATGTGAGAATGAAAAGAAGAAGTTGTAGTCAGAGTTTCAAAGACCCTATGCCAAGGACAAGAAAAGATGTCGCCATTGAAAATAGAGCTCCATACTTGAGAAGTAGGGAAACACATGAGTAAAAGGAATTCACACAACTACAAAGGAAGGAGCCCAAGTTGTAATAAAGTTGTAGCTTCTAAAACATATAAGAAGCCACCAAGGGAGCAATCATAGAGAACAAAGGAGAAAACCAATAAAGGCTATTATCTCACATTGCCCATGGGAGAGGCCTTTTATGTCTTTACATGTTTTTGCACACACATTGTGTTGTGTCAATAAGATAGAGGCTTTTTGGAAGCTCAAGCAACATGTTGTGGGACTCGACCCAAATGCCAGCTAGAGGGTGACGTAGGCATAATTTTGACCAAGGACATACATGTGATGATGTGGCAAGATCACAAACTAAAGAAGGAGATGTTGCCATGTAGACAATCTTGCTATCATCGCTATGTCGCTAACAAAATTTTCTCACCGGTTAAGTATAGCAACATAGCAAATGCAGTCAGGTGGTAGTGACATGGAAGTAAGTAGGTGCAAAGGTGATGATGTGGCACCAACTATATAGGAAGTGAACCAATAAGAGATTGACATATGGCATGCCGCTCAACCTAGTTTGACCTAAGATCCAAGTGCAGAGAAAAATTTAGATGTGTCAAAAATAATTTTTAATTATTTTCAAAAGGGATGCACGTCACTAAATTTTAAATTCAAAAAGGGGTTTAATCTAAAGTTCTGACTTTAGAACTTTTTAAATTTTTGAATTTTAAAAAAATTTAAAGTGCAAACCTAAGCCTTTTGACAGAGGGGGTATTTTTCAAACTGACTTTTAAGGGGTTTCTGGTAAGTGAATATAGTGATGTTATATATTGCCAAAATTGGGAGAAGCCAAACTTTTTGATTCTGAGGTTAGTGTTTGCATAGGAAGTGGTATGTTTGAGCTATAGGATATTTTCTCCCAAATTCCCAATTTGCAACTATATTCAAGTGACAAAGTTCAAAACTATTTTATAACATAGAAATGACCTGAATGTGGGCAAAAGATAGTGAAAATGTAGTTTGGTTGATTTTTATCACTTTTAAGTCAATCAGATGGAGATTTCAACAGAATTTCATGATGTAGTTCAGATTTTGGTGACACAAAAGTTTTCAACATTTCAACAAAGATATTTTCGAATCAGTTATAGGATGATGATGAAAACCATATCAGATCAAAGAGATAGAAAGATAAAAGAGGTTATTCAGTTGTAGGGGATGGAATTCCAAGTGGACACATGTTGTTTTGAGATCAGATCTTGGAATTCATATCTCTTCTATATCTTGTTTTCTTTCATCCATATTAGGGGTTATAGTTTTTTCACTATAAGACAATTGTTTCTAGTTTGTGGGAGAATAATTGCTCATGGCAATGATACCAGGTTTTGGTTCCAGTCTTGATGTATTCCCAATACTATGACACCATTCTTTTAGCATAATTCTCTTGTATGAGTAGCATTAAGAAGGATAATATAGATAGTTCAAAGCTATTAGGTTTTTTTGTGTTTTCATTTCATGTATATGAATGTATTGTTTCAAGGTGATAAATACAAAGAATAGAAGATGATTGAGTTTCATTTTAAGTCTTGTCTCCTTTCTCAATGAGCTTCAATGTTTTATGATCTTTGAACAAAGAGCTTAGGTTATAGATGCAGTCCCTTAAGGCTATATGTTGTTTCATTATTTCTTGTAACTCAAGGGGCTATGTAAATGCTTCAAGGAATCAATAGGGTTGCCAATTTATTGAGAAGGATATCGTGTAAGAATGAGTTTTAGATTGAGCATAGATGTCTATTTACAAGGTAAATAGATAGATCATATATCTGAATATATAAATAAGTATCAGGTATCCATATGTATGCATTTGATTCATGGATTTACCCAATGGATTAGGCACTAGTCAGCTATAGGATCATTAGGTCTTACTACTGCATATCTGAGGTTTTTCTAAATTCAACTTTATTAATCAAACATTCTTTCCCTTTCATGTTGAAGAACCTAAATGTGATGCCCTCACTCAGCTTATGAATATCATAGAATTTTCATTTAGCTACTACAAATCTATGTCATTGCATAGGTGTTAGGAGATATAAGGGCTTTTATCTGCTTTAATAGATTCACAAATATGTTATTACACTGGTACCATATTGATTGACTCTGAGGTCCACCCTCCTAGGTTTTGCAGAGCTTGAAGTGAAGAAGGTTCAAAGCCTTATAGTTGGCCCAGTGTCTGAATTGATATGTTAAAGATGGAAGCTAGCTACTCCTAGATGTACCATATTCACATCGAGGTAATTGGAAACCTACAACATTTTCAAACACCAACAGGTCATGAGAGAAAACCATAGTGGGGGTTCCACCTCCATCTTCTTGGATAAGAATGAGATGTTGTCTTGTAAAAAAAATCTAATCCAAAATCACCTTAAGCTTGTAAAATTATCCTTTAATTAGTTTAGCAAAGATGGAGTTGGTATTTGCAACAGTGAGACGGTTGATGACATTGGCAAGAACCTTAGAAAGTAGATGAATGTCCTACAAATAGCATTTGGTGGTGCACTTGAAGAGAGGGTAACACCAAATACATCAATTTTATTAATATAATCAACATTTCATAACATTTGGAAATTTGAATATTTTTATTTTGGATGGAGAGAAGCTTGGTTGATACATTGCCACCTCTATGTCCATATAACTTGGGGATTGGTGATGGTTTTTCTTATAGAGAACGAGCAAAATAAATTGACAAGAATAGAACCTCCTCCTTCATATTTTCCCAAATACTAGTATGATTCTAAAATAATCTCAACTCTAAGTCATATATATTCTTCTCCTTTTTCTTTTTTACATATTTTTCTCTCTTCATTGCTCTAGATGACTTGCTTTGGTTGGAGTCATATAGTTAAGGAGGAGGATTCTTATCATCAGCATTTTTCCAAAATAACATTTCAAAAAAAAAAAAAATTCTTGGGCCTTAAGGTTCATGAAAACTTTCTTAACATGTTTTTATCTACTAGGAACATGGGCATGACATTTCATATTTAGAAAGATATGCAAGAATATAGTTATAATTGTTGAGAAACATCCAGTGCACATCTGCAAGTATTGAAACAACTTCCTACCATCATTAGTTAGTACCCAAACTCATATGAGCATCCAAAAGCATCCACACCCACATCTGAGCTTATCCTAAGTGCATCAATATCTTAGCTTGTAGCACAACTAGTTGGACATACCTTAGTTATCCATGATAAGCCTAAAAACTATGTGTATTACTTTGATAAGGTGCCTTACAAAATCATTGCGAGGGGTTTCATTGCCTTCTTGTTGACACAAATTTCAAATGTAACATTCATATCAGAGAATGTGATTAGGAGAACATTTTAAATGTCATGTCCCTGATTATTGTAATGGCAAAACCTTGACTTCATTTTTGATTCATTAATGAAACTAGAATGCAACAACACATCATTTATATTTTTACTTTTATTTTGAAAGGTTTACCTAACTACTACAAAAATCAAAATTTAATAGTTTATTATGATAAAACCTAGCTGAGTGAGATTGACAAAAAAAATCTTTAAAATTATTGGTGACAAACAACACCAAACCCTCATTTATATACACATCATATGACCATAATACACTCAGATTTGATACTCAAATTGTAGATGGTATAACAGCCAATTGGAATTACCAAATAAATTCTAAAATTTGATTTCAACTACATGAAAATGTATTATAGTAAAATGAATTAGTAAGTGCACACACAACCCTAGTTATTTAGCTCTCAAACTATCAAAGGGCTATAAATCAACATAGAAGCTCTTTAAAAATGTTTGCCCTTACTAAGGAAAATATTGACAGTTCTTAAAGAAGGGCACAACTTCACCAAATGGCATAATTTTTCTCCAAATCAAATCCTCATATTGGCATTTTTCTCATTGTTGGAAATGATGTTGGTGATTTATGTTGGTGTTACTATTTATCTTGATCTCCTATCACCGAAAATAAAGTTTAGAATGGTACTATAGCTTCATAAGATGCTAGAACAAGTTGGGAACTCAAACATTCACCAATGAAAGGTCAAGATGTCTTGGAAAAACTTACAAGTTTATAACATGGAAATAATTCTGAACTCTCCCTATTGAAAATTGTTGCGTCACTTAAATGACTTTTCTTATGACTGGTGGTTGAATTAGTACACATCAATAGCTAGATAAGAAATGTCTTGTCCCAACCAAAATGAGATGCCACAACAGTCTTGATTACATAAAGTTGTAGCCACTAAACTATATTCTAATAGTAGTTTAAGTATGAAAGTTGTGCAATATTATTTTAAGGAAATAATGATCTTTAAATTGATAAAATAGTTTAACACAATAGTTTCCTAGTATAAAAGATAATTATTGTATAATTAAGTATTAAGGGTCAAGAGTTGTGACTCTTTAATAGGGAAAAATAATGAAAAAGGATGACTGTGGGAAGATATAAAAGGAACAAGGAATTATTTGAAATGGACATCAAAAAATGATCAAGGAAATATGTGTTTGTTTCATAATTTAGAAAGGAGGAATTAGAAGTGCATATCTGGTTTAAATAATAAGTGGATCTCATTGTGAAAGGTTGTGTCACTTTCAAAGGGTGGAAATAATAAGGAGTTGCACTCTACTAATGGTGAAATATTGTGTCTCTTGTGAAAGGGCATTTATGATATAACATTGTGACCTTTTCCTCACTATGAGAGATATGAAAGGAAGAAGGTTCATTTGAAGAAAGTGGATAAATTTGATTAAATAAGAAATGGAATATTTATTAGAGTCAAATTCATTTACTCATTTTGAAATACATGCATAATGCTAAAATTTGGATTTATAGGATAGTTATGCTTAATTTCACTTATATGCATATACATTTGTAATAATGAAAGACCAATGTAATTAGTGGTCTAGTTCTTAGTCTTCTGCTAATGCTTGACATGTATTTCTGGAGCCTTGAGGGAGAAGTCCCAAGATGGCTATGAATATGTTTTCCTAAAACCTTGAGGAAGCCATCTTGTAGATGGTTTACAAGTGCCCTAGTGCAATAATACCATTCTCCTCCATTAGGGTTAGGGAAGTAATGAGGATAAACCCTAAATAAATCTAGTTTATTTATTAGACTATGAATAATTAGATGGTTTCTAATCACAATAACTTAATATAAGGCATAATAGTGTGCAATGATGTATGTTAATTATTGGGAAACAAGTGTACTACCAAATACATCAATTTTATTAATGTAATAATCATTTCATAACATTTGGAGCACTAAATGTATTTTTTTCAAGTGGGTATGAGCTTGGTTGATGCATTGCCACCTCGATGTCCATATCACTTGGGGATTGGTGATGGTTTTTCTTGTAGAGAACAGGCCAAGTAAATTGACAAGAATAGAACCTCCTCCTCTAGATTTTCCTAGATGTTGATATGATTCTAAAATAATTTCTAATCTGAGTCATATATATTCTTCTCCTTTTTCATTTTTTCGCTTTTTTTCTCTTCTTTGTTCTGGATGGCCTACTTTGGTTGGAGTAGTATAGCTAAGGAGGAAGATTCTTATCATTAGCATTGTTCTAAAACAACATTTTTTCTTGAGCCTTAAGGTTCATGATAACTTGCTTAACATGTTTTTATCTACTAGGAAAATGGACATGACATTTCATATTTAAAAAGATATACAAGAATATAGTTATAATTGTGGAAGTCAAAGTTTAGAAAATACATAGTCTACAATAACACTGGCTCCAATCAAAGTTTAGACCTTCCAAAAAGATATTAAACTAAGATAAAGTGTACTAGAAATTTTTTTAAATATAGAGAATACTTAACTAGGACTCTCAACTACCTATATTATTGACACTTTAGATAGTTCTCTTTCCATATGACTCTAACTAGTAATGTAGAGCTTAAGAATGCTTTAACATGCTAAGAGGTGTCCTTCAATGATTGAATGCTGAGGAAAAATGGGAAATCTCACTTACTGGAGTCTTAGCTTAGAGGTAATCTATTTATTTAAATTTATTAAAAATGGCCCTTATTCACAGGATATTATATGCCATTACCTACATCACATATTTTTATCTTTGTGTTTCAAATTTTTGATACACACATTCCACATATCACTTATAAAAAATAGAATGACTATCAGAAGTGAACTGACCCTTGAGGACATAAGTATTGTTGATGTAAATTGATATCTATAATTATCCTTTAGTGTTGCTAATGTAAGATGATATAAGTGTTGCACACACACATAGATAGAGAGAGAGATACCCATCCAAAAACATTTGGCCCTTTCTCTATGAATGCCGAATTGGTTGGACACTTCCTACTCAAAAGTTCAAGGAGAAGAACTCCAAATCTATACACATCTACCTTTTTCAGGTGCTCTACCACTATGCATGTACTCTGTTAAGATCATCACACACAAATAAAGAGAGAATCAAATTTCAATTAATCTTTGTTCATACATATAATGTTGAGTCTCATGTGTAACACATAATATTATTGTAGTAATGAGTGAGCCAATATATACAAAGTTAGTATGGTATGCCTTCTACTTTTAATTTCTTTCGCATGACCTATTGTTTCAAAATTTATAGCTTCAACATTTATTCAATTAAGTCTAACTTGAAATCCTAAATTTCTGACAATATGACACAAATAGTAGCAACCATGTGCAACATATATGAGGATCAACTCAAAGAATTTTGTGTTGGTGAATGTTATTGTTATGTGTCCATAAATCCCTTACAACAATTTGTTTTTCTATGAGAGTCAAGAGTGACCAGATTATGTGGGGAGTAGTGTAAAGAGAAAATAAATAGTTATGAAGAGAGATAGTACTAATCAATGTTAGTCCAATCCTCATTTAATTCCTTGAACTTGTTAGAAAAGTGATCCTCTTGAGAGGACACTCACCCACATTTGAAGAAGAGAGATTTGAATGTAAGTTAATGAATGTTGTCTTCATTTTTAATTTAAGTGTGGGTTCTAAAAATTATTTGTAACCCCACCAATGGGAAAGACAGTAGAAGAGAATATATTTTCTTATAAAGTGGTACAGATTCAAGTCAAGCTAGTAACTTTCCAATAACTATGAGATCTATGAGATTATTCAATTTTAAAACAAAGATAAAGATATAAATGATAAAATAATTTAGTATAATTTTTATTTATAATATTAAAAAGAAAAATGTTCTTGTCTCTAGATTCAATTGTATGAAATTTTTTAACATGAATTTTTTAAATCACATTCTTTGATTCACCGTGTGTTTTCTCTATATTATTTTCTTTCATTCAGATAGTGAAATAAACAAAGAGCTTTGGAAACATTGATCTAAAAAATTTAAGCACATTGCAATATTGCTATTAGGATTTAACTGTGTGATTTTGAGTCAAACTCATTGACCCACAAACATGGGTCAATGAGTTTGACTCAAAATCACACAGTTAAATCCTAATAGCAATATCACAATTTGACTTGCTATGGAAATTATCTCCTACTTATCAATTTAAACACAATCCAATCCAATCTAGAAATAAGGACATGCTTTAATAAAATGAAAAGAGTAATCTAATTCTTTGAGCATACTTTTCTTTGTTGTCAAGGTTCTATTAACCATTTTAGATGAAGGGGATATTGGAGGAGGACGAGTAGGTGTGGAAATAGGTGGAGTTGTGGAAATAGTTGTTAAAACCAACAATTTTTTTTTTTTAAAAGTCTTTCAATTTATGTGTCCATGGAGCAAATCAATTTATGTTTCATGGAGTAAATAAAATAATTTTGAAGTAAGATAAATAGAAACTATTAAGTAAATAAGATAACTCCAAGTTTATATATGTTTGAAATTCTAGATATATGTATTTAGCATATCTACACCAGTAGTATTCTTTTTCATTAATTTTATTTTTAAATGAATGGTTGTAGGAGCATATCAATGGTTTATTCAACTCAAATTTGTATGTAATTTGATGTGATTTATAGTAAATTAGATTCTCTTAGTTGATACCCTAAGAAAAAAAACTATGAACAAATTGAAATCTTTAAATTTTATTTAAATAATTAGTGCAGATCTGAAATGATATTGGGATGATAAAGATTGATATTTTATCTTAGAAATACTATATGGTTGGTTTGACTGTAGAATGTTTTGTAATCTCATTTGCAGGATGACATGAATTGTGGAGAAGATTATGTGAAATTCCTTTGTTAGTGGTTGCTTGATAATTGCGTTGATGATATGAAATTCATAAACCACGGAATTGACCAGAGTACCATAGATTATCTTCACAAATTAGTTTCAAGTCCATTTCAAAATATTACCTACATAGAGGTTGTTCAACTATTAGAGAAGGTTAAACTTATTTTGCAAGTAGTTATAGGCATATATTATCATTTACATTTTTTGACTTATCAAACTTTAAAGACAATAAGGACTTGAGAATTTTGTATCTATTTGCAAATAAGTAGGTCACAGATAAGAAATTTTTCAGAAAGGTAGAATGGGGCATTGATTTAGCATCAAAGCATGAAAGGTGTAAAAATCATAAGATTCTCATATGTTTTGTTGGAACATGCTAGAATCATTGACAAAAAATATGATTGTACATGCACTATCCACTTTCATGAGAGTGTTGGATCTAGCTTTTGGAAAAATGTATGATATTTTTAATACCTAATTGATGCAAATATTTAAATGAGGTGATATTTAAAAAGCCAGTTATTGTATACAACTATCCAAAAATGATCAAGGCATTTTACATGTGACTTAATGAGGATGATAGGATTGCTACTGTCATTGATGTACTTGTACTAAAGGTAGGTTCCTCATCTCCTGATATGTTTAGGAAATGAGCCTAGATATAAGAAATAAAATGCACATTAACCATGATATAATTCTCTAGGATTGAGCTAAACTTGATGAGTCTACATATGTCTAAGCTTATGATTGTAGCCAACATCTTTTGGTTAGAAGTTAAGCTTATGTGTACTACTTCACAAGGTGGGGAGATAATAGCTGGGAGCCAAAGGGAGTAGTGATTGGAAGTAATTGAGAAAAGATATGTGGTATAATGGGTTTTCTTTTTTCGTTCTTTGTAAAAAAATGTTTGAAAAATACTTTTTTTCTACATAACTTGTTTTTGATGTATGGTTGTAGCACTGTTGAAGAGCCACCTTAAATTAGCAATCATTGGCAATATCTTAATTTGAGATAGCTACATTTACTTGGTTATTAGAAAAAGTATTCATCTTTAATTAAACCAATGGAAGATGAGAGTTGGACTTCTTTTTCAGTCTATATGATACTTTTATAAGGATGATTACATAGACTTGATTGTGGACTAGGTCATTGAAAGAATAAATGTTTCATTATTATCTCTAACTGCAACTTGATCTAAAAAATTTCACTTGTTATAAGAATTAATATCATTTTATAATATATTGTATAAACTAAGTTGTACGATGTGAGAATCTTGATTTCCAGAGATATAGAGGATGATAGATAAATTAAATTCAAAATATAAAATTTGTTCAATTATCTTCCAATACTAAAGATTCTTAGATGTCTAAAAATGCCCAAGGCACAATTTTTATTGGTGTTATTATATAAGTTTTTTAACCCAATGTACTTTCAATAGCATTTGCAAAGTAAATTAGAGGTTTGAGATGGAGCTAATAATGACATCGCCTCTTATTGTGGTAGGAGTTGCTACAATTTATGTTGCTCTTTTTCTACTAAAAATCCTTGCAAGTTCTAATAAAAAGAACCATGTTCCTCCAAGCCCAAGTGGTCTCCCCCTAATTGGGAACTTTCATATTCTTCTTGATAGTAAAAGACCAATTCACCAGAACTTAGCTTCTCTTGCTAAAATCTATGGGCTAGTTATGCATGTCAAATTTGGCAGCTGCCCTTTTTTATAATAAGCTCTACAGAGTTAGTGAGAGAGTGTTTCATAGTGAATGAGAAGGCTTTAGGATCAAAGCCTTATCTTTCAAGAGGGAAGCATTTTGGGTACAATTATTCAATGGTTTCTTGGGCTACCCCTTCTAGATAATTTCTCAAAGGATTTGTGTTCTTGAGATTCTCTCTCCCAAGAGAACCCAGTCTTTTACTCCCAAGAGATCCCAACAGCTTCACAAAGGAGTCTCTTCTTTGTTTGAGTAGGCTCAACTACAGAATAGTGTTAACATGAAGAGGTTCTTTTCCTTCTTTAACTTCAAGACACTCATGGAAATGATCATTAATGAGAAGTATTTTGGAAAGGAGTTGAGGGTCTTGGAGGAGATTATTTCCAAGGTGATTGAGGAGTCTTTTTTATATCATGAGTGTGTTAATATTGGGGATTATATTCCCTAGTTGAAGTGGCTTTATTTGAAAGGATATGAGAGGGAAATGATCAAGGTACAATCACATTTGGACTTATATATGCATACAATATTAGAGAATAACAAGGAGGAAGGACCAAAATATAAGGGAGAGATGGAAGAATTTTTTGATGTTCTCATCATTCAAGTAGACCAGAATAGTGATTCAACTCCTAACAAAGATGAATTCATCAAGTCAATTACTATTGTAAGTGTTTTCACTTTATCATTTCATAAGAATAAGGAATTGGTGTAATTGTCCCTTGGTTTTATACATCTTACATACATACTCTAGTGACTTTTTTTTTAAATAAAAGTGTTAAGCGGTCAAAATTGATTTACATGCCTACTCATAGTATAGGTGGGCCAGCATGCTTCGATCCCAACATATATTCTCAACCTCTCCATGTTCTAGATGTAGGGAATGAGAGACCCTGATATATGGGAACCTCATCCATCAGTAACCACTTATAGTGCCATCAATATAGGTCTTTGAAATCTCATCTCAAGGTGGTGGTAGACCTACCAAAGACCTGAAGATAAATATCCAAACTAATCACTGACCAAGGTGTTGTTGGCGATTACTTTGGATATTTATCTTCCAGTAAATTCTTTTAAACAAATCATGTTGGTCAAATTTTACATCAAATGTTTGTCAAAAATTTGACCAATACATTGGTCATGGGTTTGGCATCTTGGTCGATCAACAACCAACATTGGTTGAACCTTTAACCAAAATTTGGTGGAAATTTTGACCAATGCATTGGTTGTGGGTTTTCATTTTGGTTGATCAAGGGCCAACATTGGTTGAACTTTCAACCAATATTTGGTGGAATTTCGACCAATGGTCTTCACAAATATAAAAGCCTTTTTTGACCAAATGCTTGGTTGAACTTCTTGTTGGCTCCCGATTTAACAACTTTGAAAATAACCAAGAAACTGGACCAATGCATCTAAGGCTAGAAAATTCCTATGACAAATACATCTGACTACAGTCTTGGGCCAACTATAAGACATAACTCCTTCTTCACTTCAGGCTTTGCAAGACCTAGGTGGGTGGACCTCAGATTCAATTGATACTGTACCAGTGCAAAAACATATCCATGAATCTATTAAGCAGATGAAAACCCCTTATACCTCCTAAAGACTTATGCAATAACAAAGAAGTTTAGTAGCTAATTACAACTCTACAAAATGCACAAGCTGAGTGAGGGTTAAACTTTGATAGCTCTTCAACATAAAAGGGGTAAAACACATTTGATTAATAATGTTGAATTCAGCAAAACCTTAGATATGCAGCAGTAAGACCTAATGATCCTATAAACTAATCAGTGCCTTATCCATTGGCCAAATCTATGAATAAAAAACACACATGGATATCTGATACCTATTTGTATCTTCAGATATTTGATCTATCTATTCAACTTGTAAATAGACATCAATGTTCAATTTAAACCTTATTCTTACATGATATCCCCGTCAGTAACCTCACAACCCTGTTGATTTCCCTAAAGCATTTACATAACCCTTTGAGTCATAGGCAAAAATGAAATAACATACAGCCTTAAGGGACTGCAACTACAACCTAAGCTCTATGTCAAAGATTATAAAACATTGAAGATCACTATTGGAGGAGACAAGATTCAAGTTGAAACTCAACCATCTGTTGTTCTTTGTATTAATTTCCTTAAAATTATACATTCATATGCAGGAAATGAAAACATAGAAAATACCTAACAGATCTAAACTATCTATATTATCCTTCCTAATGCTGTTCATACAAGAGAGAATATGTTGAAGAAAATGGTTTCACAGTAAAACATTGGAACCCTGCTAGTATTACCCAGAGAAAACTGCCAACAACTATAAAAGAAAAGAAGGAAGAAAGATATAGGAGAAGAGTTAATTCTTGGATTTGATCAAAACATGACATCTGCCCACTTGGAAAACCTTCTCAATAGGTTAAAACATCTTTTTGATCTTCTCCCTCAACTTGCATATCAAATCTTCAATCAGTTTTGGCTCCAAAAGCACAAAATATTTGAAACATCTAATCAAACAAATAACTGATTTGATTCCTAATTTTTACTCATGGTAAAAAAGAAAATCAGTTTAAAAATGACTTCCAAAAGCCAAGAAAACTCTCTAGAATTGATTTTCTTCACATTCAGACTTCAATAAGCCTTCATATTTTCCTTTTATCTAATCCTGATGCTTCATGATGAATTTTTCTTATTCCGCTAAGAATGCCCCAGAAGTTACATAACTGCATATAACATGAACTGGTGAACTGTTATGCAAACAATGATCCCAAATCTAGAAAACTCAGCTTCTCTCAGTTCCAACGGTATATTGGAGCACATATTTTACCTACAGGAAACCCCCTAAAATTCGATTTGAAAAATAGTCCCTTGCTACAAGAACCTTGGTCTACAATTTAAAATTTTCAAAAATGTAAATGAACTCTAATGTTTGAACTTAGAAAATGCCTTTTTGCAATTTAAACATCTTGTACGCATCCCTTTTTGAAAAACATTGTAAAATGATATTTTCCAAATATTTCATTTTTTGGTCCATTGGGGTGCCTGACGTGTGCCATGTGGCAATATTTTATTGGTCGCCCCATTGCTTTGTCACCACTGAATGTACCTAACTAGCCCTACTGTGTCATCATGCACCCCGAGCCCACTGCCAAGTGGCAAAGTTTTGCATACTCGCATTCTTTAAATAGTGTGCATCATTGTCTTGCAGGTATGCCCTCACCGTTTGATCGGACATGTGGCAAAATCTTGGCTTCCATCGCCACATCAATGCATTGATCTTTGTTCAAAATTTTCCTTATGTCTCATGCCAACTGTCAGAACTGGGACCCACCTACGCATGCTACAGCCTTTCAAAAGGCCTCTTTCTTTTAGACACCTCTAGTTTGTGTAAAATAGTATTTAAATAGCTGGGAAAGCTATCTCCTCCCGAATGTGGGATAAAACAACCATGCCAAGTTTTAAAAATATCGTACTGTGGCTGCTCCTTCTATGTCTGTGGCTCTATTTATTTTGGATGTGTGGGTAGAGTATGACATGAGCATCTCTACCTCCTCTCCTACATTGAGTGTTCTTATTCCTTGATATGGATGGTCTATTGGATGTCTCCTATTTTGCACACGCCATGCTCTTATATCACATCCCTTCTTGAATCTTCTATTTTCTTGCTTTCATAATCATCAACAGAGTGCTTCAACATATTTAGCTTTAAAATGTTATCAGCTTCATCAGCTTTATCCCTGCCCCTATTGCTAGACGATGGATCTAAGCCATGTTTTCTACCATCTTGAAGACTGTATTTTGCTACAGTGCTTCCACTAGCTTGATTGGTATTTACATTTTCCTGAGAAAACCTTTGGTTCTCACTATAGGCCTATTTAAACACTATGTTTTGTTTTGCACTGGAGAAATTAGCAATATTTTTCTCTATATTTTGAAAATCACTACTGCCATCTCTTTTGTGGGCATGAATTGCATCCTCTGCCTGAGGTGGTCCACTAGTAGCTTGAACTACAGCTGAAGTAAAAATAGTTTGGGAATGACCATTTGCAAATGGAAATTCATCACTATTTAACTGGGTGTTTCTTGGCTTCTGATGACTATTGGCACCTATACTTCCATTTGGTTCGCTCCCTCGAGATGGCAGAATAGTTCTATTTTGTTCATAAAGTTCTAGCATTTGGTTGCTAACTACTTCTAACTTTTGTTGAGTAACATCAATTAGTATAAGCCTCTTAGTCTTATACTTATGACTTGAAAATACTAAGACCATTTTAGTTTTTGGTCCAATAATTTGAGCAATGTATTTTCTTATATGTGATGCTGCAAAGATTTAGTATTTTCAATGGACTCATTACTAAGAGTCATTAGAATTGAAAATCAACTTCAAATTGCACCTTTACCATCTCTTTGATGTAAGAGTCATCAGTAATGTAGTATTGCTTGTTTTAGATGTGTGGGCATTCCCCTGCTGCTGTGGACTTGTTTTAGTCCTTCTAGTGGCTTCTTTTTTAAGTTAACTCCCACACTCAGTCTCCTTCCTCCTAAATTGTTGCCTTCACAATTTCCACTTCTATGCGGCTTCTTGCAAGTTTATGTGTCATCCCCTATCTCATATTTGAACCTCCACTTGGATTTTACTCTTTGAACATGTAGAATAAAAATCTCATTCGGAGAAAAGAATGGAGAGAAATAGATTGAATCTAAGTTGAATTCAGGCACATAAATTCATCCTTCTGGTTTGAATCTAATCCATTAACTCCAAGAAAAGATGAAAGATGATGGAACTTTTTCTTAAACATATTCATAACATCTAACCATTGTCTATGCATTGCTTGTAAAGACACAAGAACAACATCTTGAAGTTTCTCAATATGTGACACTTGCAATACAACTTGAAAAAGCTCTACATTCCTCTTCCATAATATAGATATGTTAATAAAAAGACAGTGCAATCCAACTTTCATATCTGACATCCCCTCAACCCATGCTCTAGAGAAGTTTAGTCGGGCCCCAATGTGGGTCTGGCTAAAAAAAAAAATCATTTTCGAACAACTGAACTGGAAAACTAATCCATTGACCTTCTCAAACTGATTGGAATCCAATTTGAGCACTAACTAATCCTTAAAAACTCATTTTTCATTAATTTTCAACCTATCAATTTTGTGCCAGGAGGTCTGTTGACTAGCATTAAAAACTAACCAGAACACCTGATCGAGCTCTGAAAACTAGCATACTAATTCTTTGTTCCACACACTTGCACCCCATCAAATCTCATCTCATGATGAATTTGAGGTCAAAATGTCATGTCCCCTTTTCAAATAATTAAAAATAATAATCTTTGCTAAGGCAGGTAGGCCCAAAAAGGCGAAGTTTCAGCAAAAGGGGATAATCTTTGGAAGTGAATGGACTAATAAATAAAAATTATTATTAAAATATGTTTTATTAACCCCTCTTGGATTTGAGTTAGGGTTATGCCCTCTTTTAAGGGGTTTGGAGGCTTTCTGGGCTCATTCCAGAACTTGATATTTGCTCATTTCTTTGTTATTCTTCAGAGGCTGCCAAACCTGTGGAGAAGGAGACCCAAGAATGGGAGTTTGCAGGTTTCCAAGGAGACCCAAGAATGGGAGTTTGCAGGTTTCTAGGAAGGCTAAGGATGGGAGTTTGAAGCCATTCCATGTGCATGCTCATACAGAGTTTTTCTTTGTGCTGAACAGTGCAGATTTGTGGGTTTTCGGGTGTGTTTTTGGTATGAGTTTGGTGTTTTCAGTTGAGTATTTCATATCAGTTTGGGTTGCTGCTGTATTTTAGACTTTAAGACGTTAAAATAGAGCTAAATATATATATTGGGACGTGATTAAACTTCTGAGATAGATTATTAGTATTTTTGTGGTGTTTTCGGGCATTTTTGTGTTAATTTCGAGAGCCCGATGAGCATAGTTTTTGTCCTACATTTGTGAGCTGTTGTGTAAAGGCTATATAGATCTAGAAATGTCATTTTGCAGGCAATTATACTGCTGAAATTCCTGTAAAAATGTCCACTTTCAGATTTATTAATAATAGGTGAAGCTGTGAAGCTTTTGGCACTATTTCTAGCATACCCGATTTGGGGTTTCTTGAGAAATTTGGTGGATCTTTGTGATATTAGTTGTTTGATTTTGAAAATCTAATTAGAGGCGTGAAATATTATTTAAAATCAGTAAAGGGACATTTCAGTGGTATCAGAGCCATGATCTTGCCAGCCTGAGGGTTTGTAGAAGTTTGCATGTCAGTTTTGACAACTACCCAGATCTTGCATGTCAATTTTGACAACTACCCAGATCTTGCATGTCAGTTTTGACAACTACCCAGATCTTGCATGTTAGTTTTGACACTACCCAAATCTTGCATGTCAGTTTTGACAACTACCCAGATCTTGCATGTCAGTTTTGACAACTACCCAGATCTTGCATGCCAGTTTTGACAACTACCCAGATCTTGCATGTCAGTTTTGATAACTACCCAAATCTTGCATGTCCTAATTTATGGTTGCATGTTGCTTTCAATCAGCTAGATGTAAAAATTTATGGTTGCATTCTACTTCTAATAATTTGCATGTTAGTTCTTGGTGAATTTGGTGGTTGCATGTTGCTTTTAATCAGCTGCATGTCAAAATTTATGGTTGCATGCAACTAAGTGAAAGAGAAAAGAGATATTTACAGCGAGAAAATAATAAAGAAATTTTGATCAAACCTCCAGTTGAAATTAAAATTATAAAATCCAAGGAAGGAAAAATTATGGCTAATCTAGATGAGATGGCAAAGAAATTCTTCCAAGACATCCAAAATACTCAGAAGCAAACAGTGGATAGTTTGGCAGAAACTAGAGAGGCTTTGTGAATATTGATAGAAAAATTGCAAGGAGTTGCATCTATTAATGAGAAAGGGAGCACTTCAGAGGAGTCAAGAAATCTGAAACTCACACCCTCTCAATCAACAAAAACTATTTTTCTACATGCAGATGAGCCACCAGTGCCAAATCTAGCCCTTAATCCCATGGAAGAGGTTACAGGTAACTTGATTGCATTAAGAGCTACTTACAATGGTTTAGATGATGACTTTTGCAATTTAGTTCCTTTTAAAGAATATGTGGATATGATGAACACTTTGATGCCCAAGAAAGAGTATAGAAGGGAGCATGACATAAGTGAAAAAGAGCTCAAAAATAAAATAAGAAAGTTTATAGCACCTACTTTTGATGGAACAAATAAAATTTCAGCTAGAGCATGGCTACAAAAATTACAGACCTTCTTCACACTTAACCCCATGAAGGAGAGTGATGTTGTTCAAATTGCAAGTCTACATTTGGAAGATGCAGCCTATGATTGGTGGTATCATGGAATGACTACTCAAGGTCATGATCAGGTAACTACATTTGATGATTTTAATCAAAGAGTGATAGATAGATTTGACCTCAAGAATGATGATTATGAGGATGTTGTTGTGCATGATGGTGAGATACCTGGTAGAGATGAACAGACATTGAGCATTCATGACTTTTCTGAGAGAGAGTACCAGGCACAGTTAATGCTTCGTCACATGAGGTTGAGGCTGGTAGTATTTTACATGATTTGTCGAACTAGCTGAAAGTGAACAAAGATAGTATTGTGACTTCATTATCTCATCATGATAGGTATGTGGAGTTAGTTGGTATTGGTCATATTACTCAAGTGAGGATTTTTCTTGAGTTACCAGCTGATTCTAGTTTACAGATATGGACTCGAGATTGTTATATTGGCATTTTGGATTCAGTTGACTGGAGATCTTTAACACTTTTTGGTAGCAGTGTTTTTTTGGGTGCTATCATGGATTTGATTAGCAGATTGCATGGTGTTGTCTTTTCTTGTGCTAGCAACTTGTTCAATGTTGGTATTAGTTTTTATACACCGGTGTTGGGCTTTGTTCATATATCCAGTCGACCATACTTGCTACAATGTGTTGATGATCTTTCATATTTGGCAATGTGTACAGATGAGTCCCAGGATCATATTGGCATTGATGACATCCAAGAGGATGCAGTGGTCAGTTTTGAAGACTTAGTTTCTTTGGGTACAAAGGAGTTGGATAGCAGTGCTACAATTTTTGATACTTTGTTTGTTGATATGAGCTTTAGAGTTTATTCACAGGATATGGATGGTAATAATCTAGAGACTAGTAACTTTGAGGATACTCCTTTAGACAGTGCATCAGAGGAGGTTTGTAGGAGATAGTCAAGCCAGTGCCATCATGTGTCTAATCAGTCGAGAGTTAGTGAGCGAGACATTGCTATCGCTTGCCAACATTTCGATGTTACTCATCAATTGTTAGCAGTTTATGGATGGGGTTCTCCTACTAGTGATGAACAGGGAGGCAGTTATCTTTCCTTGACAGAGTTCCACTCTTTATGGGAGGCTATCAAGATTCTGAGATAGGATTATATGTAGTTGGTAGCCTACAGAGATTATCTTATGGAGTGGGGCAGTACAACATATGATGCATTGTTGGCCAAGGAAGATGAGGTGAGTGAGCTTACTGAGCAGCTTGAGGTGACTTCTAAGATTCTTGAGAGTACACAGTTGGCTTTCAAGGAGTCACAGTTTCATTTGGCTAAGGTGACCATGGAGTTAGAGCAACTACAGTCTTTACTAGATTCTATACAGTCACAAGCTGTGGTGTCTGATGATTCAAGGATGTCCATGGTCAAGATTTTCAAAGATAGTGGAGATAGGGATGCATCCATCCTTGATACTAACATTGGCATATCAGGTTCATCCCCACTAGAGTCAGGTTCGGCTGAGTTGGGTGCTGCAATAGATTGTTTTGGTATGCCTAACATAGTGGTGACCTCTAGCACTAATGGCACGAAGTCTAGAGATGCTTTATCAAAGACCATGTGTGATGTTGGTGAGCTGATAGTTGGCATGGTTCCTGCTAGTAATACTACTCCCTTGGTGATGACTTCAGAGGTAGTAGTCAATTCCAACTTGGGTAGTGATCGATTGTAGTCTGAGCCACTGACTGAGATTGGCGCATTCTATCAGCATTACATTGTGAGGTATGCTCATCAATTTACCTTTGATGACCATGCTGATGAGATAATGATACAGAGATGTACTTTGGTTCCTAGTGCTTATCATCAGTTATGGGATAGTTTGACGCCTCAGGATGAGAGTCATGATGGGCATGACATGGTGATAGGTTCTATAGTTTACAGCTTGATAATACATGACTTAGAGCAGGAGTTTTGGAGTGATGCTTCAGTGGGTGTTGTTATTGATTCTACTCCTTTGGCTATGACATCTCTTGACTTAGCTGGTGATCAGTCACAGTGGGTTGTATCACTTGTTCATGGTGAACTGTTGACTAAGGTTGGTTTTCTTTATCAACATTATATTGCAGGGTATGTACATCATTTAGCATTTGATCCTTGTGTTGAGGAGTTGATGGTAGGCAAATTTGGTTTGGGTTCCAATTCTTGTTGTTTATCTTGTGATGGCTTTTCACCATCAGGGGTGCATGGTAGTTATGGTTATGAGACAATGGTCGGTGATCTATAGAGTTGTGTTGACTATAGGCATTGTATAGTGTATGGATTCTCTATACTTGGTACAGTTTCATTCAGGAGCATTCACCATTGTTGCAGAGTTGGATTGTACATTTTGTATAGGCCAGTGGAATGCATTGATGGTATTTATTGTGTTGGTAGTCCACTTTACTTGGTTTTTGATGTTCTAAGAGTTTGTGTCTTGTGGGTTTCTGATTGTGGAAGTTGTGATTTTGGAGTTTGGTTGAGCTATAATTTTTAGTTTGATTATGGATTCCTCTTGGTCATATTGCAGAGGATATTGCAGGAGCCTGTGT
This sequence comes from Cupressus sempervirens, assembly GCA_028749045.1. Classification (NCBI taxonomy): domain Eukaryota; kingdom Viridiplantae; phylum Streptophyta; class Pinopsida; order Cupressales; family Cupressaceae; genus Cupressus; species Cupressus sempervirens. The sequence goes on from CM053786.1 coordinate 470,757,708, forward strand.
TAATTGGCAGTAGTATAGTTCATGACTATATTTGGGATCCAGGTGGATTGATTGGTTTATTGTTCATCCATTGCTTGAGGACAAGAAATATTTGGGAGGGGAGGACTTGTCATGTCCCCTTTTCAAATAATTAAAAATAATAATCTTTGCTAAGGCAAGCAGGCCCAAAAAGGTGAAGTTTCAGCAAAAGGGGATAATCTTTGGAAGTGAATGGACTAATAAATAAAAATTATTATTAAAATATGTTTTATTAACCCCTCTTGGACGTGAGTTATGGTTATGCCCTCTTTTAAGGGGTTTTGAGGCATTCTGGGCTCATTCCAGAACTTGATTTTTGCTCATTTCTTTGTTATTCTTCAGAGGTTGCCAAACCTGTGGAGAAGGAGACCCAAGAACGAGAGTTTGTAGGTTTCTAGAGAGACCCAAGAATGGGAGTTTGAAGGTTTCTAGGAAGGCTAAGGATGGGAGTTTGAAGTCATTCCATGTGCATGCTCATACAGAGTTTGCCTTTGTGCTGAAAAGTGCAGATTTGTGGGTTTTCGGGTGTGTTTTTGGTATGAGTTTGGTGTTTTCAGTTGAGTATTTCATATCAGTTTGGGTTGCTGCTGTATTTCAGACTTTAATATGTTAAAATAGAGCTGAATATATTTATTGGGACGTGATTAAACTTTTGAGATAGATTATTAGTGTTTTTGTGGTGTTTCCGGGCATTTTTGTGTTAATTTCGGGAGCCTGATGAGCATAGTTTTTGTCCTACATTTGTGAGCTGTTGTGTAAAGGCTATACAGATCTAGAAATTTTATTTTTTAGGCCATTATGCTGCTGAAATTTCTATAAAAATGTCCACTTTCAGATTTATTAATAATAGGTGAAGCTGTGAAGCTTTTGGCACTATTTCTGGCATACCCGATTTGGGGTTTCTTGAGAAATTTGGTGGATCTTTGTGATATTAGTTGTTTGATTTTGAAAATCTGATTAGAGGCATGAAATATAATTTAAAATCAGTAAAGGGACATTTCACAAAAGATTTTGATCATCAAAGTTGACCTTTCAGAACTGCCTACAAGAAAACATGTCAGAAAACACTAAATTGCATTCGGAATTGGCTTCAAAAATTGGGTAAACTGACACTTGGAAAAATGAAAACTGGGGCATTGATTCTCTATCATGAGGAGAGTATAAATTTTTGATTTATGCTCATGATTAATAACAAGACGCAAATGGATAGCGGTCAAAGTGGGCTACTTGGATTTGCAGATTGAAAACACTGTCAAAAAGGTGATTTTTGCAAATGGAATTGACCTGGAAAAGTGTGTGAATGGATTCTTCAAGATTTGAAAATTGGCACACTTAAATTTTTTTTAGAGGTGAACACAGTGGTTCAATTCATTTGATCTCATCTATCATGGATTTCAACTTATGACATCCTAAACAAGGGTACCAAACAATCTGCTCCTTTTGACATCAGTAAAAAGTTATAAATTGCATTGGAATCGCATTTGAAAACTGATCAAACGGATTTTTCATAAGCAAAAACTTGAAACATAAAAATTATCTAATGTCTACAATACAATGCAAAAGGAATTTTAGCATTTTGGTCAATTGGTCAAAAGTTATAGCACATCAAACAGGGCTTCCTAGAATTATGAACTAATTGCATCAGCATGACAACATTAAAACTACCAACTTTGAGGGATTCAAAACCTAGTCAAACGGACTCAAAATGACTCAAAATCTAAAACATAAGTTCTTAGATATGGACACTAGATATTTCCAAAGTGGTAAATCATAGAACATTTCTAGGTGCGAGATATTCAGATGCAAATAAGGCCTCCTATCGCTATTTGACACTAGTGAAAAATGCAGATTTGACATTTGCTCAAAATGAGACTTCACAGAATGGCTCAAAATGACAATTTAACTTCATGGAACATGCAAACATACTGAATGGAAGGTGCTAGAAGCATTAAACACCTCTTAGGTCTCAAAGGTACAGCCAAGTACAATCTCCCCAAAAAGCATTTATAGACCTTAAAATCTCAAAATTTTCAATATGTGACTGAATTAACCATGCAATTTTCATTCCCAATAGTGGCTCTGTCTGGGGATGCATGTCCCTTGCAGGCAATGCAAGGATTCAAATCTCTGGAAGAAGCAGACCAGACACCTAACAACAAAAACATCTCTCTCAAACAACTTTATTGAAAGCAAAAACAACTACGACTACTATTTACAAACGATGACCCCAGGCCACCAAACTTCAGCAAAATTATTTACCTCTGTCGTAAACATGATTCTCATCTGAACTTGGATGAGGTAAACTAAAAAGATCACTCATATCAGTTTCACCAATTAGATACACATCTTGAATCTCACCACTTAGCAAAACTAAATCTACATCCTGACTTTCACAATTCATATAAAAACTTACTTCATTTTCAACCACTTGCTCATCATGAAAGTTCTGATCAGCATGCTCAAACATATCAGACTAAAATTGAAAATTCTCTTCATTTAATGACTCATGCATGCTATCATTCTCAAATATGGAGGCTTCATATTCAACTTGGGGAAAAGGATCACACATACCTTCAAATTGTATATCCTTATGCATAACCAGATGATACTCATATGAACACTCTGACTTGTACTCACACATGTCATCAATATCATAGTCTAAAACTAATCCATAATCTTCAAATTGTTCTTCACAATCAGCAAATAGATTAGTCTTCACATCAGAAAGTTCATCATAAAAAATATTACAAGGTGCATGCTGATTTTCAATAATATCTTCATCAAACACCTTGTTATCATAATCAGATGCAACATAATCATCATTTTCACTGTCATACTTGGAAGAAGAATAGTCTAACCTCTTACAACAGTAAGACAAGGTATCATCATTAAACCCATCCTTAATCAAATCGAAAAGTTCCATGTCTTCTTCAAACAATGGGTTAATAACTCCATGCAGTGATCCTTGTTGAACATCTTGACAAAACATAGGTTGATCATCATCAAAACCTTCATCATATAAGGCATTAGTATATACTTTAAATTCACTGTCTATTTCATCTTCATGGAGACTTTCAACATGTGAAGAAAAATCAGAACTACGTGTAGACTCGCTTTCTACTTCATCAATGAAGCATGTGGAATACAAATCAAAGTTAATTTCATTGTCTTCATGTAGGTGATTCAAATGTCTTCCAAACAAATCATCATTTATCTTACCAATAGATGCTGATGTATTAACCTTAGAATCATTTGTATGTTGATTATCATTGCACTCATTCTCAAGAAATTCATCTACACAATTAGGTAATCCATCTTTATGGATAATCTCTTTGTCTTCATATTGTGTAGATAGATCTTCTTCACAACTTTCAACATCTAGCTGACTTCTATAACTTTGAAATGAAACTTCACTTTCAGATTTAGAAATAGAACTCATACCTTTATTGACATAAGAATACTCACTCATGTTATTACTTTCTTCTTCCCAAATTGCATCTAATTCACATGAGGATGAACATGTACTAGCATTGTCCTCTTCTTGACTTGAGCAACCACTCTTGTCATTTTCTTCACATGATGTCTCTTCATAATACAATGGATTAGCAACTTTATTATTACTTGAAAGATGACTTTTAGCTTCATCATACTCACATTGATATGACTATCTTTCAAACTCAAATTTAATAACATTGTAAACATGATGTAATCTATGAATAAGATAATGCATTTCTTTCATAGCCAATTGATCAAGTGAATTCATCTTACCATCTATTGCTAAAACATTAGAAATATGTGCACTCTCTTCTTCTAACTGTGATTGAGATAAGTGTAATTCATACTCTCCATCTTGCATCATCTCTCCATGGCATATCAGATCAGCAACATCAAGTTCATGATTAGAGAGATAACTTCCAAACTTCTCACTTACATAAGACTGAGATTTAGGTGTAGCATCCTCAAAATTTGAAGCATTAGTTACATCATCATACATATAATTATCATGAGAAGAACTTACTGCCATAACTAAACTTTGATTCATAAAATCAACATAGTGCTAAACCCTATCAAAGTCTGAGATACATCCTACTATTGTAGCATCATGAACATATGTGTGTCTATTTGTAACCAAACTAACCTTACTTATACACATATTCTGATCTAAATTTTCCACTTGATTAAAACCTATAGCAGGGGTGTTGATATTCTTATTTGAAACTAAAGAATCAACACTATATTCCACTTTTCTTTCAAACACATTATACTGGAAATCATTCATAATAAAATGACCTCTAATCAATCCATACTTCATATTATTCTCAATATCCCTAGCGGTCATAAAAGCCTAATATAATGTCTGTGGTTCTTTATCCCTTAGTAGATAATTCATTTTCTTGTCAAATGCATCAAAATATACAACTAAACACATTTGATCATCAGGTCTATAAATCTCAGGGATTTCATTCAAAACTCTTGCAAATATAATGTTAAATTGAGGGACAAGTTCATCACTCTGAATATGAATCTTCAAGAACTTGTCATAAGAATCAGATATGCTTACCCGTTCTCCAAATTGCTCCATGAAGGTAAAATGCAACTGACTCCAAGATGAAATAGAATGTGCTGGTAAAAAAGTAAACCAATCTCTAGCATCACCTTCTAAGGTTTGGACAAATAACTTCATGTGCATGTCCTCATGAGCAATTTCATAGTCACCCATCAAATCACTAAACAATTCAACATGATGACTAGTGAAACAATATGGTCCCCATTGAACTTAGGAAAACATTTTCTAACATCATTAAGAATGAAATTCGGGAAACCATGAATACCATCAAAACATAATGGCATATACCACTTGGTAGAAATAGATCTAGGAATTTCACTAATTGGTTGCATAGTTGATGAGATGAAACTTGACATTCTTTAAACTTAAAGCTCAATCACCAAGATTATTTTTAGTATTCATTAATTGTAGAAAATCTATAACCTTCTACCAATCTCAACTTCAAACACACTTCACAAACTTAAATACAACTGATTGAAACTTGATCTAATGAAGTGTATAAAACCTTAAAACTATTCTCCTCTTCTTAGTGCTGAAACTTCACTTGACGGAGAACACATATGTAAAACTTACTTTCATGAAACAAGAATCACATGAAAATATAAAATACCTTTAGTGTTGTTGCATGAAAACATTGATCTACTGATTGGCCTAGTGCTGATCTCAATTCCTCACACCACTGATCATATCCTTATAGATTCACCATCTCCTTGAGGAGAACTAAATGAAATCACATTTGTGGTTCATTTTTTATCATTTCAAAACTTATGATAGTAGATCAAACAACACTTTAAAACTTATTAGTCAAGAACATACATATATCTTTCTTCTTGTTCAAAGTTTTGACACAACTTTCAAATTTTCCTATTTCAATTGAAAATTCTTGAAAACATTTATACATAACTGATCTACACCGGTTTATAGATCTTTTAGAGAGTTTCCACTCAAAATTGTGAGAAAGATTTAAAACATAATTCATAACACTACAGATCTAAACTGAATTGTTACTTTGTAGAACTTTGCAAAACTTTGAACACCTTGAAGAGAAAACAATTCTGACTTTGAATTTTCAGCAATACTATGAAAACTGCAACTGGTTGAATTGACTGGAAATAAAACTTAGTAACACAATCTGTATTCAACCTTGAAATTACTACTACAAATGGATAAAAACTTAACCAGGGAACATGAAACCTTGCATACAAAACTTGAATATGCACAATATATACCAAATATTTCTAGCTCCTTATCATTGAATTCCTTCATAGACTCCCCAGCAGAGTCACCATTTTGTTGGCTCCTGATTTAACAATTTTGAAAATAACCAAGAAACTAGACCAATGCATCTCAGGCTAGCAAATTCCTATGACAGATACATCTGACTATAGTCTTGGGCCAACTATAAGGCATAACTCTTTCTTCACTTCAAGCTTTGCAAGATCTAGGTGGGTGGACCTCAGATTCAATTGATATCGTACCAGTGCAAAAACATATCCCTGAATCTATTAAGAAAATGAAAACCCCTTATATCCCCTAAAGACTTATCCAATAACAAAGAAGTGTAGTAGCTAATTACAACTCTACGAAATGTACAAGTTGAGTGAGGGTTAAACTTTGATAGCTCTTCAACATAAAAGGGGTAAAACATGTTTGATTAATAATGTTGAATTCAGAAAAACCTCAAATATGCAGCAGTAAGACCTAATGATCTTATAAACTCATCAGTGCCTTATCCATTGGGAAAATCTATGAATAAAAAACACACATATGGATATCTGGTACCTATTTGTATCTTCAGATATCTGATCTATCTATTCAACTTGTAAATAGACATCAATGTTCAATTTAAACCTCATTCTTACATGATATCCCCATCAGTAACCTCACAACCCTATTGATTTCCCTAAAGCATTTATGTAACCCTTTAAGTCACAGGGAAAAATGAAATAACATAAAGCCTTAAGGGACTGCAACTACAACCTAAGCTCTATGTCAAAGATTATAAAACATGGAAGATCACTGATGAAGGAGACAAGATTCAAGCTGAAACTCAACCATCTATTGTTCTTTGTATTAATTTCCTTGAAATTATACATTCATATGCATGAAATGAAAACACAGAAAACACCTAACAAATCTAAACTATCTATATTATCCTTCCTAATTCTATTCATACAAGAGAGAATATGGTGAAGAAAATGGTTTCACAGTAAAACACTGGAACCCTACTGGTATTACCTAGAGAAAACTACCAACAAATGCAAAAGGAAAGAAGGAAGAAAGATATAGGAGAAGAGTTAATTCTCGGATCTGATCAAAACATGACATCTGTCCACTTGGAAAACCTTCTCAATAGGTTAAAACATCTTTTTGATCTTCTCCCTTAAGTTGCATATCAAATCTTCAATCAGTTTTGGCTCTAAAAGCACAAAATATCTTAAACATCTGATTGAACAAATAACTGATTTGATTCCTTATTTTTACTCATGGTAAAAATGAAAATTAGTTTAAAAATGACTTCCAAAAGCTAAGAAAACTCTCTAGAATTAATTTTCTTCACATTCAGACTTCAATAAGCCTTCATATTTGCCTTTTATGTGATCCTGATGCTTCATGATGAATTTTTCTTATTCCACTGAGAATGCCCTAGAAATTACAAAATTGCATATAACATGAACTGTTAAATTGTTGTGCAAAAACTGATCCTAAATCTAGAAAATTCAGCTTCTCCCAGTTCCAACGGTATATTGGAGCACATATTTTTCCTACAGGAAATCCCATGAAAGTTGATTTGAAAAATAGTCCCCTATTATAAGAACCTTGGTCTACAATTTAAAATTTTCAAAAATTTAAATGCACTCTAATGCTTGAACTTTAGAAAATTCCTTTTTGCAATTTAAAAATCTTGTACGCATCCCTTTTTGAAAAATATTATAAAATGAAATTTTCAAAATATTTCATTTTTTGGTCCACTAGGTCACCTGATGTGTGCCATGTGGCAATATTTTATTGGTCACTCAACTGCTTCATCACCACTGGATGTACCTGACAGGCCCTACCATGTCATCATGCAACCTGGGCCAACTACCACGTGGTGAATTTTAACATACTTGCATTCTTTAAATAGTGCACATCTTTGTCTTGCGGGCATGCCCCCATCGTTCGATCGGACATGTGGCAAAATCTTGGCTTCCATCGCCACATCAGTACATTGATCTTTGTTCAAAATTTACCTTATGTCTCACACCAGTTGTCATGAATGGGACCCACCTGCACATGCTACAGCCTTTCAAAAGGCCTCTTTCTTTTTGACTCCTCTAGTTTGTGTAAAATAGTATTTAAATAGCTAGGAAAGCTATCTCCTCCCCAATGTGGGATAAAATAACTACACCAAGTTTTAAAAATATCATACTATGGCTGCTCCTTCTATGTCTGTGGCTCTATTTATTTTGGTTGCATGGGTAGAGTATTACATGAGCATCTCTACCTCCTCTTCTCCTACATTGAGTGTTCTTATTCCTTGCTATGGATGCTTTATTGGATGCCTCTTGTTTTGCACACGCCATGCTCTTATATCACATCCCTTCTTGAATCTTCTATTTCCTTGCTTTCATAATCATCAGCAAAGTGCTTCAACTTATTTAGCTTTAAAATGTTATCAGCTTCATCATTTTTATCCCTGCCCCTGTTGCTAGATGATGGATCTAAGCCATGTTTTCTACCATCTTAAAGATTTTATTTTGTTACAGTGCTTCCACTAGCTTGATTGACATTTACATTTTCCTGAGAAAATCTTTGGTTCTCACTATAGGCCTATTCAAATACTATGGTTTGTTTTAAACTGGAGAAATTAGCAATATTTTTCTTTGTATTTTGAAAATTGCTACTACCATCTCTTTTGTAGGCATGAATTGCATCCTCTGCCTAAGGTGGTCCACTAGTAGCTTGAACTGCAACTGAAGTAAAAATAGTTTGGGAATGACCATTTGCAGATGGAAATTCATTACTATTTAACTGGGTGTTGCCTAGCTTTTGACGACTACTGGCACCTATACTTCCATCTAGTTCACTCCCTTGAGATGGTGGAACAGTTCTATTTTGTTCATAAAGTTCTAGCATTTGGTTGCTAACTTCTTCTAACTGTCGTTGAGTTGTTTTAGTCCTTCTAGTGGCTTCTTTTTTAAGTCAACTCCCACACTCAAACTCCTTCCTCCTAAACTACTACTTTCACACTTTCAACTTGTATGCGGCTTCTTGCAAGTTTATGTGTCATCCCCTATCTCATATTTGAACCTCCACTTGGGTTTTACCCTTTGAACATGTAGAATAAAAATATCATATGTAGAAAAGAATGGAGAGAAATAGATTGAATCTAAGTTGAATTTAGGCTCATAAATTCATCCTGCTGGTTTGAATCTAATCCATTAACTCCAAGAAAAGATGAAAGATGATGGAACTTGTCCTTAAATATATTCATAGCATTTGACCATTGTTTATGCATTGCTTGTAAAGACACAAGAACAACATCTTGAAGTTTCTTAATATTTGACACTTGCAATACAACTTGAAAAAGCTCTTCATTCCTCTTCTGGAATATAGATATGTTGATAAAAAGATAGTGCAATCCAAGTTTCATATCTGACACCCCCTCAACCCATGGTCTAGAGAAGTTTAGTCGGGCCCCAAAGTGGGTCTGGCTAAAAAAAAAATTCATTTCCGAACAACTGAACTGGCAAACTGATCCACTAACCTTCTTAGACTGATTGGAATCCAATTTGAGCATTAACTGATCATTAAAAACTCATTTTTCATTAATTTTCAACTTGTCAATTTTGCGCTAGGAGGTTCGTTGATTGGCCTTAAAAATTGACTAGAACACCTGATCGAGCTCTGAAAACTGGCACACTGATTCTTTGTTCCACACACTTGCACCTTGTCAAATCTCATCTCATGAAGAATTTGAGGTCAAAAGATATTGATCATCAAAGTTGACCTTTCAGAACTGCCTACAAGTAAACATTTCAGAAAACACTAAATTGCATTCGGAATCGGCTTCAAAAATTGGGTAAACTGACACTTGGGAAAATGAAAATTGGGGCATTGATTCTCTATCATGAGGAGAGTATAAATTTTTGATTTGGGCTCGTGATGAATAACAAGACACAAATGGTGAGGGGTCAAAGTGGGCTACTTGGATTTGCAGATTGAAAACACTATCAAAAAAGTAATTTTTGCAAATGGAATTGACCTGGAAAAGTGTGCGAATGGATTCGTCAAGATTTGAAAATTGGCACACTTAAAGTATTTTTAGAGGTGAAGATAGTGGTTCAATTCATTTGATCTCATCTATCATGGATTTCAAGTTATGACATCTTGAACAAGGGTACCAAATAATCTACTCCTTTTGACATCAGTAAAAAGTTATAAATTGCATTTGGAATCACGTTTGCAAACTGATCAAACGGATTTTTCATAAGCTAAAACTTGAAACATAACAATTCTCTGACATCTACAATGCAACACAAAATGAATTTTATCATTTTGGTTAGCTGGTCAAAATTTATAGCATGTCAAATAGGGCTTCCCAGAATTATGAACTAATTGCATTAGCATGACAACATTAAACTAACAACTTTGAGGGATTTAAAACCTAGTCAAACGGACTTGAAATGACTCAAAATCTAAAACATAGGTTCTTAGCTCTAGACACTAGATATTCCTAAAGTTTTAAATCAAAAAACATTTTTGGGTGTGAGATATTCTGATGCAAACAAGGCCTCTTGTCACTGTTTGACACTTTGGTGAAAAATGCAGATTTGACATTTGCTTAAAACAAGACTTCACAGAATGGCTCAAAACGACAATTTAACTTCATGGAACACGTAGACATACTGAATGGAAGGTGCTAGAAGCATTAAACACCTCTTAGATCTCAAAGGTACAGCCAAGTACAATCTCACCAAAAAGCATTTATAGAGCTTAAAATCTCAAAATTTTCAATATGTGACTAAAAATTAACCATGCAATTTTCAGTCCCAAAAGTTCTAACACCTATAAGACTTGGTCAAAATTTTGATGAAAAAAATAGCGGCAAAGCAATAGGTAAAAAATTTGACCAATTTTCATCAAAAAATGAGTCAAAATGTACTAGTGCATCACAAAGATTTTTACCAACACTATCTTATTTTCTTTTCCTTCCTTGATGTATAGATTGTTGTTATCATTTGTCCTTTGAAATTTATTTTTTACTAGACAACTATGCAATATTTTGTACCAGGCTCTAGGGGCTTGTTTGAGACCATATAAATATATATTTAATCTATAAACCATATCTCTTTTGTTAGGATCTATGAAACCTTTAGGTTGCTCAATATAGACTTCTCTTTCTAGGATTTCATTCAAGAAAGCTAACTTTACATCAATCTAATATACTTTGAATCCTTTATGTGCAGCATAAGAAAGTAGTGTTTTAACACCTTCTAGTCTTCCAATAGGAGAAAAAGTCTCTCCATAAGAAATACCTTCTTCTTGAGCTTAACCTTTGCATACTAACCTTGCCTTATTTCTTGAAACTTCTCCATTTTCATTCGACTTATACCTGAATACCCATTTTGTGCCAATTACATTTTTGTACTTGGATCGAGGACAAGAGTCCAAGTTTTTTTTCCTTTCAATTTGATCAATCTCTTCATTTATTGGCTCAATCCAAATTTCATTGTCTAATGCATCTTTAATACCTCTAGGTTCAAATGTAGTAAGAAAACATGTACATTTTAGTTTGTTCCTTATCATTGTGCCTTTTGACTAATCTCCAATGATTTTCTCAAGTGCATTATGCCTTCTAACATATCTAACAAGTATAGGTACCTTCTCTTTCTATTTGGAACTTGTTTCACTCTGTTCACCATGCTCAAGATGATCTTCTAAATCATGCTCAAGTCCCACTATCTGCAACTTAGGTCCTTCTAACTGAGACTCGGGTCCTTCAGACTGTGACCCAAGTTGCAATAGCTACAACTTGGGTTGAACTAGAGATTTAGGGGGCTTAGTTGGTGAAGACTATTTATTTTCAATTCATTTTCTTCAATTTTAGGTAAATTATTAGGTACAAAGTAGAAAAAAAATTTATAGTTTTCAAGTTTTTTCTTTCTTTGTTCTTCACTCTTTTCTATGGACTCATTAATTTTTACATGTGCACTTTCTATGACCTTGTGAGTAGTAATATTCAGACATTTATATGATTTTCTTTTGTTGGAGTATCCTAAGAATATGCCTTCATCACTTTTCACATCAAATTTTCCTTTCTTGGTTTCTTTCAAGATATAACATTTGCTTCCAAATACTTTGAAATAATAGATATTAGGTTTAAAGGTATACCATAATTCATAAGGTTTTTGATCAATGTCCTTCTTTAGTTGAACTCGATTTAAGGTATGAACTGTTGTGTTTATTGCTTCCTTCTAGTATTTGATTGCAACATTTTTCTATATCATCATTGTTCTTGCACAATCCATAATGGATCTATTTCTTATTTTTTCTATTCCATTCTAATGAGGTGTACCAAGTGTAGATACTTGTCTTTTGGTTCCTCTTTCATTGTAAAATTCATTCAATTCCTCTAAAATGAATTCTCCTCCTATATCTAACCTTGGACATTTTAGTTTCTTACATGTTTCTTTCTCCACTCTAGCTAGATACTATTTAAATTTTTGAAAGGATTTAGGTTTATCTTTCATATACATCACTATTATCATCCTAGAATAATCATCAACAAATAAAATTAAATACTTATCTCCATAGTATCTTTCTATGCCAATAGATCCTTAAAGATCTAAATGAACCAGCTCCAAAACTTCTCCAAAGTTATAATTCATTCTTTTGAAACTTGTCTTTCCCATCTTCTTGATTTGAAAATTTTTATACATCCCCATATCAATTTTCTTTAGACTTGGAATGCCTCTTACTCTTTTATTCTTGCTTATGTTGGTTAGGTTATCAAAATTCACATGACACAACCTTTTATGCCATAACCAACTTTCCTCTACTTGAGCTAGAAAACATGAACTTTTAGTTAGATCTAGATAGAATAAATTACCTTTTATTTGATTTCTAGTCCCAACTAGATTTCCTTTCCCATCTAGCATCTTGGTCTTTCCATTCATGAATTATATCTTGAATCCAATGTTTTTAAACTATGCCACACTAATTAGATTGTGTTTTAGTCCTTCAACCTAGTAAGCACTGTCACATATGAGTTCATCAGTCAATGTAATGCAACCTTTTCCTTTTACATAACAAGGTTCATCATTTCTAAATTTGACACTCCCACCATCATAGTGTTCCAAGTGCTCAAATTTTGATTTATCACTAGTCATGTGGTGAGAACAACCACTATCAATAATCCATGTGTCAATCTTGCTAATATGAGAAATGAGGAGCATCTTATCATTTTCATCATCTGATTCATCTTTAATAGCAATGTAAACCATTTCATCTTCATCACTACTATCAATGTCTTTAGCCATATAACAAGATTTGTTACCATTATCCTTGTAGTCTTTGTAGCTTTTGAAATCTTTCTTGCCTTTGTACTTATCATGCTTCTTTTCTTATTTGCTTTCTTTTTTTGGACACCTTGCAACAATGTGACCGACTTCTTCACAAGAAAAATAGATTAGAGGTATTTTACATTTCTACTTTCATTTTCCTTTAGGTAATTTTCTTACAAGTAGGGCTTCAATGACTTCAAGGTCATCATCAGAATTATCTTCATCTTCATTGTCAAACTTTTTGCTTTTAGATTTTCCACCTTTCTTCTTGAGTGATAGTTTAGCTTGAAATACAAACTCAATGCTACCAAATTTAGGATCATATTTATTAAAGTTATCTAACTCAAAGGTTGTCAACCTTCCTACTAGTGCATCCAAAGTTATATCATTTTTGGGATCACAACTCATTTCTTGAATAGTTGAAACTCTAATTGCATAAATAGGAAGAAGAGTTCTAAGTACCTTGCTGACCATTGTTACATCATCTATTTTTCCTCATGAGGCTCTAACTACATTCATACTTGCTTTTATTATTTCACTATATTGTGTAGTGTTTTCATCTTCTCTCATCTTAATCTGACCAAATTGACCTCTTAGACTTTTTGCCTTATCTCTCCTCACATTTTCATCTCCTCCATAGATATCTTTCAGCTTGATCCACATTTCATGAGCAATAGGAAAATCTTTGACTTCATCAAATTTGACATAATTGAGAGTAGAGGTGATGTCAATAATCATTATGATATGATTCTTCTTTTCCACAATTTGGTCCACAAACAAAGGTCTAGTAGGTGTCACATACTTGTTCTCTAGGTATTTTAGGCATGTGTCTCCAATGGTTTCCAAATGTAGCTTCATGAGTTCCTACCATGCTTGGAAGTTATCTCTGTTCAACTTAAGAATTTCCCTTTTGTAAGTCATCTTGATCTTTAGCTTAGGTCCTTGAAACCTTATCTATAAGAATCAATAGATCTAATACCAATTTTTTGAAATGAAAAGGAGTAACTGAGAGGGGATAGGTGAATTAGTTACTTAAAAAAGAATCCAAAGTCCCTTTTAAGATGTCAACACAATATAAAAACTAAATCTTGTTGTAACTCAGTTAACACTAAATATTCTATTGTAACTTAGTTAACACTAAATATACTATTGTCACTTGGTTAGTACAAAGATAACTAGACCTTAACATAATAATGTGATTATCCTTTATTAACTTAGTTGTAGAAACATAAAGGAAATAACATGAACACAAGAGACACCAAAATTTAACATGGAAATCCAATTTGGAAAATCCACCAATTGTAACTAGTTACTATTTTCACTCTTCTAAAGTGAGCCCTGTTAGGAAACAACCCTGTTAAAGGGTACAAAAGACACTATTAGGTGTGACCCTATTAGAGGATTTAATTCAGCCTATTAGGAGTGGCCTTTTTAGAGGTCTTCAAACACTTCAATCTAGAAATGCCACCTTGTTGGAGGATTTGTTGAATAGCTATTAGGAGATTTGATTCACTACTACAATTAATAGAGAGTAATAATGAATTGACCTAAATAATAATGCAATTGACTTTTCTAATTTAGATCTCATCTCTTGCTTGATTACTTGATCCTCCTTGATCAAAATGTTCTTTGCAGCTCGATCAACTTGGATGCTCTGCCCTTAATAGATATCCTTCAAATTTTCTTCCTTTATTCATCTTCTTCAATTCCTCCTTTCATTCCTCAACTTGACCTTTCATATGTATGATTCACCTTGTCAAGTCAGCTTGAATACTCTTTTTAAACAAACAATTTTCATCTCTTAAGTTGGCTTGTATTAACCAATAAATTTATCAAACTAAATATGTTGACAATCGGCTAATACAAAATTGAGTACTTGGTCAACATAGAGGATCCCTAAGTTAACTGATCCAACTGAATTAGAATAGGATTTCAAATGTTAATTGACCCAATTTGGTCAATACTAACTTTACCTGAACTTGGTTATAACTAAATGCTTAGTATATACAAGAAATTTCCTTCGATACCCAAGTGAGCTTGGCTATCATTGACTACTCAGTAAAGGCTTGAAATTCTATGTAACATCAAAGATAACATACAACTTAATAAGTGTTTTCAACAAAATGTGTCACCATGCATGACTTTAGGGTTGGTTGTGATTAAGTTGGGTACATGGAGGGGTGTGATAATCGCTAGGGACAATATGTTTTAATTAAAATGACCCCCTCACCACCCTTTCTACTTAGTGCATGGGTTCACATTTTAAAGTGAAAATGTATTGATACAAAAGAAATTAGTAATTGGATATATATTGGTAAAGTTATTTAGGTTAAAAGGTAATGGTATCTCAGGGGTTTGGTGGGTTATGGGTGAACATTTTAAAATGACACTTCTAGACCACCTCACACTCTATGAGTTCTATATAGAGATTTGTAAATGTGAGATAGATGAAAGGTTATCTTTAAACTCTTCCTATGGAGGTTCATCAAAAAATTTTGCAAATTTTAACATACGGATTAGGAATTGTAAGTGCACGAAGTTAGCCTGGACGACCATTGGGTCATTTCTCCTATAAACATTTTGAAGTCCAAGAATTTTTTATTCTTTTTGGCAAAATATTATATTTATATTAATAAATGGTTCAAAAAAGCTCCTAGAGAAAAGAACCAGAAAAGAAAAACTTCGGTCATTGCCTGATACAAAAAAGGAATGCAGAAGAAGAAATATTGCATCAAGAGAGAGTAACTATCAACACTAATGAATCTTGTCCTAGAGATTCTCAAATCAAGAATATAGTAATTGAAGTCCAAGATAATAAATAAAGAATAGGGAAGGGTTTTTTTATGTTCTAATAATGGTGCATTGCATTTATTAAAAATCTATTAATTATTTATGAAGTAACAAGCATTTGCACTTTTCTGGAGTGCATGGGTTGCAAACAATTTTATATATTTTAAATAATGTTATTGTATTGTTGATATCAAAGGTTTGATCATAATATTTTAGAAAATTTAATAGAATATTTGGCTCTATATGTCTAAAATAATTATATTTTATTAGAACAATAAATAAAACTCATTTCCTAATCTTGCTAAGACAACAACAAATGATATCTAAGAACATAATTATAAACATGTTTATTATCAATCTGCAAATATATTGATCAAAATACACATTATGAATTTTTATCTATAAATATCTTCATTGGCATTCTATTGTTTAAAATATTCAAAAAGTATTTTGAATTTTTTCTTACAAATTGTTCATAAGAATTTATTTTGTATACTAAATTTTCTAACATTTTAAATAAATATTTGTGGAAAATAAAGACTATGATTGAATTTAAATTAAATATAAATTATGATTATTAGATTTTTTATTTATTAATTAGATACATGTATTTTTAAAAGAAAACAGATGAAACTTAAAATCTTATAACTATCTAATCATTTAAATGACTCAGAATTCCATTTTGCGATGAGCAAAAACTTCAATTCTCTCTCATTCTCATGTTCAGATAGAGGAGGAGAGTATTCATGTTGGGAGATTTTCATCATTTTAAAACAATATATAATTTTATTTAGCAATTGGGTCTATACATAGTGTTCTAAAATGAAGCATTTTAATAACCACATCTCTTAGTTAGATAATGCAATGAGGCTCAATATACTAGGATAACAAATACAATGAGAGAAACACATCCATTGATAGTATAATAACCCAATCAAAAGAGCTAACACACATTTTATAAAAAAGAGACATAAAATGTTAATCCTACCTAATGTGGATAGTTTATGGCACGTAAAAGTGGAGACAAAGATATCGAGGGAGGGAAGAAAGAGGAAAATAGATAGGAGGGTAAAGAGAGAGGGAAAAGGTCTCTTTGAATGATCATTGATAATGTATGAAAGGTGTAATTTGTTCCCTTTCTTTATCAATAAGGATAAGCATTAATCTAATGCAATAAAGGAAGAAAAATTTTGAATTGTAATAGATGTGTAAATTGTATTTCAGTCATATATTCAATATTTGAGGTGGGGATAACGTTTTGAGGAATTTGGGTGAAAAAACCATATGCCTTGTTTATGCTTCCACATTTTGTATGCATTCTATTGACAAATTCAAGGGTAAGTATGATAATAGAACTAGTAGACAATACTATAATTGAAAATATTCCATGACAAACTACTTTTTACCATTATTGGGGACAATGATTAAGGGTGTTAATAGTTTCAATAGAAATCTTTCTCCATAATTTAGGAACCTCACTAATATATAGTATATAGATTGTGTCTACATTTATTTGGAATTTTTATACAAGTTATAATTTTACATTTTATATATATATATATATATATATATATATATATATATATATATATATATATATATATATATAGATGGTATGGTTGATTGTGTAGGTGACTATAGTGGTTGTTATTTATTTGATAGATTCAAATAATTTTAGCAATATGAGTTCATAATCTTCCAAATTAGTTGCAACTTATCTAAGCATTTTTGAGCAAATGATAAATACATTGAGTTGTATTTCTCTCTTATTGTTGAGGGAAGCTATAACATTACTAATTCATTACTTTGGGATGCGTGAAAATTTATTTCTTATAGATGCTCTCAACATTACTAATTCATTACCTTGAAATGAGTGAAGATTTAATTATTATTAGTCTTTGGTAATTATTCTAATATGATGACTTTCTTTAGATTATGCTTATGTTCAAAATGGTTGGTGAATTAGCTTGTAAACATGTTGAAAATTTGATTTGTGTAGTGCATACACACATTCTTATTGAAGCTTACAAAAAATTTGGACATATTTTTTAGGCATGTGAATTTTTAGTTAAATTGAAGAGTTAAATTTATCATATATATATTTTACAATAAAACTAGTGGGAGAATATATATAACATAATAAAGTTTTCATCGTTTAATCTAAAAACATAGTCTGCAAGGAACATTTACTATTGAAGTTGATGAAAGTTCAACCCCACAACTTCCAAGAATCATTGTGCATGTAAACACTTTTTACAGAAAGAGAGGAGAAAAGTTATGGAGGCTCAAACTCGGAGATCCACAGAAGATGAGATATTCTTGATGTGCAAAAAAGAATTGCAAATTATATTGAATGAGTGGATTTTATAAAGAGAGATCAATCCTTATGAAAGGGGATCAAAACCCTAAAACATAACTAACCTAGGTTGCATGATAATAATTAATGAAATAATTAATTATTATATGCCTAAATTTTAGATTAAGAAAATTAGAGATAATAAGTGACTTAATAATTAAATTAAATATTTAAATTAATAATACAATATATTATTACTACTACACCCCACCCCCCTTAAGATAAATTTAGGAAGTAGCTAAAACCTAAAAATTGTTGTTGAAAGAAAAAGCAAAAGGATCCTAGAAACAGAGGCTTAATCAGGTACCCAACCACAACAAAATATTTGTAAAGAGGAGAAATAACCCTACTCCAAGAAGAGATGGAAATATTTTTTTAGAAGATAGGAACAAAAGGATGATCAGGTAGAACACCACTCAAGCATGAAGCTACAAACATTGTCCAATTCTTGATTTGAAGAATCCCTACTAAATAGAACATGGCTAGGTAGAGAAGACTAAGTCTAAAGAGTTGATCAATCAAAGATGGAAGATATCTCTATGGACTCCAATTATAGGAATGGAAGAGTATCTATATGGTAAACTATCCATCTCACCAAAATGCATAGGTATCTAGCCATTGCAATCTCCTAGAACATAGGATCAAATATTGAATACATAGCTCACACTATTGAATCAAGAAAGAAATAGAACTAACATAACCCCTATATAATGTTGAGAGGTGAGACAAGAATGTTGAAACTAAATGCAATATCTCTTGTAGAAAGAATAGCTAGGAAAATTTAGAGCACAAAAGAAGTTCAAATGCCTATAATGGAATGTATCATCAACACATCATGAGGCTAATTTTGTGGATGCAACACTCACTTTACTAAGAAAGATGGAAAAAATAGTCAACATGAAACACCCAAAGGCAATTTATCTTAGTGTGTTTGCAAAAATGCTACAAAAAGATGTCAAAAAATATTAGAAGAGATATAAGGCTAATACAACAAATAGTACAGCCCATGAAAAATTATCTGAAGTAACAAAATTGATCCTCAAACCTAAAACAACAAAGATATCAACTAGAATGGAAAAATGCAAAAAATTAGATAGAATGTTCTTGGAGTAGGATCTAGAAAATAACTAGCATCACTGGAAATATTATAGAAATAAATTTCCAATGATATAATTTTTTTGAAAATCAAAGTCTAGATGCTCAAGATATGTCTCACGGAGTGCAAAATAGAACCCCTCAATTTAATTTCATAAATAGGCAACCAAATAGCATCAAAATTCTAAATAACCTACACCATGATGATGGGCTCAGAAAGATATTTCCAACAATATAATATTTTTCAAAAAATGCCTCTGGATACCCAAGATATGGCCAAAAAACCATCAATATCTTTTTAGAACAAAATAAATCAAACACATGATGGTTTGAAGGTTATTAGATTTTGGATCCAATACTAATGAGATCATCACATGTGCCTTGCTAACATCAATTATTAAAACATTTAGAATAACTGAGAGGGTTGAATTAGTCATCTTTGGGTCTAGATGTATAAATTCAACTTTTAAAAACTTTATAAAACTCAAAACAAACTCATAAACAATTCGCCAAATAAAACTATTCATCCCTATTCAACTCATTCATTCCATTTTAGTTTTTTTTTCTATGTGTGCCAACTAGCAAAAACTTATCATAGCTAACAATAAACTTCAAACTTTAAATATTAAGTAGCATAAACATGTTACAAACATCTACACAAATGTTTGACACTAGGATTTAACATGGAAAACTAATTTGCAAAAAAACACCAAGTAACATGCTACCACTTTTTCACTCTTCTCAAGTGAGCTCCATTAGGAGCCAACCCTCTTAGAGGTTACAAAACACATTGTTAGGTGTGAAATACCTTGTTAGGATTAGCCTTGTTAAATAACTTTAGAAAATTCCCTTATAATGCCACATTGCTAAAGGATTTATAAATGACAGTTATGCCAACCTTGATTAAAGGATTTTCTAGTGCTATAATGGTTAGAAAGTAGCAATAATTTTTGATTTAATAACATAAAATTCACCTTGAAAATTCAAATATCCATTCAACTCAATCCTATTTCATTGAATGGACTCCATCATTCTCATCAACTCTGATCTTCTTGGCAACTCTTCAAGCAATGCCACAACTCACAAAATTTGCACTTCTCTTTTGTAAGTCTAGTCTTTGATTGTCTCCACAAATTCCATTCCAACAACAACATAAAACATCTCAATAATATTTTTTATCCCTTTAACTATGTGCTCTGTATGTAAGCTATAGAATCAACAGACCACCTCCTCTTAAACTACCCTTTTGCCCAAGATTGTTGGCATTTTGTCCTTGATTAGCTTAATTTCCATATGCCATTACCTAACTCTCTATGGGATTTATTCCAACCATGGCCAATCTTATAATCTAAATCAATGTTTTCATGTCTTTGGAAGTGCATCCTTGCATCTATAGTATGGGCAATTTGGTGGGAAAGAAATAAGAAAATTTTTAGATAGACGTCATCTCCAATACCTCAATTTTTGGAAGGATTAGAGAGATCAATTGTTGAGCTTGTTAATGCTTCAGTAAGTAAATATAAGGGTAAACATGTTTTTTCTCCTTGGGATGGCTTTATTATTCAACAGTGGAAGGGTTTACTTTTCCCTCATCTTCCTGCTCCATTGTGTCCATCCAAGATAACTCTTACCTGTGCCCAAACCAAGTGGATTCCTCCAAGTGAGGGTTATTTCAAACTCAATTTTGATGGGGCCTCTAGAGGAAATCTAGGCAACTCTAGCTATGGAATAGTCATTAGAGATTTTAAAGGTCATGTGATTGTAGAAAAATCATCTTCTCTCCCGTAGTGTACTAATAACAAAGCTGAGGCCTTGAGCTTGCTTTTTGGTTTGGATCTTGCAAAATCACTTTCTATATCTAAGCTACATGTTGAAGGGGATTCATTAATTATTATTAATGCATGTATTAAATTTCATGTATTTAATTGGTCCATATAATATATATTACATCAAGTATGGTCTCTTCTTGATTCAATCTCTGACTGTTACATCATGCATACTTATAGAGAAGGCAATCTTTTAACTGATTGTCTAGCTAATTTGGGTACTGATAGGGTTTATATTAACTCTTTTCTTTCCCCATCTAACCTCCTTTATCTCCCCAACTTGGTTAATATTATGACAAAATAATATTTTTAGAATAAGGTTGAGTCCTCCTCATTTTTTATTTGATAACTAACCATGACTTCTCTATGATTTTGCATGTTTTTACTTTTATGGATCTCACTTGTTCTTTTGAGATATTATATGCAAGTTAGGGTCTTAAATTAGACTTACATTAGATGGCTTTCTAATATCATGGTCTTAATTGAAGTTTTGAATGTAGCTTAGGGATGGTAATCTCTATGACATTTTTCGCTGGGCTCTGAGTCTATCTCTAGCACCAATCAATGAATTGTATTCATACGAGTTTTGAGCTCTTTGTAATTACTATATTCTTGATTTGAGAATCTCTAGGACAAGATTCATTAGTGTTGATAGATATCTCTCTTGATGCAATATTTCTTCTTCTATATTCTTTTTTGTATCAGGCAATGACCAAAAATTTTCTTTTCTAGTTCTTTTCTCCGGGAGCTCTTTTGAACCAGTTATTGTTAATATAAATATAATGTTTCACCAAAAAAAAAACATCTCAAAGACCTCCTTAAATAGGTAGCTTTGGTTTTTTTCTACTTAAACATAACCATAGATCTTAGGGTTACAATTAGATTCAACAGGTTCAATGAATCTATCCATCTTTTTTCTTCTTCATTCTTGACACTTCTTGAAACTTCTCATGAAATCTAAGCCTTTGATACTTAAAAATTTATTTTCATGCATTAAATAGTCTAGCTTATCACATTTTAATCATTTCAAGAATTCAACTATGTCAGACTCAAATCTTGATTCTTTCACAAACTATTATTTTCTTGACACTTAGCCATAACTAGCTTCATCATCTCAATCATCATTGGATCACTCAAACACCAGTATACTATCTTACTTAGCTTACACTATACAACTTGGTCACTACTATCACTCAACATTCTTTGTTACTTAGTCATTACTAATACTTAGCTAACATTGTTATGCTCGGCAATGCTTGAGTTCCTTAATCTTCTTCAAAAACTCGGTTAAGCTTACTAGCTTGGTTTCTTCAATCAAATCTTCTCCTTCTCAACTAATATTTCTTCCTTTCTTAGCATGATGAAGAAACAATATGTTATCTTTTCAAGTACTAACTTATCAAGTGCTTATTGTAATTCCATCTCACTCACTCATCTCAATTCAACATGTCACTAGGTCATCTCATGATATCTTCTTTTCAAATCCTCTTCATCAATCAAATGATGTGGAACTCTACATTGTTATTAAATGTCTTACTAGTAAGGTTTGACATCAATGACAACATAAAATTTTTCCAACTCATTTTCAACAATCTCTTGATGTGTGCTTCCAACAATCTCCCCCTTTGGCATTGATTGAAACACCTTCCAAGTTACCATACAATCCAAAAAGTAATTATCTCCCTCATTGTTTAATAGGTATATCTTCATTAATATCTATAGCTTCATTATAATTCTCATCTAGCATCTATGACATGCTCCCTCATACATATATCAACTTCATTCTCTCATGCATCTTATGTGTCACTCCCTCTTGTTTCATACATCATGTATCTCCTTCTATGTCATCTCCCTCATCAGCTTGTTGTTGTGGTTCCACAACACATGCCCCGTTCCCTCAAAATGGGGACCCCCTACTTTTTGCAGGCCCTCAAACTCATAGTTTAGGATATGAAGAAAGTGTTAGAGTCAAAAAAAAATCAAAAACAATAAAAAATTTTAAAAATAAAATTAAAAAAAAGTGTGTCACCTGCGAGGTGTGCATTGCGCACCTGTGGACCTGTGCGTGCACGATCGGGGGTTATAAAACCCCCGCACCACATTTTAACTCATTATCTTTTTTTATTTTTATTTCTATTACTCACTAGCATTGTGCAAGGTAAGTGCACTTACTTTCTAATCGCGCGCTATGCCCAAATTTTTTTGCCAGTGCACTTCGCAAGTTACCATGCATTCGCACCATATTGCAACCCGCACAATGTGCCACCATGCGACCCGTATGCCCATGCCAAAACATGACCCATGTGCCTACACCTGGGCAGGTCTATAAAATCCCCATTGCCCAAGTCTTTTTTTATCTTTCTTTTTATGTTTGCATTTTCATTTTCTACCAATCCGTGCTCAAGGTAAGCGCACCTCATTATATGCTCTCCATGCCATGCTTGTACATGCTTTGCACCATGCTTAATTGCACCTAGCACTATGTTTGTGCATGCCTTGTGCTACGCTCACACGTGCCTCATGTTGCACTTGTGTGAGCTCTTTGTGTGGCACTCACACGCTTTGACCTTGTTGTGCACATGCGCCTATGCTTAGCGCAATCCATGCAACACCCAAAACAAAACATCATCCACCCATGCACGCCGCCTCTAAGAGCTAAAACCCCAAAAAAAAAATTAAATAATTTTTAAATAATAATAATAAATAATAAAATAAAATAAAAAAGACGCATTTTTTTCATCAACACTCAATTAGACATGAATTAAATGTTTTCTTTGTGATTAGTTTTTATTTTTGAGCTAATAAACATTTTTTCTCATGACGTGTAGAGATATAATGGCATCCACATCCGAAGAGAAAATGGCACCCAAGCCTATTATGTTCAAATTCCAAGGTGTGTTGTCAAAGTTGAGATTTCATAATGATCATGCAGAAATTAGAGATACCAACTTGGGACACACAAACTGGGGAGAATTCCTCAAAATCTATAACAAGCCCACTAAAAGGTCATCTTTGGTATCTACCTTGATTTGTTTCAGGTTAGTGAGCGCAGCTTCACATCCAATATCAATGTTGTCAGTGGAATTGATTATGACTTTAGCACAACACTTTATCCCTAATGAGAGGGTGGTTAAGAGCATGATAGGAGAAGTTGTATTAGATTTATGACCTGAAAACATTGAGGGGGTCTTCCACCTCCCAAGGGTAGATCAATTCATCACACTCTCCTATGAAGTAGTAGAAAGATGATATAGGGAACACCAGAAAAAGGTGATGGAAATCATCCAATCCTTCTACCTCAATGAGAAGACTCCTTCAGGAAAGATCATAGGGAAGGTAGACATGACTAGGGGATACATGAATGAAGATATTGGTTATTCCATCATCCTTTTAAGCAGAGTCATGGGCTTACTAGCAACTAGCCACCTCAGCACCTTCATGGTCAACTTCATTGAGACAATCAAGACGGTGAGGTTTCCACTAGATTGGGCCCCCACACTAAGTGAAAACTTGTGTGAGCAATTGGGGGTGGTTAAGTAGAAGAAGAAGTTCTATATGACTTCTTACATGATATATCTACTTGTAGCAAGGGCACCAAACTACATCAGTTTGTACAAGAGAGGCAATATGCAAGATCCTAATGCCTAGCCCTACATCATCTACCCTCAACTAGTGAGGAAGAAGCTCTCGGTGCAAAGAAAGGAGTATAGAATCATGAATGATGCATTCATTTTTGTGGTCATATGATTCATAGAGGGAGATTATGCAAAGAGGTTATTCGATGAGGCAAAAGCACAACTAATAGCTCTCGGGGCCTACTTCATCCAATTCAAGACATTCACATATTTGTAGGTAGTTGGTGCCACTATCAACCCCAAGAAGCTCCCTTGATATCCAAGTGACAAGCTAGTGCTATTAGAGATTTTCCAAAAGATTTAATCTACATATGAGAGGGTGAAGAGACAAAGGAGACTTTGTTGGACATGGCCCCTTGTCATTGGACCATATCAGGTCAAACAAAAGAAAGATATTCCATCCTTTGAGTGGGAATGGGAGAATTATCCCCTTAAAGAGTACAAATCCCCTATGCTCTATTTTGATAATATTGAGAGAGTGGAGAGTTTGGCTGGTAAGGAGTTCCATCATGAAGATGCCATAGAGGATAATTGGATGAATTCCACAAACTACTATGATGTTCGCATAAGAGACTATTGTAGGATGACTTTGTATGTAGTAGAGAAGGCTTTAAGCTTAACATTCCAGAGAAAATAAGGCAACAGGATTCGCGGGAGCTGTTGCACCCCCTATTCAACTTGAAAAAAATAGGAGAGAGGCCCATCATGAACGTTGAGCTTGACAGGGAGGAGGGTGATGATATTAATCATCGAGAAAGGCACATAGTCAGAATGACCAAGGATTGGATCAAGAAGCCCTTTCAACTTGATCTAATACCAAACATTGTTATCTTTCATGCTCAAGCCCAACCTGAGAGAGGTAGAGGGAGGAATGTTACAATTCCTACCTTTGTAGCCCAGTCTCCCATCAGGCTAGAGACACTATACCAACTTGACCGCTCAGTTGGATACTATCATCCTCTAGAGAGGAAAGGAAGGAACAAGAGGAAGAGGACCTCCCCTCAGAGGATTCAAGTAGAGAAGGGTGAGGTGCAAGTACCTTCCCAGCAATAGGAAGATGTACAAGAGTTTGAGGATACTGGAGCTACTCAAGTCCAGGATGACCCTCAATTCCCTCCCTTTGTGCCTAGTTAATCAAAAGAGGGAGAGAGTCAGAAAGTTCCTATTCCTCCTTCACAAGAAGAGCCAACATCCTCTTCTACCTCCACAAAACCAAAGAGGATCAAGATCTGAATGAAGAAAGGCAAAGGGTGACTAGGAGAGTGGTGCCTTTACTATCTATTCCTGAGACCATTTTGCAAGGGGAAGAGGAGGAAGAAGAGGAGATAGATGAAGAAGAGTAGCTACCCTTGCAAAAGAGAACCCAGCTAGCTAGAGCCACTGAGCAAGAAAGGAGAAGAAGTATCATGGGTACATCACCATCCACCCCAATAAAACCCCTAGAAGTCTCTTCTTTGGAAGATGAAGTACAATAGTGGGTGGATGAGCCAATTGAAGAGGGTGATAACATTTTCAAAATGTTAGATTTTGAATTTATGCATGTTGGTATAGAACTAGTTGGGGATACAATCAAGGATACTCCTATAGGTGAACCTCAACAAGAAGATTAGATGTAGATGTTTCCAAATTCACAGGGTCCTGATCTTAACCCCTCATCTCCACCACAAGTCATGGTGGTAGATAAGGGTTTGGTTACTCCTTTACTCCAAAGTTCAAAAGAGAAACAAATTCAGAAGGAACTATCACAAGGAGAGGAACTAGAACAAAGGGCCACTGATGAAGTGTTAAGGGAGGAACAAATGGTGGAATATTCTCAACCACCTTCTCAAGACACTGAGGTACAAACTACTAGGTCCACTAAAATAGAGGTTGAAGAAGAGGAGCCCTTGCAATAGGAGACAACTCCAAGGAGGAGTGATAAGGGGAAGTAGGTAGTAGAACACACCCCTTTGTCTTTGAAAAGAAGGTCTTCAGATGATTGCATCCCAAGGTGGCTCCAAAAGGAAGTAATGAGGAGTACTAGACATAAATTTTGTGCTTCAAAGGAAGATATTTTTGAGATTGCTGAGATTTTCAATAAACCTGAGTCCCCATCACATGAGGCAATACCATTGGTATTTGTCACTAGTACACAGAACCATGGTTTGTTTGCACAAGTGGCCATTCCTCTTGAATAAACGAATGTAGAAATCCTTGGTCCCAAATATTATCAACTCAAAGAGACCTTGCTTGGGAGACCTACACGGGACACAACCTGATTAATGGTGACCATGGGAATTAAAGAAGTCTTAAAGAGAATGGGGCAGGATGAGGTCAAACTCTAGACACTTTGAAGGTAGATCGAGATCCTAAAAGGATATTTGGCCAAAGTGGTTGGTTCTCTTGATCCTAAGCACCCCAAAGACACATTGAACAATTTTCTTAGAGAAGGGGGAGCTATGCATATGGATCCATTTTTGAAATCCTATCAATAGTGGTGGGAAAGTTTTGAGGAGAAAGGTATTTTTATTATCAAGGGAAATTTGAAGTTACTACATGCTATGTAGGAGAACGTGAATAAAATATTAGCAATTTTGAAGTAGGACTTCAGTATTATGGATGAAGTAATGGCCTAGAGTAAGGATTTACAAACTCTACAAGCCATAAAGGGACAAAGGTACTAGATTTTGATTGATGTATATATAGGAGAAGAGTTAGATATGATTGGTGATTGGATAGATAAAATAGTAGATAGCAATAAAGTAATGAAAACATTACATGAAGAGATTTATTGGTTGAAGGACCAAGCCAAAGAGTGAATTTTGGGAGCAAAGAAAGACTATAGTGATGCATGCTTGGATATTTTTGAAGATGAGGAATGAGAAAAATTGTTACCTATAGAGACAGTGGTAGAGAATTTTAGAAATATTTTTGAAGAAGTTTCTACTAATGAAGACATCCAACAGGCCTTTAGGACTAAAGAAGCATTGTTAGAATTTTATACTAAACTTGGCAATTTTTTTGATACCCAAATTGAGGTAGAAAATTATAGACAAAAGGTCAAAGACAAATATGAGGCTTTGGATTTACCAGATGCAGCTAAAATTATAGAGATTATAGAGAAGTTCAAGGGCAAACATCCAAACGTAGCTTTGGGATGAAGAAGAACAAAACCTAGATGCCAAAATTTTAATTTTGACACTTAGTAAGATTTTGAGATTTTGGACCATTTTGAGGTGTGCAGCTCTATAGGTACATAGCTTTGTAGGTCCACAGCTTCGAAGGTGTGCATTTTTGGAAAAGTTCTATAGACAGTCAATTGCCAGTTCTAAAAATAGAGCTTCCCATGCATCAAAAATGCATTTTGATGGAAGTTTAATTCCTAAAAATGCTCAACGAAGGATTTGCTTCCATTTTTGGTGCTCCCAGACACTTCCATTATGACTCAGAGTTTTCTGTCTCATAATTCTTTATTTTTAAACATGTAAAAGGCTCATGCATCTAATTAATAAAAAAAATATGGATGGAGTCTTGTCTAGCACTAGTTAGGTAGTTAATTTGTATATAATTAGTTTTTTTTATTAAATTAAAAGAATTTTATTGCATGAAGATATATCTCACCTCAGCACAAATTGAGGAGACGATTTCTTATAAATACCCCATTGTAATATGTAATGAGGGTCATCATTATTTTGCAATAAAATTATGCTTTTGGTGCTCGCATTTGGAGTGTAGTAATTCTTGCCTAAATTTGTCATTGTTTCGTGGATTTATTTTCATGAAATTGTGATTGAGCCAAAGCTTTATTGCTTTAGTTTCTGGTTGTGCATTTCATTATTTCTGGTGTTTGTTATGGTATTGATGAATTCTACTGTGTAACTAGCTTGAGAAGAAATCATCAAACTGTGCTTACATAACTTTTTGTCTCACATAAGCGCACTTTTCGTGACCTTGCAATTTGATGAAGGGTGAAACATCATATACTTATTAAGTTTCTCACTGATGATTGCATTAGTGGAATCGGGGATGTGCTACTCCTCCTTTATTGGTTATTTATTTATCTCTTTGAAATCTTAATTCATAGACGTGTTGTTCTCCATGTTTTATGTCTATTAGGAATTTTCAATTTCATCTTACTTTCAAGATTTGTTATTTGCTTTGCTAACCCACTTGTTAGAATAGAAGTTCATACTAGTTGTATTGCTAGCTTGCATTCATTAGAAAAACCATAAAAAAATACAAAAAATAGTTCTCTTGCATGTTTTATTTTGAAGCAGTGTGAAAATTCTTCATCTCATTCTGAAATCAAAATGCACTAGCAAAGGCCTCCTTGTGAACAATCACATTTATCTTCAATTGAATGGATTCTAGTAGGTCGCAAGATCAACCCAAAACCTTGGAGTTTATTCACAAAATTAGCTTTTCAAGAGAGAAGTTCACAATAATTCCTATCATTTAGCATTGTGCATAATGATAGCTCAACAGAAGTGGTGCTCGAAGGAGGGCGACACTTTTGATTCTCGAAAAAGGAAGGAAAATTTGTCAAAGTTTTGAAATTCTGCACTTTTTTGCAAAATTTTGCACTTCTCACAAGTTCAAAAAATTTCCTAAGTTTTATGAAATTTAGATGTGAAGGTGCATAGCTCGATAGCTCTGTAGGTCTATAGGTATGTAGATCCGTAGCTACGTAAGTGCGCAAGTGTGCAAAACTCTGTGGTGCGCAAAATTTAGTGAGGTGAGAAAGTGTGCTTTTGTATAGGTGCACTTTTTTCAAAATTGATGAAAACTAGAGGGTTCCGATCCAAAATCCCCTTTTTAGCTAGTATTAAGGTCTTCATCGAGGGCACACATGTTTCTTGAGCTTACCCACTTTTGTAAACCATGCAGTGATAAGGGAGTACCCCAAATCCAACCACTTCCATTCAAACTTTCATCATCTTCTTTAACTCCACCTCCACTCCAACCACCTGGCAAACCACCACATACTCCCATAGTTCCACCTCCACAACAGCCACCTTTAGGCCCACCAAATCCTTCAATGACCTTCTTTACAAATGTAGTAGACTCACCAATAAACTTGAGAGGTGTACTCCATGACCTCCCTAAGAATCCCAAGAAATTTTGTCCAAGGTTCATCTATGGAGAAACTCAAATTACTGAAGACCACATCAAAGTGTTCAAAGAAATTTGCAACCAAAATCAAATTTCCAATGAGGATGTGATCCTTCATTTGTTCCCCTACTCTTTGGGGGAAGTTGCTTATAATTGGTACATCAATTTGCCACCTGGATGTATTAGAGATTGGAATACTTTCAAAAAATTGTTCTAGAATAGTTCAAAACATTCATCAACCCAACCTTGATGCATCAACAATTCATATCAATCAAAAGGGACCTAGCTGAGATAGTTTCCCATTTCAACCATCACTTCTATATGGCATATCGCAAGCTAGAGGCACCTTACACTATACCAATTGAAGTAGCTATTCAGATTTATCTGAATGCCATGGATCCTCTTACATTGATCTTTCTAAGAAGGCTTCTTGCAATAGATATCGATACATTAGAAAAGGTTTTTGCAGAAGCAATAACTTTTACCAAGCAAGCCAATCCTAATAGAGGAGGATTGATGCTCCCACCTCAAGCTATCATAGCAATGCCAACATACCCAATTGGAGTACCTACTATTCCTGGTCTATTCATACTAGTGAATTTGGTTCCACTATAGAAAGTACCTGCTCCACAGAACCTAACATTGACTTACCTGGGGTATAAGCCCCCCAAGACCACTTTCTTTGACAAGAAGGCAATGGTTCCTACCGAAAAAAATAATAACTTCATTTTAGAATTTGATTAGATGAAAAAAACTATCACAAATGAACAATGAATTGACTCATCTTAGGTTGTCACAAGGATAGAATAAATTTCAAAGAAACAATGTCGGTCCTTACAACAATAACTATGGCTAAAGTTACAACAGGAACTTTAACAGAAACACAACAATGCAGGAAATAATAATGGGAAAAATAACTTCAATCCCCCTAATCGCAACAATGGCTTTTAGAGATAGAATTGATAGTGGAACATGTGCCCAAATAATGGAAGTATTCCTATTGAAAATAACAACAACAACATTCAGTATGTGGATGTCAATCAATATGACGATGGTCATAATGCACCTAGCAATGACATTTCATGCTATAATGGGAATCCAAAAATGGATCAAAGCTCTCAAGAAAGTGATAATTCTACTCCCATGCAATTTAATGCCATGTTGTTGGAATCCTATGACCCCACGCAAAAGCTACAGGTAGAACAATCAGTCAGTGAAGAATTCTCATTTCCATTCACCCAAGAACTTGACTTTCAGCATGAAGAAATGTTTTCGTTTTGTAGCAATAATTAGAATACATACAACCTGAGAAGTAAAAAGGAACATTTGACAGATGGAATTCCTCTAGCACTACAACCAACTCCTCCCAATCCAAGGGCAAGTAACAACCCAGCACCAATTAAACCACCAACTAGGGGCCAACAAAATTAGAACTAGGCCAATGTGCCAACAATACTGAAAAACCCTGCTTGGTCTACTAAAAGATACAATGCGATGGAAGACTTGAAATGAACAAAAGCCAATATGTCTATGTTTGACATGTTGCAAAACTATCTACAACAACGAGAGATGCTCATGAAGACTCTAAACCATATGAAGACTTTC
This sequence comes from Cupressus sempervirens, assembly GCA_028749045.1. NCBI lineage: Eukaryota > Viridiplantae > Streptophyta > Pinopsida > Cupressales > Cupressaceae > Cupressus > Cupressus sempervirens. The sequence continues at coordinate 470,789,240 of CM053786.1, forward strand.
CATAGTGTGACTACCACCCCTCAAAAGGTGGTGTCACAACAAGTTAACATTGTGGAGGCATTGCCCAACATGTTTAAAGACAATCTAGAGGTACCCCCATTTTTTCTCAGTATAAGGATATATGAGAAAAATATTCATAATTTCCTTATTGATTCAGGAGCTTCATGTAATGTCATGTCATTATCCATAGCACAAAAGCTAGGGGTTACCCCTCAACCCACTAACCAGGTAGTGATATAGTTGAACAAAACAAAGGTCAAAGTCATAGGTGTATTGAAAGATGTGTGGATATAGTTGACAGTCGATCCCTAGATTCAAGATTTCATTGATATTGATGTGTTTTATATTCCAAAGACATACAGATTGCTCCTTAGTAGAGAATGGACAAAGTGTCTAAGGGGGTGGTTTTCCATAGATTTCAACCAGCTTTGGTTTCCATGGAAAGGTTTGAATAATCAAATCAAGATAGATGCAAAGCCCAAGTTGAAAAAGATGATCACTGATTAAAATGCCCCTAATGAGGTAGCCTTCTTGCAAATAGATTTAGGTTCGTCTAAGGTCATGGTTTTCAATACTATGTCAATCGGGAAACCAAATGACCAAGATATGGACTCCACAATTTTAGCCTTGAAAGATGAGGTTGTAACACAATTCATAGACTAGATGAAGGCTAACCTACAATGTTTAGGAGAAGATCCCAGTCCCAATATTCTCCTCCTTCTAGGATTTTGTTATTTGCATAAAGTTAGTCATTTTGAGTTCAAATGTTCAACATGTCAAGAAGGAGTTGCTAGAGTGTTGACCCAAATGGTCAAAGTAAAGAAAGTTAATGATCCCCAAAAGGAACCTATTGATAATTATACTCCTAAATATGTGTCTAATATTGTTGAAGAGATTGAAGGGGAAACTAAATATTTGAATGCGTCATATAGTGATACCTCTTCAGATAGTTATGGCTTGTCTTCTCTTCCACCTGGAATGGTCAGAGTAAAAAGAAGAAGAAGGTATATAAAAGGTTAGGGATGGATTTTAGTGGTCATTTTCCCACTGCCAAAATTTGGAGAAATTCAAGAAATAATAGGTGAAATTTAAGACAAACAAGAAAAACACACACCTCCTCTATCAGGTATTCATAACAAAGAATCATCAAGTCTGCCTCCTAGAAAATTATTGTGGGTTCCTAAGAAACAATCCTTTAAAACTCAAATAAAAGAGAGATTAAGAACAAATAAGCACAAGGTCAGAAAACCAAAGAAAATTCAATTTGGACTCTCTGCTTTGATAGTTCCAAGTGTAAATTAGGAGCTGGTGGAGGTATCAAGCTAGTTCTCCCAAAAGGTAAGTCTTTCTACTCAACATACTGATTGCAATTCAGATGCACCAACAATGTTGCAGAATACAAAGCCCTAATTTGAGGACTTCTCTTTGCACTTGAGAAAGGAGTTACAACTCTCATCATCAAAGGAGATTCTCAATTGGTCATTTGACAGGTAAAATATTTGTACTCTTGCAATGGTAAGAGATTGATTGCTTATAGTAAAAGGGTATGAGACTTGTTAGATGACTTCCAAGCTTTGAACATAAATTCTATTCCAAGAAGAAAGAACATGGTAGTTGATGCCCTTACTATCTCAGCGAGTGTATTGCAACCCATTGAAGGAACAAAGTTGAAATGGTTTTCTATTGAACTGGTTGCTACTCCATCTATTCCAAACAATATCATGAACTTTCAAGTTTTTTAGGATGATCAACACATACTAGAGTTTATCATGTGGAGTGGTCACTTTAAGGGATAAGAAATAAATGACAACCCTGATGATGAACTAGAGGATCCTGAAATTCAAGATGAAGATGGAATATTGAACTTGAAGACCAATACTATTCCAAAGGGGATGGTTGAATTGGAACATATCTTTGATTGTGATGAATTGGTGCTCAACAAAAGAATTCTAGAAAAGAAGGTGACTAACGAATGCAATTCATACAATTTAGGAACAGAAGATGATCCCAAGAAGCTAAAGATTGGGAAAGTATGTAATTTGTAGGAAAGGGAAGACATGCTCAAATTATTCACTGAATATAAGGATGTCATTGCTTGGAGCTATGAAGATATGAAGACGTATGATCCTCAAATCATTAGACATGATATTCCCCTCAAACCAGATGCCAAACCTTTCTGATAAAAGCAAAGACCAGTTAATCCCATCCTCAAACCTCTAATACTGAAGGAAGTCAAGAAATTGTTGGATGCGAAGATTATCTTCCCTGTACATCACTCCACTTGGGTGGCTAATCTAGTTCTTGTAAAAAAATAGATTAGAGAGATTTGACTTTGTGTAGATTTTTGCAATTTGAATTTAGCCTCCCAGAAGGACAATTACCCATCTCCCTTGTTGGATGAGGTCTTACAAATTGTGATAGGTTAAAAAATGATGTCTTTCTTGGATGGATATTTTGGTTACAATCAGGTCATGGTTGAAGAGGAAGATAGACTAAAGACCGCCTTTATGACCAAATGGGGAACCTTCACCTACAGGAGAATGCCATTTGGATTGATTAATGAGGAAGCTACATTTCAATGTGCCATGGATGAAGCATTTAAGGGATTAATCAATAGATGCATAGTTATTTACATGGATGATTTGACTATCTTTTCAAAAGATCAAACTACACATATTGTTGACTTAAGATAGGTGTTCAATAGGTGTCATAAATATGGCATATCTCTCAATCCCAAAAAGTGTTCATTTGGGGCCACTAAAGGAAAACTCCTAGGTCATATCATTTTAGAAGCTGGCATCTCCATTGATCTTTATAGAGTTGAGGTGATTTTAAAGTTGTCACCCCTGAATAGTCAAAAGGAATTCAAGTCTTTCTTTGGGAAGATAAATTTGGTTCAAAAATTCATAAGTGGATTTGTAGAGATTGTCCATCCACTTAATAATTTTCTTAAGAAAGGAGCTAAAATGGAATGGGCCCCCGAAGTTAAGAGATAATTTGAGTATATTAAGGAAGCCATTTCCATGGCTCTGGTATTGGTTAGTCTCAATTACAACCTTCCCTTCAAGATATATTCCTTTGCTTCAGAACATTTGTGCATAGGGATTTTGACCCAAAAGAAGGAAAAGGAAGATGAAAGACCTATTGCTTTTATGAGTTTCCTGCTAAGGAATGCCAAGTTGAATTATTCTAACCTTAACAAACAATCTTTTTCTTTGGTTAAAGCAGTGAAGAAATTTCACCATTGCATACTAAGAAGTAAGGTGTATGCTATTGTACCTGACCTACCAGTAAAGACATTGTTGATGCAACATAAACTTGGTGAAAGATAGGGAAAGTGGATGGCAATGCTTCAAGAGTTTGACCTTGAGATCCAACCTATGAAATTAGTCAGAGTTTAAGGATTGTCAAGAATGATAGCTGATAACCAAGATGAGAATGAAAAGGAGTTTAGATTTGATCGAGAAATAGATGATGAAGACCAGAAGAAAATGATAGTATCTCAAATCAATATTGGCCAAGGTGTGGTGACAAACATTTGGTACTAGGATATCGTGTATAATCTCCTACATAATCAATGCCCAAGTTGGATGAATAGTTCATAGTGCAGAGGATTTAAAATGAAATGTGAGTCCTATATACTACAAGACAACAAGTTGTACAAAAGGAACTATGAAGGGATTTACTTAAAATGCCTAGTACATGAAGAAGTGAAAGAAGTGCTAGAACAATTTCATGACAAATATGGTATAGGGCATGGTTCAGCAAAAGTGACATCTCATATGATTTTGAGACCAAGATATTTTTGGCCCACATTGTTTAAGGACACTTTTGAGCATGTTTGCTCTTGTCATGTCTATCAAACAAGTGCTAACAAAGAAAGACACCCAGAAATGTTGTTACAACCTATGTATGAGATACATCCTTTTGCAAAGTGGGGGCTGGATTTCATTGGTCTGGTTGACCCACCATCATTGACTGGACACACCTACATTGTTACAGCCATTGATTATTGCACAAGATGGATAGAAGTAGAAACTTACAAGAATTGCACTAAAAAGTGGTGATAGACTTCTTGGAGGAGCACATTGTCTCCAAGTTTGGAATGTCATTTGCTCTTGTGTGTGACAATGGGTCTGCTTTCACATCAATATTTTTGACTCAATGGAAATTTGAGAATAAAGTTATCATCAAATTCTCTTCAAATTACTACCTACAAGGAAATGGAGTAGCAGAATTTATGAGAAAAAACATGATCATAGTAATAAAGCGATTGTTGAAGGAGGACCCCAGAGATTGGCATATGCAATTGAAATATGTCTTATGGACGGATCAAGTAAGGGTCAGGAATGCTTTGGGGACTTCCCTATATTTACTTTTCTATGGATAGGAGCTAGTATTTCCACTTAACCTTAGAATTCATGTTCTGAAGTTCATGAGTGGATATGCTAAAGATGATAATAGAGTACAAATTAGATTGACGAACCTTTTAGAGATGGATGAAAAATGTACAGCTACACTGGAGCACATGGCTAAACATCAAGCTGTCAGGAAGAGATGGTTGGACAATAGGGTCATGATAAATTCATTTAGGATTTTGACCTTGTTCTATTATGGGATAAGGCAAAAGAAAAGCTGAGAAGTCATACCAAGTTTCAACACTTGTGGAGGGTCCTTATCAGATTATGAAAATTCTCAAAGAAAATACTTTTAGGCTTAGTTCCTTACAGGGGGGATTTCTTCCCTTGCCCATAAATGGGAAATTTTTGAAGCATTATTTTGAAGCCTAAAAGGAACAAAAAATTAGTTAGATTTTATTTCTGCATTTACCTTAGATTTTTATTTCTGCGTGTTTTTTTTTGCAAGTGTGTTTTGCTTTCATGTTGTGTGTTTGCTTTTTGTCACGTGTTACTTTTTGAAGTTGTGTCAGTCCCAAGGGGTAAGGTGTACTTGAGATTTTATCTTGAGATATTTCATTAACCACTCTTTGGTTCTGATTTTGGGGAGAGGTATTTCTTTGTCAAAATATCTGGATGATTGTGTGTTTTATACCAACTAAGCAACGGATATTCCTTGTGGAAATAGGAAACTCTCAGTCCTGAGTTCAAGATTCCTAAACCAATGAGCTCTCAATGCTCTGCAAACTTAATAATTGATCATCTTGTTTGTTGTCCAATTAAGGTTGAAGGTAATAAGGGATGATTCAAATTCCAAGTGGTTCATACAAGAGGGGTCTTCTCAAAGGGTTACTAAGATCTTTGTTTTGCATGAGAGCTTCTAAAAGTTCTAAAAGACAAATGGAAGGGATGTTCACAAAAGGTCAAATCCAAGAAATGACATCGATGTCCTGGCTACACAGTATAAGCATAGTCAAGATATAGAATTCAAAACAAAAAAAAAGATGGTGTTAAGACTGAAGGATTTTAAAGAATTGGAATGGCAAAATGATACGATTTGAAAATGGAATATCTTTGTAGCCAAAATGTTGTTCATCAAAGAGTGACACTGTGAATCACATGGAAAAATTATTAAAAAAATTTCAAAAGTGTAAGAGAAGGTGACATCCCACTAAGAGCCCTTAAACTGATTCTCTCATCTAGTCAAACAAGTGATCAATGAATAACTTTCGTGAAGATTCTTAATGAATGAACTAGGGGGAGTGCAAGATTGTATACGAGTTGTCCAAAAACTTTGATAGGTGGCATCCTAAGATGTTGAAGAGAATGAATACACTAATCACACACTGAGCTTGAAGGTTTTGAATACTAGAATTTTGATTGTAAAGTCATCCAAAATATGCTCAAAGTGTTCAAAGTTTGATTGGTATTTGACATGTGCTGAGAGGGTGTTTGCTGATGAAGAAATGCCTTCATCATTTTCTTCCTTTTTTTGGGGCTATTTATTATGGTTCCACAACACACACCCTATTCCCTCAAAATGGGGACCCCCTACTTTTTTTGGGCCCTCAAACTCACAGTTTGGGATCCAAAGAAAGTGTTAGAGTCAAAAAAAAAATTTAAAAATCAAAAAATTAAAAAATTTAAAAAAATTAGAAAAAGAAAATTTTGAAATTAAAAAAAAAATGTGTACCACCCACGAGGTGCACACTGTGCACCTACACACCCCACACATGGCTAAGGGTTATAAATCTCCCCCCCCCTCCCCACCCCACCACCCCCCATGCCACATTTTAACTCATTATCTTTTTTCATTTTCATTTCTATCACTCACCAGCATTGTGCAAGGTAAGTGCACTTCACTTTCTAATCACATGTTGTACCCAAACTTTTTCAACCATGCACTTCACAAGTTACTACATGCCCTTACCACAGCACAACCCACATGATGTGTTGTCACACTACTTGCACACCTGTTCCATAACATGATCTGTGCACCAACATGCTGTAGTGTGATCCACGTGCCTGCACATCACGGGGCGTCGCACACCTACACATGGTCAGGGCTATAAAATATCGTCTATCCAAGTCTTATTTTATCTTTTTTTTATTGCATTTACATTTTCATTTTTTTCTGATCCATGCTCAAGGTAAGCACACCTCATTGTATGGTTGTTGTGCCACACTCACATATCATTTGCACTGCACCTTGCACATGCTTTGCATTGAGCTTGAGTGCACCTAGTGTTGTGCTTACGTATGTCATGTGTTGTGCTCGTGTGCACCTCACACTGTGCTTACACATGCCTTATGCATTGCACTTGTGCACTTTGACCTCATCATGCACATGTTCCTATGCTTAGCATAGTTTGCATAGCACCCAAAACAAAACACCACGCACCCACGCACACTACCTCCGAGAGCCAAAAACCCTAAAAAATAAAAAATGAAAAATAAAAATATAATTAAAATAATAAAAAATAATTAAATAAATATAATATAAAATAAAATTAAAAAGATGCATTTTTTTCATCAACACTCAATTAGAAATGAATTAAATGTTTTATTTGTGATTAGTTTTTATTTTTGAGCTAATAAATATTTTTTCTCATGATGTGCAAAGATATAATGGCATCCACATCCGAAGACAAAATGGTACCCATGCCCATCATGTTCAAATTCCAAGGTGTGGCATCAAAGTCAAGATTTTATGATGATCATGCAGAAATTAGAGATACCAACTTGGGACACAAAGACTTGGGAGAATTCCTCAAAATCTACAAGCCCACTAAAAGGTTAGCTATGGTATCCACCTTGATTCATTCTGGGTTAGTGAGCACAGCTTCACATCCAATATTAGTGCAGTTAGCAGAATTGATTATGACTTTAGCACAACACTTTGTCCTTGATGAGAGAGTGGTTAAGAACATGACATGAGAAGTTGTATTAGATTTACAACCCAACAAGATTGAGAGGATCTTCCTCCTCCTAAGGGCAGATCAATTCATCAGACTCTCCTATGAAGTAGTAGAAAGATGGTACAGGGAACACCAGAAAGAGGCAATGGAGATCATCCAATACTACTACCTCATTGAGAAGACTCCTTCAGGAAGGATCATAGGAAAGGTAGACATGACTAGAGGATACATGAAGGAAGATATTAGCTATCCCATCATCCTTTTAAGTAGATTCATGGGCTTACTAGAAGCTGGCCACCTCAGCACCTTCATGGTCAACTTCATTAAGACAATCAAGATGGTGAGGATGCCACTAGATTGGGCCACCACACTAGGTGAAAACTTGTGTAAGAAATTGGGGATGGTTAAGGAGAAGAAAAAGTTCTATATGACTTCTTACATGATATATCTACTTGTGGCAAGGGAAACAAACTACCCTAGTTTGTACAAGAGAGGAAATATGCAGGATCTTAATTCCTGGCCCTACATTGTCTACCTTAGCTGGTGAGGAAGAAGCTCTTGATGCAAAGCAAAGAGTATAGAATCATGAATGACACATTCATTTTTGTAGTCATCCAATTCATAGAGGGAGATTATGCAAAGAGGTTATCCGATGAGGCAAAAGCACAAATAATAGCTCTTGGGGCCTACTTCATCCAATTCAAGACATTCACATATCTGCAAGTAGTTGGTGCCACTATCAACCTCAAGAAGCTCCCTAGATATCCAAGTGACAAGCTGGTGCTATTGGAAATTTCCTAATAGATTGAGTCTACATATGAGAGGGTGAAGAGATAGAAGGTCGAATAGAAGCAAGATATTTTTTCCTTTGAGTGGGAATGGGAGAATTATCCCCTTGAAGAGTACAACTCCCCTAGGCTCTATTTTGATAATATCGGGAGAGTAGAGAGTTTGGCTGGCAAGGAGTTCCATCATGAAGATGCCATAGAGGATCATTGGATGAATGCCACAAATGACTATGATGTTCACATAAGGGACTATAGTAGGATGACTTTGTATCTAGTAGAGAAGGCTCTTAAGCTTAACACTCTAGATGAAATAAGGCACAAAGATTCACAGGATCTATTATACCCCCTATTCAACTTAGAAAAAATAGGAGATAGGCCCATCATGAACATCGAGGTTGATAGGGAGGAGGGTTATGATATTAATCATCAAGCAAGCATGTAGTTAGAATGACCAAGGATTGGATCAAGAAGCCCTTTCAACTTGATCCAATACCTAACACTATTATCCTTCATGCTCAAGCCCTCCCTAAGAGAGGTAGAGGGAGGAAAGTTACAATTCTTACCTTTGTGGCCCAATCTCCCATTAGGCTAGAGAGTGTATACCAACTTGATCACCTACTTGGATACTATCATCCTTTAGAGAGGAAAGGAAAGAAAAAGAGGAAGAGGACCTCCCCTTAGAGGATTCAAGCATAGCAAGGTGAATCACAAGTACCTTCCCAGCAACAAGAAGATGTACAAGGGTCTGAGGATACTAGAGCTACTCAAGTCCAGGATGACCCTCAATTGCCTCCCTTTGTGCCTAGCCAATCACAAAAGGGAGAGAGTTAGCAAGTTTCCATTCCTCCTTCATAAGAAGAGCTAGCATCCCCTTCTGCCTCCACAAAACCAAAGAGGATCAAGATCTAAATGAAGAAAAGGAAAAGGGTGACTATGAGAATGGTGCCTTTTCCATCTATTCCTGAGACCATTTTGAAAGGGGAAGAGGAGGAAGAAGCTGAGATAGATGAAGAAGAGTAGCTACCCTTGCAGAGGAGAACTCGGCTAGCTAGAGCCACTAAGTAAGAAAGGAGAAGAAGTATCATAGGTACATTGACATCCACCTCAATAGAACCCTTGGAAGTCTCTTCTTTGGAAGATGAAGTACAAAAGTGGGTGGATGAGAAAATTGAAGAGGGTGATGACATTTTCAAAATGTTAGATTTTGATTTTATGCCCATTACTATAGGACTAGTTGGGGATAAGATCAAGGATACTCCTACAGGTAAACCTCAACAAGAAGACTAAATGTAGATGCCACTGAATTCATAGGGTCCTAATCTTACCCCCCATCTCCACCACAATTCATAGTAGTATATAAGGGTTCAGTTACTCCTCCACCCCAAAGTTCAGAAGAGGAATAGATTCAAAAGGAACTATCATAGGGAGAGGAACCGAAACAAAGGGCCACCAAAGAAGTGTCAAGGGAGGAACAAATGGTGGAATATTCTCAACCATCTTCCTAAGACATTGAGGTACAAACTATTGGGTCCACTAAAATAAAGGCTACAGAAGAGGAGCCCTTGCAATAGGAGACAACTCTGAGGAGGAGCAATAAGGGGAAGGAGGTAGTATAACACACCCCTTTGTCTTTGAGAAGAAGGTCTTAAAATGATTGCATCCCAAGGTAGCTCTAAAAGGAAGTAATGAGGAGTACTAGACCTAGATTCCATGCTTCATAGGAAGACATTTTTGAGATTGTGGAGATTTTGAATAAACCCAAGTCCCCATCACATGAGGCAATACCGTTGGCATTTGTCACTAGTACATGGAACCAAGAGTTGTTTGCACAAGTGGTCATTCCTCCTAAAGACACAAATGTAGAAAGCCTTGGTCCCAAAGATTATCAACTCAAAGAGACCTTGCTTGGGAGACCTACATGGGACATAGCCCAATTACTAGTGACCATGGGAATTAAAGAAACTCTTTCTCACATTGAAATGAAACTCTAAGTCATCTTTAGTGAATCATAACAACAATGTAAAATGGATCTTAACATATATGTCCTAAGTGAAAATCACTGATGTACAGATCGATTAACTAGTAGCTTTAGATCAAGTTAAACATAGTGATGTTCCTAGCAATATTTCTTTATCACATTATGAGAGGTTTGGGTGATTTTCTAGGTCTAACTCCACAGACTATTAGAATGTTTCAATCATTATGTTGTAATAATTTAGAACTAGTTTCAAACATATCCATATACCCGATTATCATCACAAACTATGATCATAGTTGTTCTTAGTAGGTTGAATTTTATTTTATCCTTCCTAATAGCCTAGTAGATCATCCATAGTGTTTCATGGTCAAGTTCTTGTCTTGAACATTTTAAATCTCATTTCCATGTGGTCTTATCTTATCGACCTAATGTTACTAGATAGAGTGTCAAAATCTACATTAGTCTCCTATAGGATCCCTTAAATTATTATTAGTAAAAAAACAAAATGTAAATCGTAACTCACTTAACTCCTAACCATATTTATTTCATCTGAATCTAGAATAGGGTGCTAGTGTGGGCCTTACAAGGTGTTCCAACTGGTCTTGAATTTTCCATACCAAAAAAAAATTAGTATCTCCTTGATATACTTTGATTGTATAATGTGTATTCCACCTTTCTTTTGATAATCTTGAAACCAACAAAGAATTTTATTTCTCCAAACATTGATATCTAAAACTCTTTCTTTATTTTATTTGTTAAAGATTTACACAATGAATCTAGTCCTCCAAATATGATATCATCGAAAAAAAATTCAGCTAATAGTATATTGCTCTCAGATTCACTCTTTAAGTACAAACTAATATTATCATTAGTTCTTGGGAAACCAATCTATATCAAGTATGTATATAGTCTCTCATATCATGCTCTAGAGGCTTGTTTCAAATCATGCAAATATTTTCATATCGTATTTCTCTTGCTAGGCCCAAAAAAACCTATAGGTTGTTCAATGTAGACTTCTTCCTCAATTATACCATTAAAAAATGAAAACCTCACACCCATTTGATAAATTTTGAAACCTTTGTAAGAATCATATGCAAGAAATGTTCACACTCCTTCCAATCTTGCAACTAGAGATAATGTCTCTCCATAGTCAATTCCTTCCTCTTATGCATATCCATTACAAACTAGTCTTGTCTTGTTCCTTGTAAATTTTCCTTTCTCATTCAACTTGTTTCTAAATACCCAATTTTTTAAATCATATTCTTATCCTTTGGTCTAGGTACTAGTTTCCATGTCTTTTTCTTTTCAATTTGGTCAATATTTATTTTCAAGTGCATCATTGACTGCTTTGGGCTCAAAATTACACAAAAAATATGTATCACTCTTCAATCTATTTCTTGTCATGACTCTTGAATCTTTATCTCCAATGATTTGGTCTAGTGTATGATCTCTTCTTACAAATTTTTCTAGGATAGGTTCAGACCTTCTTACTTTTTGTGGTAGTTTAGTTGGTCCAACATGTTCAATATTTTCAAATTCCTCAAGCTATATATTTGGATGTATCTTAGGTTCTTCCATCTGATTGTGGATAGTCTCTATCTATAACTTGTCTTTAACATTCTGACGCTCAGAAGGTTGTTGATGCTTGGAAACACTCTTCTATTGAAACTCAACAATATTCTCAATTTGCAACACTTCAGCTAGTTTCTCATGTTCATGTATGGTACTAGGTTATACTTCATAGACATACACCAAATTTCTATAATCTTCAAATTCCTTCTTGCATTCCACTTAATTCTTCTCTACAAATTCATCAACTCTAACATTTGCACTTTCTATAATTTTGTTAGTGTTAGAATTTCAACACTTATATGCCTTTCTCTTAGTGGAGTATCCTAAGAATATACCCTCATCACTTTTTGCATAAATTTTTCCTTTTCTAGTATCTTTCAAAATATAACACTTTCTTCCAAATTCTTTGAAGTAATTCACATTAGGTGGATTACCATACCAAAGTTTAAAAGGTGTTTTATCAGTACCTTTCTTGATTCACACTTAGTTCATAGTATAAATAGTAGTACCTATAGCTTCTCTTTAGAATTTATGAACAACATTCTTCTACATCATCATTTATCTTTCACAATCCATAATAGATTTATTCCTTATTTCAGCTATGCTATTCTATGGTGGAGTTCTCAGTGCTGACATCATCCTTTGGATTTCTCTATCACTGTAGAATATATTGAACTCTTTGTAAATGAACTCTCCTCCTCTATCAAATATCAAGCATTTTAGGTTCTTACAAGTTTCCTTTTCAAATCTAGCCAAATAACACTTAAACATTTGAAAAGCATCATATTTTTCTTTAAGAAACATCACAGTCACCATCCTAGAGTAGTCATCAATAAATAAGATAAAAAATTTATCACCATAGTTTCTTTTCACTCCTATAGGACCACATAAATTAGTATGAATTAATTCTAAAACATCATTATAAGAATAGACTTTACTCTTGAAACTAGATTTTTCCAGTTTTGCTATTTTGTAATTTTTGCACATCTCCTTGTCGGGTTTTCTCAATTTTGTTAATCATCTTGCTCTCTTCTTTTTACTAATCTCAACAAGATTATCAAAGTTCACATGACACAAACTCCTATTTCATAGCTAAGAATCTTAAAATGGTGCAAATAGACATGTGTCATTAGATAGGTCTAGATAGAAAAAATCACCTCTGGTTTTCTTTCCACCTCCAATTAGTTCAACATTAGCATCATAGATTTTTCTTTCCTATTCTGAGACTCAACTCTATAACCTAAACTATTCAATTTTCTCACACTCAACAAGTTATATTTTAGACCATCAACCCAATAAGCATTATCACATTTGATCTTATCATTTAGTATAATTGATCATTTACCTTCCAGATATCATTATATAATATTTCCAAAATTATTACTACTTCTTTGGATCCTTCTTTTGTAGACATGTGGGAGTGGATGTTTAATAAGATTAATGGTAAACATATGAGATGGCAGACTCACTCTCTATCATTGGCAGGGAGAGTTCAGGTGGTTTAGAAGGTCCTCTCTTCTCATCATTTTTTTTTGCCTCAGCCTAGTTGTTTACTAAGACTCGATTTAGGATGATTGAAAAAATCCTCAGAGACTTCTTATGATCAGATGTATTGGGGTCCAAAAAGAGACATTGTGTTAAGTGGGATTGGTATTGTCTACCCAAATAGTTGGGTGGTCTAGGGATTAAGGATATTAAAACTCAAGGCATTGCTCTTGTAGCGAAGTGGATATTCAAAGCATTTTGGGGAAATGAACCTTGGAAAGTTCTGGTGAGAAATAATGTTGAAAGGTCAGTTATTAAAAAAGGTAAAAAATGGGATAAAATTCGTTTTTGGGATATTATTATGGGACATTTTAAGATGAAAGTGTTTGGATCTAAAGTATTCTCCTCTTTGTGGTCTACATGGACACAAGTGAGGGAGCTTATATCATGTAGGAATGCCAATAGAGTCCTCCTAACTACATTATTATTGATAGGTCAATCTGGTGGTGATTGTATTTGAATAATAAGCCTCTTTCTCTTCCTCAAAGTTGTTTAGCTAAAAAATGGAATGAGAAATATATCTCTCTTATCAGTGATTTGATGGTTAATGATACGCTTGGGTCATGGGATGAGATTTCTAGAAAGTTTGACATTCCAAACTCTCAAAGGAAGACATATACTCTTTTGTACAAAGCTTTATGCAAGGAGAAAGGTGGGAATTTTATAGATAGCAATTCTTTCATCAGAAATACAAAATGGAATGATGGTACTAGTATTGGTAATACTTGTATTAAGAAGACTTGTGATATGTTTAAAAAAGATCAATTTGTGTTACAATGTATAGTTAATTGTTGGGGTCTTAAATGTCCTTTCTCAAATTGGCATTTTTTCTTTGATTACTTTTGGAAAGGTCCATGTGAGCCTAAGGTTATTCATTTTAGATGGTTTTTATTGCTTAAGAAGCTTGCTATAGGGTCAATTTTGTCTTCCATTAAAGTCGATCTTGTGATTTGCAATTTGTGTAATAAACCTGAGAGCTTTGAACATGTTTTTTGTTAATGTATTTTTGCTTCTAAAGTTTGGGCCATTTTTTTTGGATATCCTATTGATTGGAAAAAGAACAATGGTTTTTCTTGGTTTGAAATCTTGGCTGGTTATGTGAAATCTTTTGACTTATCTCTTAATAGATTTTGGTTTTCTCTTACTGGTGAAGTGCTATGGTTTCTTTGGAAGGAAAGGAACAAGGAGATATTTTGAATTGTGAGAAGGGCCCCTATTGAGTTTAATCTTAAACTCACACATTTTTACATCATGTCATAGGTTTCTCCTTGCTTGGAGATTACAAAGCCCAGATTCATGAAGTTGATGCATGATGGCATGTTGTTGGTTTACAAAGATGAAGTTAAAGCTACTCATTACATTGAAAGATATCAAAATTTCCTTACACAGGTAGAAATTGAAGATCTAAGCAAACTCATGGAAAAGTGTCATCTGGATGCTAATAAGGAGATAATTACATGTGTTGGAACTTCTTCAGGACATATTCAGGAGACTAATCAGCCAGAGCATGTGTCTTAGAATGTATAAATTTATAGTCCATGTATTGTCTTTTAAGAAATAGTGGTATATCATATATGGTCCTGGTTGTTCATATTAGAAATTCTATGTAAGGTCTTTTAGTTGGGCAACTCCTCTCTCCAATTTAATATAAGTATTGAGGGTTGGCTATTTTTCAAAGTTACAAAGTGTTTTGGATGTTATTTAAACTTTTTTAATATAAAAATTATTACTACTTCCACTATAATGTACCAACTTTTCAAACTTACTTGTATCACCAGTCATATGATGTGAGCATCCACCATAAATTGTCCATATATCATACTTACTCACATGTGAGATTAAAGAAGTTTTCTAATTCATTTCATCTTCATTGGATTCATCTTTCATAGCAACATAGACAACTTCATCATTTTTAGTAGGATCACTTTCAGTAGTTTCTTTAGCAATGTAATAGGATTTCTTACATTTTCCCTTGTAGTCTTTATTAACTCAACTTTCCTTGGTACTTGTTTTCCTTACCTTCATCCTCGTCTTCTCTATCAAGACACCTTGTTTCAATATGACCAACTTTTTAACATGTAAAACATATAATAGGAAGTCTACCTTTGTATTTTTCCTTTCCTCTTGGTAGCATTTTACCCAATAATGCCTCACATTCATCAAGCTCATCATTTGGTTCACCATCACTATTCACATGTTTTCTTTTCTTCTTTCTTCTAGATCCATCAAGAGTCAACTTTTCTTTGAAAGCATTTTCAACATTAGTAGGTGTATAATCATCAAAATTAACCCAACCCAAAAGTTGTGAGTCTACCAGCTGGACTATCCAATGTCTAATCATTATTAGGTGTACATCTTAGTTCTTGTATTACAGAAACTCTAATAGCATAAATATGAAGTAAAGTTCTCAATACCTTTCTAATCACTATCTCCTCAAATATGATACCACCAACTCTCCTAATAGAATTCACCACCTTGTTAATTCTTCCAACACATTGTGCTACATTTTCACCTTCTTTCATCTTATGTCATCAAACTTTTCTCTCAAGCTTTATGCCTTGCCTCTCAACACATTTTTGTCTCTTCCATGGATAATTTTCAAAATTTTCTATATCTTATTTGCATTAACACATTCTTTCACTTCATTAAATTGAAAATATCTTGGGGATGGTGTTAGATCAATCATCATTTGGTTATGATCATGCTTCTCTTTCATCTACTCAAGTGTCGTAGGTCTAGGAACAACAATATACTCATTCTCCAAATAGTAGAGTGCGAAATATCCAATACCAGATCAATACATTTCATCAACCTTTTCCATGCTGAGAGAGAAGTCCTTTCTCAACTTGGGTATCTCTCTCTTATACATCTTTATCTTTATCTTTAGTCCTTCAAAATTTTCACAATACCAATTGTTAAAATATTTAGAGCAACTGAGAGGGGAGGTTGAATTAGTTATCCTTAGGTCTATATGTATAAATTCAACTTTCAAAAACTTTAGTAAACTCATAAAGAATTCACCAAATAAAAAAATTCATCACTATTTAACTTATTCATTCAATTTTAACGTTATGTTTAGTGTGTGCTGACTAGAAGAAACTTATCATAGTTAACAATAAACTTCAAACATTAAATAGTAAGTAGCATAAACACATAACAAACATCCACACAAATGTTTGACACTAGGATTAAACATGGAAACCCAATTTGGGAAAAACCACCAAGTAACATGCTACCACTTTTTTACTCTTTTGAAGTGAGCTCAGTTAGGAGTCAACCCCATTAAAGGTTACAAAATACATTGTTAGGTGTGGCCCTATTAAATAATTTAATCACCCTATTAGGAGTGGCCTTGTTAGAGGACTATAAAAAATTCCCTTAGAATGACATCTTGTTAAAGTATTTACAATGACTATTAGGTCAACCTTGATTAAAGGTTTTTCTACTACCACAATGGTTAGAAAGTAATAGCAATGTTTTATCAAATAACATACAACTCACTTTGCAAATTTAGATATCGATTCGGCTCAATCCTATTTCATTGACTAGAGTCCATCATTCTCATTAACTCTGATCTTCTTGGCAACTCTTCAAGTAATCCCATAACTCACAAAGTTTGCACTTCTCTTTTGCAATTATGTTCTCAACTTGTCTCCACAAATTCCAATCCAACAACAACATAAAAAATCTCGAGAACCTCCTTAAATAGCTAGCTTTGATCCTTTTTCCAAATTGAACAAATTGTAGATGAAAATAAGGGGTTTGGGACACCATGAATCCAACAGTAAGGTTTGTTTGGGCTTAAAGTGCACCAAAAAAAGTGACCCCCAAGATCCAATACAAAAAACCTCTCAAAAATAATAGATCTAAAAACTAAAGCCAACCCTCTCATAAAGAGAACAAAGGCATGAAAGTGTAAATCTTTGATACCATGTTGAAGTTAATGAAAGCTCAACCCCACAACTCCCAAGAATCGCTGCATGCAAAAACATATTATAGAATGAGAGGAGCAAAGCTATGGAGGCTCTAATTTAGGATCCACAAAAGATGAGACATTCTTGATGTGCAAAAATTAATTACAATTTGTATTGAATGAATGAATGTTACAAAGAGAGATCAATCCTTATAAAAGGATATCGAAACCCTAAAAGGTAACGAACCTAGTTGCATGATAATAATTAATAAAATAATTTATATGATTAAAGTTTAGCTTAAGAAAACTAGAGATAATAATTAAATCAAAATGATTTAATTAATAATAAAATATTTTATTACTCTTATAGTTATGATTGTAATAAATGAAAGATTAATATGAACTTTAAATGAAAAGATCTAGTTACATTAAGGAAAAGTAGTATTTTTATGATAGGGACTACTAAAGAATCATGCCTACCATCAAATTTGGTAATGATTCATTAATAATATCTTAAAGATGATTTAAGCTCATAAGAAAATTACTAACTATAAAAAAATTTATAAATATCAAAATCAAAAAATAAGTGCTCTTAGTCATGAAGTAGCAGAGAAATAAATTAATTATAAAATAAAGGATGTGTATAAATTTGAGAGAAAAAATATTGTTCCATTAGAAGTGATGGAAAATTTACAATATTAATATAGTTAAAATTTTATTAGAGAAATTTAGCCTTTTAAAATATGGGAAACTTTCAATATACCATTCATTTATAGATTAACTATTCCACACCAAACAAACAAAAAAATAAACAAATAAAATTTATAAAATTATTAAACATTAAATAATGGTTAGATTAATTATGTATAATATTTAATTAAATAAATTAAACAAAATGCAACCACTAAATACATTTAAAAATTGAGGAGCATAGTCTACTCCTAGAGTGCACACATATTCGACTATAGAAGGAGTTGTCCAATTTGAGTCCAAGGTAAAATTGTTGAGAATAGATTGAAAAGATCATTGTTGAGAGAGATTGTTGAAGAAGACTATGTGTTTCAGTCATTGTTTTGTCATAGATGTCAAACCTTCTATTTGTTGGTAAGACAACTGCTTATAAGATTCAAGTACAATCACTTATTTGATTGATGAAGAGGATTTGGTCAAAAGATGTAACAATAGCACCTAGAGGAAAGGTTGAGCTATAATTATGTAATGAAGTACAAGAATCAATTAAGAAAGTGATGACATGATGTATTGATAATCTACTTAAGGTTACAAAGGCTAGTTACACTAAGAAAGTCTAGAAGAACAAGTTACACAAAATTTGTCTACCAAGCTTGATCAAGTGGATAGTAGTGTCAAGCAAAGATAAAGCAAGGTGAGCACAAAAATAGTTGGAACCAAGTAAATGCTTAATCTAGTGTATGTTAAGAAAAAAAATGGATGTTGAGTAAAGTTTAGTTGATGTTGAGAACCATTTAACTTTAGTTTGTGCTGAGTAATTTTAGAATGGATGTCGAGCAACATAGCATGTGTCAAGCATCAAAAGCTTGATAATGTCGAGTTGCTACATTATTTAAAAGATCATGGATTTGATGAATCTAAGCTAAAAAGTAAGTTTTCTTGGATTGTGTGAACCAAGTGGAAGATAAGGTTGATGAGCTAGTGGCACATAATTCAAGGTAAACTATTTTTAGGAAAATTCAAAGTGGATTCTAAGAGAAATTTCTAGAAGAGATATGAGATATGGGGTAGATACATTTATCCTACCTAATCCATCCAAACCCTAAATTGGACAATGGAGAATGAGCGGAAAAATATCTTAATTTCCTATTTATGGGAATGGTTTTTCATGAAGCAATGTTGTCATGTGTGAGAACCTAAGGGAGACAAGGAATCAAGGGTTTTATTTCATCAAGTGGCCTAAGAGAAGAGTCCACAATGGCATGTTAAGCAAGAAGGCTTAAGGAGATGAATGCTTGAAGGGTGAACAAGCTATCAAAGCTACAAAATATGAAGGTCAAGTAGAAATAAAGATTAAACAATGATCTATAATCTACAAATGAAGTTATAAGTTGTATCAAATCAAAACCTTACTATTAATCTCTAACAATTGTATCAGTCTAGGGTAAATCCTTTGGATTAAGGTTGAACTAACAATCATTCGTAAATCTTTTAGTCAGGTGACATTCCAAGTGAATGGTCTAAAGCCCTCTAACAAGGCTTACTTTTAATAGGGTGATTGAAATCCTTTATCAGGGTCACATTCAATAATGTGTATTATAAGCTTTAACAGGGTTGGCCTTTCACATGGCATCACTTCAAAAGAGTGAAAAGAGTAGCATGTTATTGGTGGTTTATCCCAAATTAGGTTTCCACATAAATCATTGTGTCAAGTGTGTTGATGAATATGTTATGTTTCATGCTTTACATTTCTACAAGTTTTAAGTGATTGCATAATCTTATGGATGCATGCATGAGCATAAATGTTTTATGGGTTCATTAAGATATGAAAAGTTTTATTTATACATTTGGACCTGGGATAACTAATTCACCACCCCCCCCCCCCCCCCCCCCCCAATCTATTCTAAACCATTCCAACAAAAAATTGGAAGCACAAATGTTTGGTAGCTAACCCATTATTGATATAGGTGATGAATTTTTTTTGCACATTTAAGTCCATGAGAACTTCCTAGTACTATTCATACACAACATTTCATCCCTTCAATGATGTCATATTCCATCATTGACTTATAACATCAAAAATACAACTAAAACTCTTTTTAACTTGATGGATACAAATGTAGATATATATTCACAATCAACATTTAAATATTGTAATGGGTTATAGGGTTTTCAAGGTAATTGTTCTGCATGTAAAGAATATGTGGGAATAAAGGATATGCACAACTATCATTTTCAATGAGGAACACATTGTGTAGTATAAAATTTAAAAATAGACAGTAAAAGTAGGACAACATCTATGAAGCCAAGTTAGGCTCTTTGGATATGAATGTTTATGGTATATGTGGCTCAAGGGATTAAAATTAGTCTCTTTATTGTTATTTTTTTTCATCTTTTAGGTAGATTATAACCAAGAAAATGGTGCAAATACAACACAATTTGGATATTTTTAATAATCCAAATTAAAAAGATGTTGCACACTCTCTTTTTGTAGGCATTAAGAAATATTCCTCTTTGGAATGATTATTTTTGTAGATAGTTGAATTTTGGATGATGTTACCAGTGTTTTTCCAATTTAATCATATTTTTGTAATGAATTCATATTGATTTTCCATTAGTGAGGAAGTGAATGGAAAAATACAAATACATTGAGAATTTAATATGGTTTTGCTTATGGTACCTATGGACAAAGCTCCAAGTGAAGAATTATATCAGTTTCCATGGCCTACAAACTTATGGTGCTCAAATTGTGCCCTACTCTACTTAGGATTATTTAGTAGGGGATATTTGGATATCTTTAAAAAAAAAAAAAAAAAAAATTATTGGAATTTTAAAGCCACCTATTATGGAGCTACATTGATTATTTTCTTAATAAATTTTAAATTCTTAAAGCTAATATACCCAATAATGGAAATTTTTACAATTTTGGTGTATGGTGTTGGATAAAATTGCTAATTGTGTATTGTCTTTGATGATTACACAAATGTCATATCAGCCATCAGACAGAGTCTACCGAGCTCATATGGTTAGCAAAGCAATTTACAGTGTCTACTGAACGTTCCTGAACATTACACAGTAAGTTAGCTCTTACCGAGCTCACTCGGGCATCAAAGGATCTTGTAGTAGAAAGTTAATGTTAACCGAGCTCCCAAGGTTAACAAAGGGAAAGTCAATGTTTACCAAGTTCAATGTCTACCGAGTTCACTCAGTCATTGAAGAGAAAGTTAGATTTTATCGAGCTCACTCGATAAGCGAAGGAAGGTTAGCTTTAACCGAGCTCACTCGGTAAGCAAAGGAAGGTCAGTGTTTATCGAGTTAACTCGATCTCCGAAGGAAGTTGCAAGGTTTGTAGTGTTTACGGAGCTTCACTTGGTTAACACTGGGGAAACCATTTTAGAGTAGTGGTCACCGAGCTAGGTCGAGCAGCGAAGAATTTTATTGTTCTAAAGAATTAAGTTTAATTGTTTTGTGCAGCTGACTGATTTAATGTTTTCATTTGTTGTAACTTGTAATTGAGCCGACTTGACAATCTATAAGGTATATATGAAATGTCAAGATGTGAATTCATAAGATGTAAGAGTGTGGATGAATAAGAGTGTGAATGTATGGATATGGAATGAGCGAATATTGAATATATGAGTGAATGTTGAAGAAGGATTAGATATGCTTATGGAGCTGCAAAGTTATATTCGATTAGTGAGGATCTAGTGAAGCAAAACAGAGATCTTTATTCAGCAAAGATAAGTTGCATATATTTCATATCACTTCATTGTTTCTTTCTAATCATTGTAACATTGATTCAAAACCTCTTAACAGAGTTGGTTTGGCAGCCATTTTGTAAATCCTCTAACAAGGTGACAATTTAGTTGAATTGTTTTAAAGACCTCTGACAAGGCCACTTCTAATAGGGTGATTAAATCCTCTAATAGGGTCACACCTAATAGTGTGTTTTGTAACCTTTAACAGGGTTGGCTCCTAACAGGGCTCACTTCAGAAGAGTGAAAATTGGTATCTAGTTACTTGGTGGTTTTTCCCAAATTGGATTTCCACATTAAATCTGGTGTCTCTTGTGTTCACGTTATTTCTTTATGCATGCATGTTAATCACTTTAAATGCTCAATAAGTTAACAGAACATCTATCAAGTATTAGCATTCATTTGTGTGGTTACCGAGTATCAGCAACAACTATATTTTAAGACATCTTAGGATCTATGGATTTATTTTTGTGGTAACTGATTCACCCCTCCCCTCTCAGTTACTCCATCTCTATTTCCAACATATGGGTGAATGTGTTTTACCTAAAATTATGAATGTTCGATCTTATTTTTATGATACAACTAATAACATTTGTAATTAGATATTATAAGAGTGTATTCAGTTAAAATTTATTTCTTACATGCTTTCAGGGAAGAAGTCACCAATCACCCAATATAATTTGCAAGGTGATTGTATGAAGTGTAGAACTAAAGCATGTGTAAATTATTTTTTAATATGAAACATTGAGATGAAATTAATTAATATTAGTTATGATTGCATCTCAAAAAAATAGAGAAAATTGCATGTGAATAATTGTAGTATCTTTTCAGTTGAATCTAAGATCTTTTATGTGCAAAATGAATCATCTTTTCTAGTCTTTTAAGACATACATCAGTAGAAAGGAATGTATATTCAACTACTTTATATTTTTATAGATACATACCCTTATATTTCTCATGAGAGTACATGAAAACATAATTTGACTTCTTTAACTATTCCATGGAATCAAAATTTTGTCGCGTGAGTTTCTTCCCTACAAACTCTTAGTTCAACATTTCTTGTATCTACAATCCTAAAATATAAGCTATAAATTTAGGATTTTTTCTTTCTCTTTTAGATCATCTTTCTTTCAAAATTATATTGACCAATAATACAATTTGGAGAAGATGAGACTAAACTCATTCTATCCACAAAATCCTCCAACTTCCTATTAGATGTTTTTGTTGGTTAGTTTTCTGAATATTATGAACATTTATCTATTTTCCAGCATAGATTTACTTTTGGACTTTATTACTATATTTATGTAATTTGTTGCTTACTAGGTTTTGTGTTCCTATAAAAAAAAATTTACCTTTATGCAAAAAGAGTGTCAATATAAAAATGTATAGTTGGACTTGAGTTCAAATATAGTGAAAAGAGGAAACATGAAGAATGTAGATTACTGAGATTTGAAATGTAAGATCTTAGTGTTATATAGAAATGGAATTCCATTTCTAGTGCTATATAGAAATAGAATTCAATTTCTAGTTCAAGATTTTATTCTTTCCATGTAGTAATAAGCCTTTTATTAAAATATTTTTATTTAGATGTCCATTGCCTCCAAGACTTTATTAGGTAGTTGGGCATATTTTGTTTCCTCTATCTAGTCAATCTTGGATTGCATGGAACTCATATGTTTAACATGTATCTAACATCTAACCTAAGTTTTTTAGTTGTAATTACCCTTGTAGACATGTGTACAAAATTTGGACATAGATAAGACAAAAAAGTATCCCTAAAAGAAATGCAATATGTAAAGGATTGTGATCAGTATAGGATATGATTGTGATCACTATAGGATATGGACAAAATGACAATGAGAAACATTTAGATACTTCTAATAAAATTCAAATAGCATGTGTGAATCCAAATTATTTCCCAAGATGATTTTAGGTTCATTTGTAGAAGTTAACTCGGGAAGGTCCTCCAGCAACCATAAGGTTGTAAGGATGAAAAACTAGTTTAAATAAAAATGTGTAGAGAAGGCCAAGGGTATTGGGGTTTTCTAATTACAACCCATTTTTGGGAAATAACGTTGTTAGCATAAATGTTCATAGTATGCTTATGGGGGAGTATCCTAGTAGTGTATGAGATATGATTTAGAGGCAGTGTGTTGCACTCATCACAGATTTTTTCATTGATGTCAACATACCTATTATTCTATGAAGACTAGCATAGAAACAAACATATATTGGTTCTACATAGTTCATGTAATGCCCCACCCAAAGATCCTTGGAAACAAGGGTGAAATACAAGCCAAAATATTTTTTTGTACAAGTATGAATGCACATGGCAACATCATACAGGGATCACAACGATCGCAATAGAAGACTTCACCACAATCTCGGCAACCACCGAATCTCTGAATGCCACTACCAAACTGACACAAGCAAACAAAAGCCAACAATGACCATGCACATGATGAGGGCTCAAAGAAACAACCACTCATCAACAAAACACCAAGCTAGGGAAAATGCATAATCTTAAAATTTGGCTAAGCCTGAAATCCTAAAGCCCTAAAAATTGGCTAAGTCTAGATTTCTAAAGCCCTGAATTTTCCTAGAATTTTTATCTTATCTTGGAGAGGTCTAAAACCTATCTCAAAATATTTGTCACATATATTAAAATATATCTTAAGAATAAGTTTACATATATTTAATTGACATATTTAAGTATAAGGAATTAAATATATGTCAATTAAATATATGTCAACTTATATTAAATATATGTCAACTTATACTTAAACGATATATTTTAAACCCCTTAGAAAGATTGTTTTGAACTGGAAAGGTGTGAAATCCAATAAGGTATCCAAAACCAACTTTCAAACCTTCCTCGACCAAGCCTAACTGCCCCTTGTTTCTCACACGAGAAAGTGCATGGCTTTGTGTGAAGATTCGCAGCACACCACGTGAGGACTTGCATTCTCATGCCAGGAACTACCTTTCCACATGAGTGTGACAACAAAAAAGACTAAAAAGCATAAAAACATGAAAACCTCCACACCAAGGATTATCGAATCTGCGTAAATCAAGGAATGAACACTCGAGTGCAAAAACATCGAGAAAGAAGAACATCTATCCATCTAAACCATAGGAGTAAAGAACATACTGAAAGAAACATCACAGTGTATAGAAATACCTCTCAAAAACTAAACAACCAAACTAAGTATGTGGTTCCTCCCAACCATAAATAGCATCATAAGACCATCATGGATCCTAGTCATCCCCTGTACATAACATCCCAAGCCACCAATCAGATCGTCAATACTATCATAATAGGGGTGTCACTACTAAACATGCTACCAACATAAGCATAAGGAAATCTAACATGCTAGTAGTAAAGCATCAGATAATCCTACAAGTAGAGAATATCACCTATCACATGTTGATCATCATAATAAGGAAATCTAACATGCTAAGCCAATGAGCAATAGATAATCCAATACAGCAATTCATATCTTCTATTCATATGCTAAACATCATAATATGGGAATGCATTAAATAAACTAACATCATCTAAACATGATATCCAAGCATTCCAATGAAAGCATAAATCACAAGAAAGCATACTCTGAAACCCGAAGCATCAAGTGAGAACATCCAACAACGATCGCACTAGGACAAGATCGTCTCTGTACACCAATCCCTAGTAGTGGTGAATGTAGCTACACCTCCCAACCACGTGGAACCCATAGGTGCACACCCACCATTCTGATGGAGATAATGATCCAACCACAAACACACAAAACAACATCCATGGCTAACACTCATGTTAGACAATATGATGGCTATAACTAAGAACCTAAGACAATGCAAGGAGTACAGGTCCTAGTCAGACACTCAATAGGCTACTAAGTAGGGGCTGACATCATGGAGAGTTACTTGGCATCAACAAGCCCAAACTCAAATTGTGCAGATTCAGCATCCCTCAACGGAATGGCTCAGCACAGCATTTTATTATCTTAAGTTTTATTACCACTCACACATTTTATTTAGTTATCACTTATTTAAAAACTTCTTCAGTCAAATAGGAAATGGACACCAGAATGCATGATAGAAGCCCCCTCCATATGCTAACCTAACCTACCCATGCTCATCCTATGACAAGTACCCATGGGCATGCATATTCCCAACCCAACCCCAATGATCATAACTTATGAGAAATCCATGAAAGATCAAGCCTTGCAAGTCACCCAAAAAATGTATGCGCACGTACTTGTGTGTGGCGCACCACCATCATGAAGATCATAACACAATGACTAGATGAGGACACAATGCAAAAGATCACTCAACCAAAAAAAATTCAGAAGGATGGATTCTCCACGAATCCCAAAGACAATAAAACCACACAGCATGAAATCACTCAATTGGCCTCAATCTAAGAGTATGGATTCTACATGAATCCCAATGATGTGGAAAGACCAGACATTATGAACTCACTCAACCAACCTCAATCCAAGAGCATGGATTCTACATGAATCCTAGTGTCCATAAAGAAATAACAAGGGTCCAAAAGAAACCATAACAATAGGTATAAAAATCACTCAACTAAACACAACTTCGGGAGTACGAATGTGACATGCATCCCAATGCAACATAAAAGTACAATAGTGGTCTGACTAATATCCAAATGGATAATCCAAGTCCACGACCCACATTGTGCCAAGAAAACTTGAGAAAATAAGGTGGCATGCAAAATGAGGTAAAAACCCCAAATTTTGGAAAAACTTCAAAATTAAAACCCATTTGGCCTTTGGGTACAAAAACCCTAAAAATCCAAAAATAAACAAGTTCAGACACTATATGCAAAAATGGCCAGCATAATGACACAAAACCCAAAAGTCTCATCCCAAAAAATAGGGAAATGTTCATACCCAACCAATTGGGTAGAACCAACAAATAGAAATAGAGGGGAACACTAGTTCTCAGCCTCCTAACAAATGGTTACCAAAAACAAAAGCTGAAAAGGAGCTGAAACCATAAAACAAGAAAGTCCTACCTCACAGCCAAAAGGGCAAAATGGGAACCTAAACCATAAAATAAATAGCCCACAAAAGTATCTGAAAATTGTGGCAATCCAAGGTTTCCCTGAGCTAGATCCAATGAGCTCAACCTCACAACAATCCCACACCCATAGCTCCCACAACGAACAAAACAGTAAATCCTCATGAAGAGGATTTAGGGTTTTACTCTCCTACTTTCTAATTCAAAAGTGAGAAGTGAGGAATTAAATTCTCTTTTGGATATTTATTCACTTTTCAAGTGAATAATCAATTAGGGAAAATAACTAGCCAACCTAGTTAAACCCTGAATTGACCCAAACGAAAATAGGCTATTACTAGAAATAGGAATTCATTTATGGAAAAGCTGCTAGAAATTAAAATAAATCAATTAAAAAGCTTGCAAACCTAAAATCACAGAAATCTCCTTAACAACTTTCATGACAATGTGAAACTCTAAATGCACAGACACGTTCACTAGTCTAATCACATAATGCAAATGAGTTTGGGTTTAATAATCACCGAAAGGTCTAATTTAAACAATTAAAAATAAGGATACATCAACCATACAATGATGACATTGGTAAAATATGAATGGCTGCACCATTAACTCTATGTGTCATTGCTAGGGATATAAATCCTGCACACTAACCAACACAATCAAGTGCAATTGCATATAATAACATAGTCAAAGCAATAAATGCATTAAATCACCTAATTTAACCATTTATTTAATTATATTAAAATAATCTATTTACATCACTCACATTCGCATAAAGCATAAGAACATAGGAATGAAGTAAATAACCATAGCATTAAATCTATCACATAACATAATCAATGATATGTCCAAATACTAGATAACCAGATATCATCATAAAACACACTATCATCTCAAAATGGAATTATCATGAAAAATGATCAAATGAACAACATAGAAGTCTAAAATCTATGATACTGAAATCCAAATATAACATAAGTAACAAATATATCTTAGATCGAAATATAATAGGAAAATGTCCATAGCACATAACCAAATAATCCAACATGGACAATCCATTTCTAATCATATAAGAATTTAATAAAGGTTGATTAAACAACATAAAAAGGCACTTAAAACACATAAGCAAACATAGTCACAAACATGACTAACCACTACTACAGGAGCCTAGTCCAGTGTAGCATGGTAATAGTACACAATGCAATCTCTGCACACCTCTCAAGGTAATCATGGAACAACCTCATGATACTACATCAATCCTTGTAACCACTGGCACAAACCTCAATGAACCATAAATCACAACATAATCTCGTAAATCAGCCAAAGCATAATCAAAGCAATTGATGCAAAACATAAATCCAATCACCTCAATGGTGTAGACCACTCATGGTCCCAATCATGATCCATCACAACAAAAGATCAACAAGATTGCATCCATCAGGATGACTTACAAAAGTCGAATGGGAGAGGCACTACAGTTCAAGGATTGAAGATCAGCTCAACTCGATGAGGTGTCTCATCTACTTATAAATTGAACAAAGACATCCCACTTCTAAGTAAACCCATTTGGGGCTATTTATTTAGATCATTAGCATTTGAGATATCTCTTAATAGGCATAATCCTAGTGAGTTAACTTGTGACAACTTCTCCCTTGTTCATGTGAGTATTCTTCAATTTTTCTCTTAGAATCAACTTCCTATTGGTGGTAGCATTCTGGTACGGATTCAAAATGACATCCTATGTCTACTTTGTTGTATTTAACTCCACTATATGTGGAATAATATGGTCCTTAAATCCATCAAGGATTATCCTTCTCATCTTTGAATCTTCCTTCTTCTATATTGAAAGTTGTGTTAGATATATAGGTACAACTATAGCACTCATAACATAATCCTTGATACCATTCTCTTCCAACAATAAATAAATTATGGCCTTCCACACACCAAAATTTGAGGCACCATCCAATCTATCCTAATCTCTCAAACTAATTGAAGCCATCTCAAGTAATAAAAGAAAAAATAATTTCAAAGAGATCAAACTAGGTTTTATAAACCTTTGATTTTCTTTCCTAGGGAAAACCTTTTCTATGCTTAACACAACTCTGATACTTTTTGTATAGTCATTGATTATCAATCTCCTATCTATTGGCATAAGTAATTTACAATTTGTTAATGGAATAAGAAAATTTGTGTAATGTATTTTCAATGAGTTATATTATTTTTCATTGATGTCAAAAGGGTGACATATTATTTCATGTTGTTACTATATCTTTAGTAAGTCTATAGGTTGGAACATTGAGGAGCCGAGGAGAAAATTGGGAAGGCACCTTATTGGGTAATAGATGGAATGATCAATGGAAGCAAGTTTAAGTGATTAATTATCTTATCACATTATTAGAGACATTTGGCTTATTAGTGAAGTTATCTTTTATTAGTAAAGCAAGAAAGTCAAGTCAAGTTTTAGGTTATGTAATGTAAGATTGATCAAGAAGTTCCTACATGAATGGAGATATGTCTTTGTGACCATCAAATTTAGGTTTAGAGTTAGTGAAGTATAAGAGGGCAAGAAATGAGGGGAGAGAGAGAGAGAGAGAGAGAGAGAGAGAGAGAGAGAGAGAGAGAGAGAGAGAGAGAATAGAAACTAGAAGTGGACTAGAGCTATCAGATCATAGTAAGGAAAAAGGATAATAGTGAATGGTATGTTGTTATATTATAGAAATTCATTAGATCTCATGTAGTAAGATAGTACAAATTGAAAATCACTTTTATTTCAGTCACTTTCTTACCATTGTGTTAGTATAAATCCTTTAGAAGATTGACCTTAATCAGTCTTTCATAAAACCTCTAGCAAGGTGACATTATTAGATTAGAGTGTTGAAATCCTTCAACAAGGCTACTCCTAGAAGAGTAAATATCCTAATCGATATAGAGGAAAATCCTGTAACAAGGTACACTTAAAAGTGTTTTGTAACCCTTAATTGAGAAAGCTCCTAACAAAGTGTATTCCAAAATAGTACAATATTTTTTATCATTGTTCTCATACTATTTTTATCACACAAATAGATTTTCCACAAGATAAATCTTGGTGTTATTATTGTGTGGATGATTATACTATTAATATTGGTTTAAATGTTCACTTAACTATTAACAAAACTATAGGCACAATTGAATTTTATAGGTAAATTGATTGAAATTTAAAAGAGAAAAAGAAATTATTAATTTTGAAAATAATCAATAGTATTTGAGCTAAGAAACTATGAAAATAGTCAACCAACTGGAAAAATCACACTTCAAGCTTCAGAAAGTGAGGACAGACAATAAAGAAGAAGATATGTAGATGACATTTAATATGAAGGTTTAGTAGTAGAAGAAAAATATATAGAAGAAGCAAAATCCATGATTACAAAATGATTACCCAAAGGAAAAGGTATATACAAAGGAAAGAGTTCTATTGCATGCTAGAATTGTAGACAAATTAGTCAGTTTTTACAAATGTATCCTAGAAAATTGAAGAAAGAACAAAGCAGAGAGAAGAAAAACTAGTACAGAAAGATAAAACACTTTTGATAGAAGGGAAAGAATGCATGTTATATAGTTGAGGATGAAGATAATGAAGATGATGGAGATGAAGATGATGAGGAGATAATTTTTGTAGTTGTAAAAGAATAACCATTCATTAACAGTGAAGTTATCAAAGAAAAAAAGGAATTAATCTCACATATGGACAAAAATAATGATCATAACATTAACATTTGATGCACTCATCACATTACTAGATACAAAGACAAATTTGCATCTATGGAGTTATGTGACGAAGGATCAGTAAAATTTGGAAACAGATCACCCTGCACAATCAAAGGAAAAGGTACAATAAATCTACTTGATGATATTGTGTGTAATGAAATCTATTATGATGATAGTTTATAGTAAAATATTTTGACTATTTCTCAATTAAACAACAAAGGCTATGATTTTTAGTTTAGTAATGGGAAATGAAAAATATTTGAATAGAATGGAAAATGACTTGCTATCAGTGAATAGACAAAAGGAGATATTTTCAAGTGGCAACATCACAAGTTCATTTCCTAATTGCTAAATTTGAAGAAAGTTGGTTATGAAACAAGGTATTATATCATGTAAACTTTGACAATCTAGAAAATGTAAGCAAGAAGAAAAGTGTAAGAGGAATGCTAATACTAAACAAACTAGATAATGTTGTATATAAAAAATATCAATTTGGAAAAATGACTTGTTCAAGATTTTCAAGTAAATGAATACTCAACACAAAACCTATTGGATTTAGTCCACGTAGATCTTTGTGGAGCTATTGGTCTTAAGAACTATCATGGAGATAAATTCTTTATAATATTTTTTGATGACTATTCAAGGATGATGTCTAACATTTTTTTTAAAGAAAAAACATAATCATTTGATATGTTCAGAAAGTACAAAGATAGAGTGGAAAATGAAACTAGAAAAACATTAAAATGTCTTAGAAAAAATAGAGGAGGTGAGTTCACATCAAATGAATTCAGTTAGTATTGTGAAGAAATGGAATCAAAAGATAGTTGACAATACTAAGAACACCTCAACAAAATGGTAGTGTGGAAAGAAGGAATAGATCAATTGTTGAATGTGCAAGAATATTGCTAAGTCAGAATAATGTATCCTATAAATTTGGAGAGGATTTATGAGCACAAAATCCTATACTCTTAACAGCTTTTACAACTTAGAAAAGGATTAAACAAGACCCCATATGAAATTAGGTATGGAAGAACACCTAATGTAAGCTATTTTTGAATATTTAGTAGTAAATTATATATCAAGAAAGATGAATGGAATGGAAAGTTTGACACCAAAAGTGAAGAAGGAATATTTTGTGTTAATCAACCAAAAGAAAAGCATACAAGTGTCCAAAATTGAAGACAAATAAAATCATTGAAAGCACAAATGTGAAGATAGATGAATTTTCTAAATAGAATGAAGAAAATGGAAAAAGGAAGCTAGAGGAATAAAATAAGTTGATATACTTTGAACCTTAGAAAATAGGAACATAGAAAACAACTGTAGGGATCAATAAGAACCTATCAACAACACCTATCAATAGAATTAAACTAAAGAGAAGAATTTAAATAAAGAGACTATTAGACTAAAGAGTATAAGAATCAATCATAGCCTATCAAACATAATTAGAGATGGAAATGAAGGAGTATTGATCAGAAGTTAACTAAGAGAAAGGAATTCTACATGTTTGATATTGGAGAGAGAACCCAACATGATGAGAGATTCTTTGAAAGATGAAGATTATAAACAAGTTATGAAGGAAGAATGATCAAATTGAGAAGAATGGAACTTTGTCACTAGTTCCTAGACATAAGGACAAGAATGTTATTTTAATTAAGTGGGTGTTTAGAAATAAATTAAATGAAAGTGGAGAAGTGATTAGAAATAAAGCAAGATTAGTTTGCAAAGGTTATGCATAGGCAAAAGGATTGGATTATAGAGAGACATTTGCACCAGTTGCCATATTAGAATGAGTAAGAATATTACTAGCATATGAAACTTATAAAGACTTTAAATTTGATCAAATGGATTTGAAATCAGCATTTTTGAATAGAGTGTTAGAGGAAGAAGTCTACATTAAAAAACCAAAAGGTTTTTCTATAGAACAAGAAAAAGATCTAGTGTGTAGATTGCACAAAGCTTTATATGGACTTAAATAAGCACTAAGAGCATGGTATGAAAGGATACACTCTTATTTGATCATAATAGGATATTTTAGAACAAGCAATAATTAAAATTTTGATCATAAGACTAAAAGTTGAGATAGGGTCTTAATTGTTGAAATCTTTGTGGATGATAGAATATTTGAAGGAGATGAAGCATTAAGTGAGTCATTTACAAAAGAGATGAAGAAATAATTTTAAATGTCTATGATTGGAGAAATAAAATTTTCCATTGGACTTCAAGTACAATAAATGAAAAATGGTATTTACATTACTTAGTCAAATTACATAAAAGAAATGTGGAAGAATCTAAACCAGTGAGTACACCAATGGTTATCAGTGGTAAACTATCAAAATAAGATGAATCCAAGGAGGTGAATGAAACATTATATAGATTAATGATTGGGAAGATATAGTAGTAGACCAAACATAGCTCAAGTATTAGGAATTTTTTCAAGATTCTCATCACAACCTAAGGAATTACATTTGATAGTAGTTAAAAGGATATTTCAATATCTAAAAGGTACTCAAGATTTTGGTTTAAGGTATGAAAAGAAAGGAGAACTTTACCTTAAAGTCGATACAAATGAATTCTAGGGAGGCAATATTGATGATAGGAAAAGCACAAGTGTTGGAGGATTTTTCTTGGGAGAAAGATTAGTTTCATTAACTAGCAAGAAGCAGAACTACATATCATAATTGACCATAAAAACAAAGTATGTGGCAACTGTAATTAGTTGTCAACAAGTTGTATGGATAAAGAAAATTTTAGAAGGGATACAAGAACCAGTTGAAAAACCTATTTTTATACATTGTGAAAACACTAGCGTTATCAACATATTAAAGAATCCAATAATGCACTCAAAATTAAAGAACATAGCAATACAGTATCATTTTCTGAGAGAGAAAGTATAGAATAAATAATTTATAGTTGAATATATTTCAACTAAGGAACAAGTTATTGATATACTTACAAAGCCTTTTCCAAGAGAAATTTTTGATCACTTGAAGACAAAGCTAGGGTTTCTACCCCTATCAAAAATAAAAAAAGAAGATGTCATGTGCATCAGTTCATGAAAAGCCTAATAGAATATTTTTTGCATGGATAGACGTAGACAAGGGTTTCTCATGAGTGAGGTAGTCTAGAAAAGGAAATTAAATGAACATCATAATCAAAGTAAGCTTAGTAAAAGGTATAACACCTTTGGATTTTTTTCAAAGGGGGAGAGATTTGGTAATCAGGGGAATAGATATGAGAAGTAATAAAGAGACAAAAAGTTGAAAGAAGAATCCAAAAATATAGATCATATTGAATGGGGTAGATCAGTTTAGTGGCATTGGACTATATTGTTTATTCTTAGTTTTCCATCAATGCCAAAGGGGGAGATTATTGCCATGATTTATTTACAATTTTTTGATGGAATAAGAAATTTTTTGCATTGTATCCTTCATCAATTATACTATTTTTCATTGATGTCAAAGGGGTGACATTTTATTTCATCTTGTTACCATATCTTTAACAAGTCTATGGGTTGGAACACTGAGGAACCAAGGAGAGAATGGGGAAGGCATCTTATCAAGTGGCACCTAAAATGATCAACAAAAGAAATTTTAAGTTATGGATTATCTTATTAGATTATCAAAGATGTATGGCTTATTGGTGATGTTATTTTTTATCAGTAAAGCAAGAAAGTCAAGTCAAGTTTTAGGTTATGTAATGTAAGATTGATCAAGAAGTTTCCACATGAATGGAGAGATATCTTTGTGATTGTTAGATCTAGGTTTAGGTTTTGTGAAGTATAAGAGGAAAAGAAATGAGAAGGAAGAGAGAGAGAAGAGAATAGTAGTTTGAAGTGGGGAAAAGCTATTAGAGCATAGTGTGTTGAAGGAAAAAGGAAAATAATGAATGGTGTGTTTTCATATTGAAGAGCTTCATTAGATCTAATATAGAAAGATAGTATAAATCATAACCACTTTTTATTTTTGTTACTTTCTTACCATTGTGGCAGTCTAAATCCCTTAAAAGGGTGACCTTAATTGGCCTATTGTAAAACCTCTAACAAGGTAACATTCTTAGATTAGAGTGTTGAAAGCCATTAACAAGGTTACTCTTAGATGAGTAAAGATCCTAAAAAATTAGGAGGAAAATCCTATAACAAGGTACACTTAATAGTATTTTGTAACCATTAATTGGGAAAACTCCTAAGAGAGTGTATTCCATAAGAGTACAATATTTCTGAGTATTGTTCTCACACTATAGATTTCACCCAAAATTGGTTTCCATGAGATAAATCTTTGTGTTATTATTGTGTGGATGATTATATTGTAAATTTTGGTTTAAATGTTCACTTAATTGATAACAATCCTATTGGTAAACTATTCAAAAGTTAAAAGAGGGAAAAAATTGTTAATTTGGAGATTATTAACCCCCACCCCTTCTCTCAGTAATGTATCCTATACCTACATTATCTTATAAATATTATTTTACTATCAAAAATTAATTTGTAGCTAATATTGAAAAATAACATAACTGTAATTTTGAAAATAAAAAAGTATTGAAAGGAATATGTAATACAATGACACAAAATTTTGGGAAAAACTCTCCTTGGAAAACCCCCTAAGGGAAAACTAGTTCTATGGATGAGAAATAGATTAAGCTTTAGAAAGTTAAGAGTTATAAAATTCATTGCCTCTTATTGATAGAAATTTGATTTTCTTCCAATTCCTCATGTCAATATTCTCCCATTGTTATCCCCAATACTATCACTGCACCCTTTCTAACACTGCAAGACTATTTGACATTATTGTGAATTCATTTGTTAGCATTGCAAGAGATTCTACAAGTTATATTGTCCAAATTTCCACCAACCCCATTTTATATGACTTATTGGAAAATCAACATCTAAGATATTAAAAAACTATTTAACAAACCCTAAAAAAATAGTTTCTAGTTATTGACAAAAGGAGTTAATTAATAAATAATTGTCTTTACTCTAATAAATTTGTTTAGAAAGTTATTATTTACTAATTATTATAGAATAGACTAAAAATTGTCCAAGCTACCAAAACTAACATCCTTGTCTACTTCAACTATGGGAAGATCTTCACTATGCTAAGCTGAAGGGAGTACATTGGTTAACTAGACATTGTGGGATCCACAATTTACTGCTTGATTTGGCCATAAATGTGTTGAGACAAAATAAGTGCATTTTTTCTATTGAAGAATACTTGAAAGATTAAATTTTTTCCTAATGTAGGATTTTATTAGGAAAGAAATATACAAACAATGATGACATCTCAGAGACCCATCATGTTTATCTTTGCACATTCTTGTTGTCATAAAAATGGGGAATCACAAACACTTTAGTAGACTTGTTCATTGCTATGAGAGGATTACATGTTCTAAACTTGAGATAGACACAAATATCTTTATTTATTGAGAGCATTGAACATATGAAACTCCTCTCAAGGTGTTGAATATAGAGCATACATAAATCTTTGGGGTACCAAAGTGTGTGAGACATTTGAGAAGTCTCTTGTTTCTAACTCTGCAAATAGTTGGATGCAAGGAATTTCTAGTATGAATAAGTGAACTTAAATTCCTTGAGCATTTTTAATGTAATAATTGTGGTCACATGTGAAGGGTAATATCATAGATGGTCTCTTTGAGGGTATTGAGATCTAATCAGTTGTATCTCTCTTCTAAAGATTAGGGGGAATCCATGAGGTTAAAATATCTTTCCAAGATGGCTCATCTTCAAGAACTTTGAATAGTTGTTAGAGATGAAATGGAGTGGGAAGGGTTTTAAGAAGGGATCCTTCCACAACTAGTGAAGATGCATCATCTAGACATCTTCATTCAAGGATTAATATGATGGAAGCTTCAAAAGAATATGATAGCCATGAAATATTTGGAAAGTCTTAGACTAAAGAGGTTTATTCTTCCAAATTATATTTTTGGTCTAGGAAATCTCAAGGTACTCAATGTATATTAGTGTTATGGTAGAGATTATTCAGAGTGGGAAAGAATGCCCAACCTAGTGATTTTGAGGGTGTGTTTTAATGGAAGGTGTAGATAATTGCCAAAGTCATTTGGAAATTTTGGAGGGTTTCCAAAAATTTATGTATTGATAATAGAAGAGTTCAATGAATTGGAGGAGGGATCCATGGCATGTATTCAGGAGCTGCTTCTATTTTGATGTTTCAAAGTAAAGAAAATGGGAGGGGAATTAGAGAACTTGAAAAGACTCAAGATCTTCTATTATAAATATTTAGGGACCACTACAAATGAGGAAAAAATTCAAGGAAGGTGGAGAATATTGGAATAAAATCAAATCCAAATATTTTGAGGTAAATATTGTAACATAGGGTTGAAATATGCTTTTAAGTTGTAAACATTGCATTTATGTTGATAGCCATTTTCTTGTATATAATTCTTCCACTATATATTTTCTTACACTATTTTACCAAGCATATCTTTATTTATCAAAAATATATCCCTTTGACTCGTATTTCATAAAAAACCATTTAGTCATGGATAAAGACCAACCTTATGACAATGAATGTCTAGTAAGTAATTAATGTAATACCAAGAAGTGAGTCAACTAAGTCAAGGGTTGAATCCATAGATTAACTATTAAGTATAGAAGATTATTTATGTCACCTATTACCTACTCTATTTATTGCTAACGAGAGACATGATCAATACTTTTGGAAAGAGTTTGAACACTCATAATTGGTATATCATACATATTTGTATATCACCACTACCCACAACTTCAGGATATCATTTTCATAATATATAGTGTTGACCAATTCACTTACCATGTGTTGAGTTAGAACAATTAGTTAGATAATGATAAAATACCATATCCTAGATTAAAATAAATATAGAGAGAGAAAATGAGTCACTCCATAGCCCATAGTATATCTCACATTATGATGGAGCCTATTGGAATAATCATTTCAAATCCCTAACTACCATATTTACTAAAGTATTCAAATAATATGAGGTATATTATAGAATCTTCTTACATTTTGAAATCAAGCATAGAGTTGATGCCTACTTCCTAACCATATAGGATCTTGTGGATATGATGATTGACATTTTGGAAAGGGAAAAAAATTATATGAAATTACTTTTAAACTATTTGATGGAGAAAGAAAAAGATATGGCCTAGATGGCAAGTAGAAATGAAAACCATTGTCCCCTTTAGCCATAAGCATCACATTTTGGGAAAACTATTATGATGAAAATGAACACAAAAAGAAAATTCATAAGGAAATTTGTATAACAAAACAATATGCTTCATACACATAAAGATACTTTAGAAGCTTAGGTCATTGAGATGACTTCACTTGCTATGAATAGTATAAAATATTTAATGAAACTATCTTGGGTATTAGGGGACACAAATTTGAATTATTTTCATTATAAATATAAACAAAAGAATGTGCAATGAGAAAATAAATGGATAAACATGGTGTGCATTCCCCTACCTAATATCTCGCATTTACTCTACCATGGCTACAAAAGATGAAGACCACAAGAAAATATTACATGTATTATAATTCAAAACATGCCTTCTTATGTATTTATCTATGATAGTATTAAACATAATCATGAAAGACATGTTATGTGATTATAAGTATGCATGTGTACACAAAATTTTCTATTATGAATGGAAACTCATAATATGGTATATCATACATATAAAAAAAATTAATTAGTGAAAATGGATGTTTAAGGAGCCCTAAAACACTTTACAATTAGGTTTGAGTGGCAACCTAAAAACCTTGAAACTAAAGATAATCAAGACCACATACTAGATGAAACAAGTGTTAGATCATGGTGATTGATTAGAAAAGTACTGTACATACTTCATAAATTCTTTGGGGCTGAAAAAAATTGGGCCCTATTTCATCGAGATTTTGGGCCAACATTAATTATTAATTATAACCCAAGCGGTAAAAATATTTGTATAAAAGGGCTTAAGGTTAGGGATTGTTTTGTTGTTGTGATGCAAAAATTGGTTCTTGCAGTGGTATTGAGATGTAAGGGATTACGAAATGTAATCAGGCTATAATCACTGGATTGTAATAATATCAGACTTGCTATTTGGTAGACGTAGCCCAAGGATTGGGTGAACCACATTAAATCTTGGTGTCTTGTGTTATTTTCTGTGTGATCTATTATTTTTTGATATTGTTTATATTTGCATGTAATTGTTGTTTTTGTCTATGGTTTAATCCTAACAAAAAGATAGGACAAGACAAAACAACGTTGAGAAAAAATGGGAGACCAACAAGACAAGTTGCAATACATATAGTTACTACAATGTTTATGATTATCTTTCTTATGATTTTATTCTCTTTTATCATTCAATTTTTAACTTTTTAAAATAGACTAATTCAAATGATGGAATATTGATTGTAAGTTTTTTTTCTTGATTCCTAATGAATTTTGATGAACGATATAATTATTTCATATGTTACTTAATGTTGATTGAATGATTGTGGAATCCATAGATAGATGAGTGATGATTGAGGTATTGAGTAGGTGTTAATTTGATGTATTATTGAGTGATGATATAAAATGATCCTTCAATAATTTCTCTTATGTATTATTCATAGAATGGGCCCCACCATTCATACAATTTAGTTAGTACTTTTCATTTTGGCC
This sequence comes from Cupressus sempervirens, assembly GCA_028749045.1. NCBI lineage: Eukaryota > Viridiplantae > Streptophyta > Pinopsida > Cupressales > Cupressaceae > Cupressus > Cupressus sempervirens. The sequence goes on from CM053786.1 coordinate 470,828,247, forward strand.
TTTCATAGTAATGTTATATTATTTCCCAACTTTATATCCCTTGGGTGCCCTGCTCAAATGGAACCTTTTTCTCTTTCTATCTTTCAATGTGGCCCATAATCAGATCTCTTTATTATATTTTCCCATTGTGATGGTTATACTCTCACACATTTCTCATCCTTCAAAATAGTGGCAGCCCTTTCTCATTCTAGATTACCTATTGGAAGTTACTTCCTAACCATTATCCCCTTCTTCTTACTGCATTCCTCAATTCATGCACTCCATTTTATGTAGACAACAACTTCCATATATCTCAGTAATATCAATTACTATGACTACCTTATTTATGATGATAATTTATACCATGCTTTCTATAAGAGATAATGCACATTATCACATTGATTACTCATTTATAGGAAACGTGTTGAATGGCCTTAATTTGACATAAGTCCAACCTTATTCATTAACCTCTTTATTGTGTATTGCACACTTAAGTGACTATTTAGGGAAGACATATAAAACTAGAGAGAACAATAAAGATATTAGCTTATTCAACTAATGCTTAACACTCATGGCTCCATAACAATCATTGGTTCAACTGATAGAAAAAAATAAGATTTTTTAATTTGGCAATATACTTCTTACTAAGGAATCTTATAAAATGATCTACAATAATAGTTTACAACTAGTTGATGAAGTGAGGATATAAATGATCTCAATGGGAAGTAGAAAGATGAATATGTGTCATGTTTAGGCACAACCCTCATTTCAAGAACAATATTATAATAAATATAAAATTAAAAAGACAACATAAAAAATACTTTCTTTTTTTAAAATACAAAGTTACCTTTTTTACACAAAGACACTTCAGAAGGTAAGGTATGTTAGATAACTAGGGCGGGGGGGGGTTGGTCGAGGGTGAAATAGTTATAATCAGTTATACTACAAGCCTTTAAAACATTTTTCATAAAACTTAAACTCTTTAACCTTTTAGATCATTGTCTTGGTAAACATATCAAACATTCAACTTTATTTCACCAATAAACTATTAACTTAATATATCGAATATCAAAGTAAACTTTCCATATTATACCAAGTTACAACAATAAATAGTAAAAATGAAATAACATGAAACATAATAAGCATTCCCACAATTTTGACACAAGTATTTAGCATGGAAACCCTATTATGAGAAAAATCACCTCAGATTGGCAACCAAAAAATTTCACTCTTTTGAAGTGAGTTCTGTTAGGAGCCTACCTTATATTAAAGGTTACAAACACATTGTCAAATATGAACTTGTTAGAGGATTTTCACCAAAGATCATCTAGACCTTATCACTCCTAAAATGTCTATAGATTGGCCTAATCTAAAGGACTTACAAAATATTCAACTCATTGTCACCACACACTAGATTTACAATTAAGACTATTAGGTCCACTCAGTTTAGATTTTTTCTGCTACAATGATTAGAGAGAAATAGTGAAGTGATCTGTTAGAATTTGTACTACCTTTTCTTGTTTAGATATTTATTTTTTTCTATTTCTTTCCTATGTTTTTCCTTATGTTTCCTCTTGGAAAATCCACTCAATAACACATCAACTTAGCACTTCTCTTGCTTGATCTGCACAATGTAGTTCTGCTCTATTAGCCTCTGGCTATCAACTGTAATCACCAAAAATGAACAAGATGTTCATCCCTTAAATAAAAAACATTTTTCCACTTCATCATATATTTCCATATTTTTTTTCTTAATCACAATCACCTGGTCTCCATCCATCTCAAGTTCATTGAATCTAGACACTCTGGTAACATGCCTTCACCTAAAAATTTTGCTTCTTTTGAATTTATTAAATCTCCTTCATCATATCTTCTTTGAATTTCTCTAGTCATTGATCTCATAACTAATTGCGTCCTTATCCTTGAAACTTCTTGAACAAACTCTTTTATTTTCATCAAATGTCATCCTCGGATTAAATATTTTCTAAAAAAAAATTCCTTTTCATGCTCGGTTAACACTATACTTCACTCAACCAATACTAGGCTCAGTTAATATTATCCATCCTTCACTTCTCCACTAGGTACTCAGTGCCAATTGTAGCCTCTCAATTAATACTAGGATTCTTCATTCACCAACCAAACTGTCTTGCTTATACATGATCTTAGTCACTTCTTCAAATCATGTAGAACAATCAAACCAGCAGTATATTGTCAGAGACTAACTCATTAAGTGCCCACTGAGTACCAAGCACTTATCATCACTTACATCACCATTGTACTTTCTTCAAATCCTCTTAATCAATCAAATGATATGACACTACTAAATTAGCATAATGTCTCACTAGTTAAGGCTTGAAATCAATAACAACATAATAACTGATATGACTCTTTCACATACATTAACAACATTATTGCTTGGGGTTAACAAGGTCATTGGCATGACTTTAGATTAATGTTATGATTTATTCAAAATATATGATGGACCTATCTTTGTTATGTGTAGTTAGAGTTGGTATAGTGAGAATTAGAAAGATAAATATAAGGTCATGTAAGGATTCACTATATGGATAAAAAAAAATTTCCTTCCAATCATGGAAGGTTTTGGAATCCTATTGCTAAAGACATGTAGTGTTTTGATCATGTAAACTACAAATTTTCCTACGTACAAGACATGCAACACACCAATTCCATAAAACCCTAATCTATAAATGTATGAACAAAATTTATGTTTAAATAGAGTTATAACTCAAAAAAGAGGAATGGTTAAAACCTTATTATTTTTAACAATTTTATTAGTCTAATGTGTTGTCAATTACCCACAATATATAGCTTGCGGCATATGTACAATATATTGTGGGTTTTTTGTTTGCCGCTAAAACTCTTATGTATTTTTCCATCAATGACAATACCATAGTATTTTCATTTCATTTCCTAAGCATTATGTGAAGACATTTGATTTTTGTGTGCCCTCAATTATGTTTATTGTCAAAGGCATTGGATTCTTCACTTAAATTGGGTCAAATTTGATAACCATAAAATAGTGGCTAGAACCAATGATATTAACACTTTTATCATTTTTGACAAATATATAGACAAAAAATAATAAAATATTTTTTTCTTATTCATTCTTTATAGCACTTCTTTCTCTAATTGTCTTGTCATGTCTCCCTCAACAAAACAAACATTGTTTGTTTTCACTCAAAGTGTAAACCAAAAAATAAAAATTCTTTTATACTCTCTCAATACAATTGAATAAGAATGAGTAAGAGTAACAATAAAAAAATTATTATTCATTTTAATAATTATACAATAATTATTATTTTTAATTATTTTCTCTTTTTTTTTTTAGAATACAACTTGACTCAAACTACCTACAAAATTTGTGCAACATATATAGACTGTCATAGTTTTCCTGTAACAATTAGTTTTTTGGGTGGTTAGTGTTTTTTAATCATTTTCATCATGTCACCTACCAAGATCCATCATTCTATATCAAGCCATCACATCAACAGTAGTTCAAAGTTCCTAGCAATTATATGACATCAAATGTGTTCCTATATCATGGAATGTCCACTCAAAATTTTACCTTTATTTTTTCTTGTTACCCCACCCTTATGACCAAATGGCTTAAACATAAGATATTGAGACTTGATTCTCAGGCTAAAAGTGTTAAATAAACAAAGTTGGCTTAGTTTTTCCAATATTATTATTTTTCTTTAGTGTGTGATGTTTAAGGGTGGCCCCTTATGACAACTTGATTTCACATCTTTCTTTTTATTCACAAATTACACCGCTCATTGGGGTTTATCAAAGATGTCAGTGTTTGTTTAGCTTTCATATTTGCTTTATTTCTTGTATTCGTCAAAATGATCTAACTAGTGAGATGTAGACAACACAAAATGCATTGCAAGTAAAGAATACATCACTTGAATTTTTTTTAGAGAAAGAATTGAGGAAAAGGGAACATAGATTCATATGAGGAAAAGTTGAGGAAGGATCACATGTCTAATCAATTTAATGCTTTCTTCTTCAACTTTGAATTGGTGAAGCTATTCTCTTTAGTTTTTATATTGTTTATTTATCTTATTCATTTCTCCTTGAAAAATTCTAACTTGTGTACACTTAGGTACCAAGAAAAGCATCACAACTAAAGAATAGTTAACAAAAAATTCAAAAATATAAAGGGAAGAAGAGAATAGTGAACAATATTTCCTTGAATACTTTTTAAATGCTCATTCTTACATCAAATCCAAGCTTATCAAATCTAGTATTTTTTTTTTTCTATGTACCAAGTGACTTTATTTTTGCTAGTATTTAGACGAATTTGTTTTATGTGCATAGAAGCTTGAGAGGAAATTTTTAGTTCAATCTCATTTTTTTAAGATGGCCTTTGTAATTGGAGAAGCTCTTTTGGGAAAATTTTGTGAGATGGTCCTTTTGAAGTCCATTAGGACAATGATAGAGGTAGCCAATCTATCATGGCTCGACTTGATAGACTCCTATTATCTAGTACATTTACTGACTTTTGGACTTTGTTGAGTAAGTTGGATACATCTCGACTTAGGTCATTCTAATTTGAAGTTTTATTAGACATGATAATTGATAATTAAATGATTTATTTTGACTTATAATCTTGTGTTATCATGTTGTTATGATAATGATTTATTTAGTTATCCATATACATTTTGATAATAATGATGTAAATATTCTATGAAGTGAAGAATTTTGCATAACTATTTGATTAAATAAAATTATAATATGGTTTTATGGACTTACTAATGAGAATATCTAGTGGTTTGAGATGTTTTATAGGCTAAAGGTGGAGGTTTGGTTGAGGTAGAGGAGGATAGCTCCTCAAGGGGATGAGATCAAAAATGTATTGTTGCACATACCACTTAGTTGTCAAAGTTTTATATTTAACTTCAGTTCCTAATTATGTGTGTGCAAATGCAAATTTATTTTATTATATTAAGTAATCTTAATTATTGTCTCTTCATAATACAAATTTATGTTAATATTAAATGGTATTTCATTTTCATCGATTGAGAAGAGGTTGCTACTATAGATGCATACTTTTTAAATGCTCATCCTTACATCAAAGCCAAGATTATCAAGTTTAATATGTTGTTTAATATACATTTTCAAAAAGAGGGGATTTTGGGTTTGAAAAGAACAACACAAAGAATTGGAAAAGGTTTCTAGGAAAATGAAAGAAAACATAATAGAGGTTTCTTCTGGCTAAGTACATAGATAATTTGGAGGCTACCATAAAAAAAAATTTAGACTTGGCAACACATCAAGAAGAGCTAGAAATGTTAATGGGAAAATTAATCTAAGTTCCTCTTCAATTTATTTGAGATTAAAGAAAAAAGTCTGTATTTATTATTAATTTCCTTGTCATTATATTTTCCAAGTTTCTTGAATCACAATCTAATGACAAAACCTATTATACATACTCCAACTTCATTAGGAAGGGAGCATTTCTCTAATAGAGCTCTTGTTTACAAAGACTTATTTCTTTGTCATTTTTATCTATGGAAAAATTAATTATAAGCATACTTGGTATTTTTTTTAAGGAAAACAAGCTTGAAGGGGATCTAAAACCCTTTGACATTCCCAACTCATCAAAAGATAGACATTGAAACCCTAAGACAAAACAAACCTAAAAAGATAGGTCAAGTATGAAAGAAGATCTATCCCACTGACAAGAAAACAAAAGGACATGTTTTGAGAACATGGATCTGTACCCCAAAAACTCAACCTAACAATAATAAAAAGTGAGACTATCTAGCACCTATTGCCCAAGGGAAAGAAACAACATCAGCCTTAAGATTTCCCCTTAGATCCCAACTTGTGAGATCTAAGGGACATGTCAAAAGGAAGAGATGGTTTCCTAGAATTTTTATCTTTGATAGTAACCCATCCATCTTCCACCTTAGGTGCCTTGGCATATTAAGCCAAAAAATCTTTAGATGCAACAAAAGAAGAGCCCACCCCAATAGAAAAAAATTTCCCATCACAAGAGTTAGTAGCCTCCCTAGGGGAGCTAGTGACAACTGAGTCCACAAAATAATCCGCAACCACAAGGGTAGACCTAGCAATCTAAACTGCAATGATTGGTTGATATAATTCCACCCACCTCCCTCCCCCCCCATGCCAAAATTGAGCCATCAAGCTTAGTAGAAGAAGAGGGCACCTTTGGTAAACCCAAACTAGCACTGGCAAGACTAGCAGGAACACTACTAGCAATAGCACTCTAACCAGGATTAGCAACCATCAACTAAGCTTGAGAAGGGTCAATGTTACTTTCCTGACACTAAACAACAGTCGTGTCATCTATGGAATCTCACCCTTGAAGTGTAGATTTCTTGACCACTGAATAATGTTGCACTGAAACTCCGTGCCACTATGAGGAGGGTTTCTTGGACATCCCACACTTAGCTACAACATGTTCAATCCTATAACATTTTCTACATCTGAAAGGAAGCCCTTCATAATCCAAAGATTGGATCCAAGATCCAAATGGAGTTCAAAGTTTAATCTTAACTGGAAGACAATTAGAAGCATCAATATCAACAAGAATCCTTGCAAAGGTTGAATGCAAGATATCAGAAGAATTAGATTACACTATTAGGAACTCACCCAAGGCCTCACCAATACTCTCAAAAATAGAATCCTATCAGAGATGAAGAGGGAGGTTGGGGAAACATACCTAGATAGGCATTTTGCAAAAAGATTCAGAAGTAGGGTTGAAGGCCTTGTACCATATTTTTACCATAAGAGGGAAAAAAAATATCCCATGTGAAGAAATGATCACATAGAATAGTTTTCCTATCATCGGAATTATCAAATGTGGCAATAAAAAAGCCTTTCACCAGGGGGAAGATCCGGATAGATTTAGTGAGAAAAGTGGTTCCAAGTTTTTGACAATCCAAGCATGAAGCTCCTTAAGAGAAAACCTAAAACCATTGAAATGAAAAATAAATACATCCTTTTCTAGAGCCTCTTCCCTTTGCATAATCTCAAAAATAGTTTCATCATCCAAATCAACAAAAATAGATTTTTGAGTAGGAAAGGGTTTGGACACTGGTAGCTTAGTTCCAACCCCAAAACCCACAACTTTACAAATAGCCTCAAGATAGGAGGACCCATTGGTACCCCCCAAACCCCCCACAACAACTTCCTTCCAAGCCCTAGCCTCATAGGAGATTGCATCATCTATAGCAGAAGCCAACAGAGAAAGACTAGAAAAAGGAAAGCCCTTACTAGAACCCTCAACCGTTGAAGGAGGATAGATCAGGTGATAGTCATCCACCATAGTCCCTATAGAGGTAGACTTGGTCCTACTTGCAATGTCATTAGCGATCACAATAGCAAAAACCCCAATCTTATCTGGGTTGAACAATGAATTAACAACAACATGCAACATGCACGGCTAAGCTCGAGCACATGTAGGGATTTTTGAAATGGCCATGTGTGGGTGTGGATAGTGGCAGTGTGATCCTCAATTTGTTAGATGCTCCCTAATCTTAGAAACAATAATGTTATAATCTTGTTTGGTTGTTGGAATTAACAAATATTGCATTTGTCTTATATCCACAATTTGTCAAATGTTATATTTTTTAATTTGAAATTGGGTTTTGTTGAGCGGGAAAAATAAAATATTCAAATTTGACTTAATTCTAATTCCACCTCTTGAGATGGAATGAACAAATCCTCATTTCAAACCATAATTGGAATTTGAAACTTATATTCCAATTCTGATTTAACACATCTGTACTAAGAATTTTTTTTAATTAGAATCTTTTCTTACTAATTTCAATTCAATTCCCCAAACAAACAAGCCTTAAAAGTTTAATAGATTTCATGAAAGTTATAAATCTAAAAATGATTCTTCCCAATGACTTAAAATTGAAGTAAATGTTTATTTGTTTTTCTTTTTATAAATGCCATTGTGAAGGGTTGTGTTTGCACATTTAAATTTTGTTTATTATTTTTGAAATAAACGATATTAGGAACTTATATGTTTAAAAAGTGGATTCTACAGCTATTAGAAATTCTTATTTTTCAAACCCATAAGAAGCAAATGAAATACATTGGTATTGATGGTTTGAGTGTGAGTTTTAGTAATGAACAAAATACTTATTTTAAAAAGTGGATACCACTGAGTATGGGGGTTGATCATCAACCATATTTTTTTCTTTTTTCTTTTTTTCTTTTTGGACCTAGATGGAAAATAATGTTGATTGGTTAACTTCAGTCTTATTTTTGTTTGAGCCTTTCTAAACTCTTTTTACTTACATTAGAATACATTAAAAAAAATTGAGTGGTAGGAAAATATCTTGTAAGGATATTTAAGAATGTTGGTAGTTTTTTTTTAAATCAGTAGTAAGGTCCTTTGCAATTAATAGAAATTATGGTATTGAGTAACTTGAATGGCTCTTGTTGGAAAAAAAACATTGAATGTTGTGTAGATATAGATTAGTTATATGGAAAATAAATTTCAAACCTTTACATTTTCATCTTATATTAGAGAAAGGATACAAACTTCTTCTAATGTTTTTGGAAGATATAGGTATGAGAAAGATATATCTTTTCATCATATCCTTGTTGAGAAAAGATAGGTTCTTATATTTTGTAAATATTTTTTCTTTCTTTTTCTTAGCGTGGCTATGAGAAAGGAAACTTTAGGAAATGGTGCTAAAAATGGATTGGGTATGAAAGGGTAAAATTGATGTTTTTTAAGTGCTAGTCAAAGTTGGGTACTTAATTACTTTGGCAAAAATATTTATTGCATGTGTTTCTTTAAATATGTTAGTTATTATTTTAAATATTTCTATCACATTTGTGTTTAATTCTACTTAGACATGTGTAAAGTAGATGGTCAAATAGGCACACCAAATTCCTTCTGATCCACCAATACCAAGTTGCTAGGCTTATCAAGTAGGTAGGTGCACTCTTCATTTTAAGATGAGCCCTAGGAGAGCTAACCAATATATGGTTGGCCAGAAAAAATGGCTAAATAACAGTCTCAACTCATATTTGTAGATGGACAGGCACATTTGATGGCTTAGGAGATAGGGTTATGCATATGGGAAGTTCTCTAATGACATTATTGTATCACATTTTAGTTTGACCTTCATGATCTTGTATTTGTTGTAGGTATAGTAATCTATGTTGTACTTTTGTGATGTATTGATGCATGACAAGTCGGTCGCTATCCTTTGTGGTATTTGTTACTTTCATTGTATATTTTAGAATTTGTATGTTTGACTTCACATGGTTATCTATTTGACTTGGTCATTGTTTTATCATTAGATAGTTTGGTCAAATTATTGTATTTAATTTTATGAATAGAATATAATTTTAAGTTGTCTAGTCTTAGCAATAAATTGGCTTTAACTTATGTGTTTGACTATGAAAATATTATAGCTCTATACTTATGTGGAATTTGTATGAGAATTTTGATATTTACATATTGCATTAGATTTATGTTTAAATTCTAGGTCCTTGGTCTAATATTCTTAATTTTGGTATGTATGCTTGGTGCAAGATTTAATCACTCATCATAATGACCAAAAATAGCAACTGGGTGAAAACTAGTATTGAACAAAATAATGAGCCTTATATATGGCTAGATTATATATTGGCCCTTTTGATTGAAAAAGGAAACCTTTTATAGAGATAATGTAATCATATGGATCATCTTGAGGATGATTTAGTAGATACACAAAATGAGGAATCTTAGAGGATCAGTAGTTGGAAGCTTAGAGGAAAGAAGAGAAGGATAGGAGGAATAAGGAACCATTGAAAAGAGATGTTGATCATAGAGCTATTGATGTAGCTAATAACATGGTAGAATTACAAAAGAGATGAGAAAAGACCTCAAGGAGGTAATTCCTTCTACCTTTAGACCATTGGTGATGATGTTGAGGCATGGATTATAACAATGGAGAAGTATTTTCATGTTCAAAATCATTATTTTGAGTGTATGGCTATGTGGGGTACTTTTTGGTTGATTGGAGAAGGCATGAGATGGTTAGATAACAAGATGGAAAGGTAGATACTACAACCTATAGATATTACATGGAGAATTTCTTGGTATTATTCTATTAGACGTGGTTACCATACTTATTTTATGATTAGAAGGTGGTTGAATTTTAGAACATAGTTCAAGGTGTGCTGAGTGTTATTTAGTATCATAAGAAGTTGTGATTTGGTTAATTATGTACCTTAGCACCAATAGGATAAGTGATTTAGAACTCACAAGTTAATTCTTGGGTTGCATTTAGAGATTGGTTCAAAAGTTGATATGCATTAACCCGAGACCATGGACTTTGCTTTTAGAAATGCCCTAAGATAGGAACAATAATTATTGTAGGTACCTATAATAAGGATAACTCAAAGAAAAAAATGCTTCCTAAGTTTCAAGAGGAATTTTCAAATAGAAAATAGAAGGATGTTAAGTGTCAACATGTTTAGAGTGTGAGGCGAAGAAGTTGAGGTAATATTGGAAGGGACTCTAACAATAAGACTCTGATCAAGCCTAAGGGAAAATAGGGAACACAAGATGGTTTTTTTACTTGTGGAGGTGACCAATATGCTAGTGCATTTCTTTAATGTACAACCCATGGTACAGAGATGAGAAAGATCCACAAACTCAACATCAAATTCATATCGCAGTTGACCAAGCAAGTAGGTTTCTAGACCACACAGGTATTCAAATGGTTGGTATGATATTTGGTCATAATGTTTCCATTTTGATAGATATAGGAGCTATTGAATGATTTATAGATCCTCTAGTTGTATATCATTTACCATTTAGACTAGGTTATATGTCAGAACCATAACTGGTAGAACATAGAGTAGGGCTCAGGGTGGAGTAGTTTTTAGCTTGTAGTAAGTTGGAACTCCCAAATTTTCAAACACAACTAAACATCTAGGTATCCCCTTTGGGATCCTATGATGTCATTTTGGACATCAATTCATTGAATGAGCATAGAGGAATTATAGTAAACTATAAAGATAAGGATGTTAAATGTCGAGATGATATAGGTAAGCCTACAATAGTTTGGGGTGTGAAAATCCGTATTCAGATAAGATAGATTTATTCTAGCAACTAAAAAGGGAAAAGAGGAAGGGGTGCATGATGTATGTTTCATATGTAAAGGATCTTGATATTCCTCTTAGTATAGAAGATTATTCTATCTAATAGGAATTCCATGATGTCTTTCTAGAGGAATTATCTAAATTGCCTCCAAAGAGAGAGTTTGACTTCTTTATTGATTTGATGTCTGAAAGTAAGCCTCAATCCAAGTCTCTATACCAAATTATTACTACTGAGATGTATGTACTAAAGGTGTTGTTGTAGGAACTTTTAGATGAAGGGTTCATATGCCCTATTATATCACAATGGAGGGTCCCAATGATCTTTGTGAAGAAGGAAGATACGTTATGAGTGTACATTAATTACAGAATAGTCAGTCAGGTAACCTTCAAGAAAAAATACCCTCTTCCATGAATAGATGAGTTGTTAGATCAAATGAAGGGAGAAATAGTGTTATTAAGATTGATTTGAGATCTAGGTATCATCAATGTTGGATCAAGGAATAAGACATACCCAAAACTACTTTTAGGACAAGGTATGGGCATTATAAATTTTTTGTCTTACCATTTATTTTAACTAATACTCTGTAATGCCTAAAAATCATACACCTCATGTTAAATAAAAAATTTTATTGGATAAAATTATCACTTAATAAACTATTAATTAAATATTTTTCTCACAAATTTTTTAGACTATTATAACTCACATTGCTCTAACTTGTTACTAATAGTTTTCCTACTTGTAGTAGAGAATGCCAAACTCAAAAATTTAGAACCATAATATGATCATAAAATATTCAATATACTTGAACTATTGAAAATTAAATTTTAAAGGAGAAAGATCTACATTCTTAGGAGACATAAGCTATCCTTTATACCAAGTATAAATGTGATAGTTTTTTTTTGTTTGGTTTGATTAAGGTTTCACTATAATGTACATTAAATGAATTGTGTCCTACTCAAGCTTGTCTATTAGATTTATCTTTATCGAAAAAGAAGCATGCATCACATTACTAGATGCATTATAACAATATTCACCTGTTAAATTTAATATGATAAATAAAGGACTTATATGCTTAACTACTACCCATGCAAATTAGACACATTCAACTAATTAAACTTTTCCAAGTGTTGATTATATTTATTCATTAGAATAATGTTATCAAATAGAGAATGTGTTCTTGGAATAAAACACAACACATTTAGTTACTCTAGAATACTCATGCGATAGAAATAGTTTGATCACAAGGGTCCTTTATTTGAGAGTAGCAACCAGCGTAATACTAATATTAGAGTTAAAATTTAAATTTATAATATTTTTTAAGTAATGAGTAAGAAGTTAAAAAAGTTGAGACCAAATAATAATCATCAAAAGATTTAATATTATTAGTTTTAATTATTTTATGGAATATAGAATAAAATAAATTTTCATTCTACTTTTATGATATTTATGATAAATCTAGAGCATAATTTAATTACTAAAATTAGTAAATGAAGATAAAATGTAATAAATCTTCATTATATATTTGTGGGCAAAAATCTCTTCATAAAATGGAAAGTTTTCTTAGCTATTTATATAATAAACAAAGTGGATCTTCTATCTATTATTTTTGTTTTCATTTTAAAGAGAAGATCATGATTTATATATATCTTGTCTATTTTATAAAGTAAACAAAATATAGCATCTTTCTATTAATTAGAATAGAAAATATGTTTTTCTATTATTTTAACTTTAGAAAAACATCTCACGCTAATCTCTATCCAAAATGCTAAAGAGAAAACAAAGTCAAACTTTTTTTTTGCTAGATTCAAGAGAATGTAGTGATTTTTTTTTCCAAATTTGTTGTTGTTTTGGACTACAAACTATGCAGATCATGAAGATCAAAATTTTGAAAAAAAATATATGATGTTTTTTATTTTTTTTAAATTGATCAATTGTACAATTTAGATGGAAGATAGCCACGTCTATTAGTTATTACTGTGAGAAATGAAATCACAAACCTTAAAATTTCACTCAACACATGAAGGTGTTGAGTGATAGTTTTGTTGGGCAACCAAAGGGTGCTGAGTGACAGGAGGGTGCTAAGTTAGCTTGACACAAGAGGAAGTTGAGTGACCTCGACACTCAAAGGGAAACTCAGTACAAAGGAATGCCGAGTGAGCTCAACAACAAGCAATGCCAAGTGAGCTCGATAACCACTACAAAGTGGTCCTCAGTGGAAGTGGATGCCGAGTGAGCTTAGTAATAATTGCAAAGAGAAAACTCAATCAAAGACAAGACCGAGTGACTAGACTTAAAACCTAGATATTTTCACCATTAAAAATAGAGGACCGAAGTATGAAGCTTTCAACAATAAACTTCTCAAATATAATAAATAAATGAAGAATAATAGATTCAAGTATGCTTGCTTACTTTCTATTCAACTTTGATTAAAACTATTACAAAATTTAGGAGCATTTGGCTTCAACTAGAAAACCCTAAAATAACCTTGAAATCTTCAAATTTAAACTTACAAGTTACAGCTCTAACGATTGCATACAAAAAAGCTTGGAGCAATCACTGCTTCAAAGGACAAATGCAATAAACAACTAACTTACAAAATGACAAGAGAAGAAACATGTGTAACTACAGGCATGAAACAAACTTCCTTCTGTCTTTTAAATGACTAGATATGTTGATCAATTTCTTTCTTCTTCCTTCTTTTCTCTTCTCTGCAACACTCTGATCTGTTGAGCTTCTACTTCTTCAATTGAATGAATGAGACTAATTCATTCCTTTTGTCTCTTGCCAAAAAAAATTTCCCCTCTTTTCCAAATTTGAAAAACTCACCTACCCGCATTAAATTTTTTGATCATTCTGTTGGTTGTTAGGGTGGTAGGTGGGCGTTTGGCTCTAGGGACAAACAACTACAGCATTTAATATTTGAACACTCCCCATTTGTCCTAAGCCAAACAAACAAGGATCACTACTGATCCAAATCAACTACACCAAGACTCTCTCTTAGGTATAAAAAAGTTCCAATGCCTAAGGGCTTTGTAAAAATGTCTGGTAGTTGTTGCTCAGACTTGCAAAATTCCATTTTGATATCCCCATTCTCCACCAACTCTCTGATGAAGTGATATCTAATCTCAATATGCTTGCTTCTCCCATGGAAGAGTGGATTCTTGGACAGTGCAATTGATGAGCTCTTGTCACAATAAATTGTGGTTCCAACCTCTTGCCTTTCATTCAAATTTGTCAAGATCCTCCTTAAGCAAATAGCTTGACATGCTACTACATTTGCTTCTATCTATTTAGCCTCTACTTTAGATTGAGCAACAATAGGTTACTTCTTGGATACCCATGAAATAGCACCCGATCCCACATGGAACATGTATCTGTAAGTGCTCTTCCTATCATCTAAGCTTCCAGCCCAATCACTACCTGTATAACCAACCAATTTGAAATCATTTGTTGCAGTATACAAAATTCCAAATCCCTTGATACCATTCACATACCTTAGGATCCTCTTTCCCACTTGCCAATGGAAATCCTTTGGTGTTTCCATAAATTTGGAAATCAAACTTACTGCATGCATTATGTCTAGTCGAGTTGCAGTTAAATACATCAAGCTTCCAACCATACTCTTGTATAGTGTTGGATTCACACTTTTGCTACGATCTTCCTCGCTCAACTTCAAGCCTACTGTTGTTGGTGTTGGGGTTGCCTTACTATTGTACATTTTGAATCTCTCCAAGATCTGCCTTGCATATTTTTCTTGAGAGATGAAGATGCCATCATGCATTTGTTTTACTTCTATGCCTAGAAAATACTTCAAGAGACCTAGGTCTATCATTTCAAACTCATTTTTCATAGTCTGTTTGAACTCATCAATTAGGAAATTGTCATTTTTGGTGAAAATTAAATCATCAACATACAAGACAACAATAAACACATTACCATTTTCTACCTTAATGTAAAGTGTGGGCTCACCCTTGCTTTTGCTCAAGCCATTGCTCATCAAATATGAGTCAATCCTATTGTACCATGCCCTCGGAGCTTGCTTGAGCCCATAAAGAGCTCTTTTCAATCTATACAGCTTGTGTTCTTCACCTACAAGTTCATAACTAGGTGGCTACTCCACATAAACTTCTTCCTTCAATACACCATTTAGGAAGGTAGACTTCACATCCATTTGATATACCTTCCATTTGTGTTGGGCTACAATAGCTATGACAACACACACGGTTTCCATTCTTGCAACTAGGGCATATGTCTCATCATAATCTCTGCCATACTGCTACTTGTACCCCTTAACCATTAAACATGCCTTATGCCTATCTATTTTTCCTTCAGCATTGCACTTGGTCTTATAAACCCATTTCACTCCAATTACTTGTTTCTTGGAAGGCAATATAGTTAACTCCCATGTCTCATTTCTTTCAATAGCATCTATTTCCTCATCCATGGCATTAGACCATTTCTCCTCTTTCACAGCTTTCTCAAAATAAATTGGGTCACTATGAGAAAATAATGCAAAATTTACACTCTCATCATAATCTTCATCATGAGAAGAAGGTGGAGAAGTGTTGGCTGTTGACTGGGGTAGGGCCCTATCCCTAGCCTATGATTGATGTTTGATCTTTACTGATATTTTTCCCTATTCTATTTGAATTGCTGATTGTTGGACAAAGTTTGTGTGGGTTCTAGCTTTTGGAAATCTTCTGTAGTAGATTTTGGATTGGGGTTTTTATTTTTTACATAGTAGAGCCTGGGATTTCTTCTTCTTTGGTGAGAACAAATGGTTCTTCTCCAACTATGCATGCAATGAGATCTGAATTGTTTTATTCAAGGGAGAGCTCCAAGTTGAAAAAAGTTAATGGTTGTTTTCCACGTAGCCATGATCGCCATGTTTTGGTTATTCCTCCAATGGCTATAATGGAGGACATTGGATATTGGACCAAGCATGATTTGATATGCAAATTTCTTGGAATCCAGATTTCCCTATCCACTCTTGAGGCATGGATCCACCACTCATGGCAGGTGGAAGGCAATATGGAGATTATGTTGGCAGGGAATAGTTATTTTTTTGTTGTATTCTCTTGCATGTCTAATCGTGATCATGTTTTTGAAGGAGGCCCTTATTTCTACAACCATGTGGGGTTATTTCTCAAACCCTGGCATTCAAGATTTAATAATGTTGAGGATCTCCCTTCAATAGTGCTAGTTTGGGTTTGCATGCCTCGCCTTCCCCTGGAATTTTGGTGTGAAGACATCCTCTGGCAAATTGTTGCTTTGTCGGGAAAGTCGACTATGATTGCACATCAATCCCTTGATAAAAAGGTTATTTCTTATGCTAGAATTTATGTCAAAATTAATTTGAATAACCCATTACTAGATTCTTTGGAAATTTTTCTTGGGGCTTTTTTTTGGGTGCTGCAGTTAGATTATGAATTCCTCCCTTTCAGCTGTCAGATTTGTCATGAGTATGGTCATTTTCAGTGCTAGTACCCCTCTAACTTGACTTCCAAAGGAGTGGATGATTCTACAGCCGGCAATGCTAGTGGTTTGGTAGATACTACAGGGAAAGGACAATCTCAAATGGCTAATACTACCAAGGGGAAGAGTCTGCAAGATGCTTTAGGAAAGGGTAAGGCTCAAATGCAGGATAAGAATAGATTTACCCATGCTCGCCCTCGAGCTAAGGGGCATGGTCAAAAGAGGCCTTTGAAAGAAAGAATATCTTATTCATGTTTTAATCACTTTGAGATGCTAGATAGTATGGTTCTAGAGGAGGGTATTCCTCCTCCTATCTCTTCTGACCCAATTTTCCCAAATGAGGGATTTGTACCTAATGATGCTTGTGGGGCCTCCCAAGTTGTGGTATATCAGAACTGTGAGGTCCTTGTAGCTCTTGTGTCAGTGGCTCTAGTGACACTTGCAATGTTGGAGGATAATGACATTGTTCTGGCTGACTTGGTTAATGATGTGCTACCATCAGGTAAGGGTAAGGGATCTCCTCTCCCCTTGGGGTTGATGCACAGACCCTTTAAGTGGGTTTCTTTTACTCCCCCTCTAAGGAGTGGGCACGAAACAAACCAAGAGAAGATTAAACTCACAAGAGATATATTGATTGAGTCTAGGTCAGTGAAACCTATGGATGCTCATTTTCCCCATTCTACTCAATCATGATTATTCTCTCATTGAATGTTAGGGGGTTGAATAGAATCCCTAGACAAAAGGCTATTCAAAATTTGGTGGTTGATCATTGTCCTAATGTTTTTTGTATCCAAGAGACTAAGCTTTCTGTGGAGTCTATGGTCCAACATGCTTCTAGTATTTGGTATCATGGCCAATGCCAGTGTGTTGGGGCTATGGGTAGTGCTGGTGATTTGGCTATCTTTTGGGATCCACAAAAAATTTCTCCCCTTGGCTGGGTGTCTTCTCACTTAGCTCTCTCTATGGTGGCCTCTACTTTAGACTCAAGAGAGGTAATCATGGTTACTAATGTGTATGCACCTATTGATCTTGTGGGAAACGAGGAACTTTGGAGGCATATTCAATATGTTATAAATTTTCACCCTTATCAACCTGAGGTGTTAGCAGGGGATTTCAATTTAGTTTTAAGTCTGGAGGAGAAACAAGGTGGGTTGGCTAGACTGAGGCCTTCTTCTACTCTTCTTCAGTAGCACATATCTCTTTTGCATCTCTCTGATGTTAAGCCTTCTAATGGTCTCTATACTTGGAATAATTGAAGGTCTGGGGTTGATTCTATCTCGAAACATCTACACAGATTTCTTGTTTCTTGCTTCTAGATTAGTGGTACCCTTAATCTCTCTTAAAAAATCCTTGATTGGAGTGGTTCTGATCATTGGCCAATCAATTTTTTTTCTATTGGGGCTTTTATTCCAAAGCATCCTCCTTATAAGTTCTAGTTGATGTGGCTTCATGACTCCTCTCTTCATGATTTTGTTTTATGTTGGTGGAAAGAAGGCACTCCTACATATGGTACTGCTATGTTCTCATTTTCTAAAAGGCTTCAATATGTTAAAAGGCAACTCAAGATATGGAATAGACAATGTTTTGGAAACCTTCACTCTATGAAGAGGCTTTCTCAAGAAGATCTTGATGTCATCACAAGGTAGATTAGAGATCGAGGTTTCTCAGAGGATCTTGGAAGGGTTGAATCCCTTGCTTCTAAATCTCGAGAAGAATGGGAACTTCGAGACGAAATTTTTTTGAAGCAAAAGGCTAGAATTGATTGGCTCCAAGAAGGTGATCAAAACACTGCCTTTTTCCATAACAGAGTGCAATCTTGCCAGAATCAGAGCAATATCTCTTCTTTGGTTAATTCTCAAGGTATTCAACTGAGTTCCTTGCTAGCTTTGTTCCAAGAGGCTACTTGGTAATTTTGTACCCTCTTCTCTAAGGACTCTCCTCTTGTTGATAATGAATAAAATATTATTTTGTCTTGTATTCCTTCCCTTATCACTTAGGAAATGAATGATTATCTCATGCATCCAATATCTTTGGAAGAGCTAGAGGAGGTGGTCTTTGGCATGCCTAAGGGGAAGGCTCCTGGTTCTAATGGCTTTCTAGTTGAGTTCTTTTAGGAATTTTGGGACATCATTAATCATGATTTGTTGGATGTGGTTAGGGAATCCTATTCTAGCAAGCAGATGCTTCGAGCTTTGAATTCTACTTTCTTGACTCTTATTCCTAAGAGAGAGGTTGCTAATCAATTGGAGTTTTTTAGACCAATTGCCTTATGTAATGCGGTTTACAAAGTTATTACTAAGTTTATTGCTGAGAGAACTAAAAAGTGGCTTCCCATTATTATCTCAAAAGAACAAGGTGGTTTTGTTGCTAGACAACAAATTTTGGATGGGGTGGTTATTACTATTGAGGCTATTCACTCTATGGCAACTTCAAGTGAGAGAGAAATGTTTGTTAAGTTGGATATGGCTAAGGCCTATGATAGAGTTAAATGGAGTTTCCCAAGGAGCATTCTTCTTTCTTTTGGATTTAGTTCTGACTGGGTGAGTTGGACTATGAGTTGTGTTACTTCTGCCTCTTTTTCTGTTCTTCTTAATGGTCAACCTTCTTAGCTATTTGGTGCCTCTAGAGGCCTCTACCAAGGTGACCCCTCTCCCCATATCTATTCATCATCAAGGTTGAGGGCTTGGGTAGATTCATTAAGTATCAGTGTCCTAGAATTCTATTCAGGGGTGGTGGTGGGGTAATGGTTTACCTTCTCTTTCCCATCTTCAATTTGTTGATGATTCTACTCTTGTGGGTCTTGTTAGGATCAAGGATGTTGAAGCCTTTTGACATAATTTGGACATTTATTTTGCAGATTTAGGCCAAAAAGTTAATGAGCAAAAATCTTCCATTTACTTTTTTAACACTCCTGATTCTATTAAGCATAGGATTGTTGGTATCCTACAGTTTCAGATTGGGTCACTTCCTTTGACTTATCTTGGCATTCCTATTGCTATTTCTAGGTAGCCATGTCTCTTCTGGAAAAAATTGATTACCAAGATTTAGGATAAGGTAAATCATTAGACTCATAGATGGCTTTCTACTACTACTCAGGTTACTCTTCTTCAATCTATTATCCAAGCTCTTCCTACTTATAGAAGCATGGTTCAGGCTACTCCTATTTACTTTCTCAAGGAGTTTGATGTTCTTTCTTGGCAATTCCTTTGGAGTGGTAATTTGCATAGTATTAAATGGAGCTTGATTAGTTGGGAGACTATTTGTAGGCCTAAAAAGGAGGGTGGTCTTGGTCTTCAATCAGCTCTCTTGAGTAGTCAAGCATTGCCTGCTAAACTTTATTGGTAATGGTGCTCTGGGCAACATCAACTTTGAGATCGTATTATCATTCATGAATATTTTCATGGTGCTGATCCTTGCTCTATTTCTACGCTTCCTCTTAAAGGTCATGGCTCAATGGTTTGGCATACTCTAAAGATAGGTGCAGTGTTAGTCAAGAGGGGTTTGTTCTGGATATGTAAAGGAGGTTCTAAGGCTTTGTTTTGGTCTAATGCTTGGGATGGATTCCCATCCATATTATCCATGTACCCTCATCTTTAGATTCTTTGTGACTCTTTTCATGCTACTAGATGGGATAAAGTGGCTCATTACAAGACTCCTTATCAATTGGGACCTGTTGTTGGTTATAGATGGAAGCATTCTTCTGAGTGGCCTCCTAGAGGCACAGACATGGATTGTTAGGAGCTTTCTCAGATTCTAGCCTCTAGAGTGTGTTCCTCTTTGCTAGGTCCAGATGTTTTGGCTTGGGGAGGTACCTTGTCTGGTAAATATCATGTCTCTATTGGGTATCAAGAGATAACTAGACAATTATTTGGGGATGTTGAGGTCCCATAGTGGAAGCAAGTCTGGAATAAAGTTTCTTGGTCCTAATGCAATTTTTCATGTGGCTAGTGGCTCACAATTTCTTTCTTACATGGGATAATCTTTGTAAACATGGATTTTAGGGCCCCTCTTATTGTGTTTTGTGTAGTAATGGGGAGGAGTTTGTCTCCCTTCTTTTATTCCATTGCTCCTATTCTATTCAGCTATGGTACCTTTGGTGGAGTGCTTGGGGTTACTCTTGTAGGCATGCTTCCTCTTTGCCTAAGTTTTGGGCCCACTTGGGTAATGCTCCCTCCAAGTCTTCTCCTCTCCATGCTACTTGGATTGCTGGCCCATCATTCATTCTTTGGCATATCTAGCTAGAGAGGAATCATCAAATATTCTAAGATGTTTGGCTTGCTATTTTGCATCTTTGGTGGAAGATCTCACATTCTCTTCAGGAAACTATATGAGTGAAGTGTGAGCTAGATGGGGGTATGGATCCAGTTGATCTTGCTATAAGCAATCACCTCAATTTTCATCTTTAGGATGGGGCTACAGCTCAAAGGTTTCCTTCTGTGTCCAAGTAGCCACAGCATCAAAGGAAAGTTTAGGTGAATTGGGATGGGCATTGGAATCCTCCTCCCTATGGAGTTCTAAAAATTAACGTTGATGGTTCTTCTCAAGGGAATCTAGGCCTTGCTTGTATTGGGGGAGTGGCTTGATGCAATTCTGGTGATGTTAAATTCTTTTTCTCAGTTCATAAGGGTGATTACACTAACAATCTCATGGAAGCTTAGGCTATTTTATATGTTGTCAAATAGTGTTGCTTGCAGGGATGCAGTAATATTATTTGTGAGTCTGATTCCCAAGTGGTGCCAAACTTTCTTTCCTCATAGGAGCTTGAGGATGTTAGTTGGCAGCTGGCCATTGTTGTTAATTAGATTATTCTCTTTTCTACCTCTTTTCAGTTCATTAGGTTCACTTATATTCCTCATGAATGGAATAGAGTTGTTAATTGTTTAGCCAAATGGGCTTCTAGTCATGATTCGGGTTGGAATATTAGGGATAGGGGGCAACTTTCCTTTGAGATGGTGCAAGAATTTGATGATCTTGTTGCTCAAGATCGAGCTCCTTGTTGAGCTATCCTTGTTGTATTTCTTTTTGTCTTAATAAATTTGTACCCCTCTTTTTCCATAATCTTCATCATACCTTTCATCTTGGTATATCTCCCTTAGACTCTTGGTCTTTCTTGGAAATAGGGAGGTGAGAATGCAATTTGAATTTTTAGTATTGTTGCTACTACTATTTTGCATAGTAGCTTAGGGCTGTCTTGAATGCTTGGCATGTTAAGGGTTGCTTCCCTTTTTGGCTTTGTGTGCACTCTATATTTGCTACTCCATCTTCTTACTAATCACTAATGTCATCTTCTTCCTCTTCAATAGTAGGCATTTTACTTGAAGTGCTTGAGGATTCATCTACTGAACCATCCCATGACTAATTTTCAAGAAACTCCACATCTCTTGAAATGATGATCTTCTTGTTAATTGGATCATATAGCCTATAGGCCTTTGATTCATAGTTGTACCCTATGAAGATTCATTTCACACCTTTTTCATCTAGCTTTTGCCTTTGTTCCTTAGGCACATGTGCATATGCTACAGATCCAAACACTCTCAAGTGTTCAACTGTCCATCTATTCCTTGACCAAACCTCAAGAGGTATCTTGTCACGAACTAATTTTGTAGGACACTTGTTGATCAAATATATTGTTGTTGCTATAGCCTCTCCCCAATATTTAGTTAGGAGCCCTTTTGCTTTCATCATGCTCCTTGCCAATTCAACAATGGTCCTATTTTTCCTCTTAGCCACTCCATTTTGTTGTGGAGTAAAACTAGTTGTAAGCTCTTTTCTTATGCCATTTTTCCTGCAAAAATTTACAAACATATTGGAGGTATACTCCCCTCCTCTATTTGATCTATTGACTTTAATATAGTGTCCACATTCCTTTTTAGCCGAGGCTTTCAATTCAACAAATTTTTCAAAAGATTCAAATTTATTCTTTAAGAAATACACCCATGTCCTATGACTAAAATCATCTATGAATGTCATAAAATATGTACTGCCCCCAATAGAAGTAGTTTGCATAGGGCCTACCAGATCAAAATGCACCAATTCTAATGGTGCTCTAGCCCTTCTAGAATTTTCAAAATTAAAGAGAAGCCTATGTTGCTTACCCAATATGCAAGCCTCACACTTGTCATATGAATTTACAATGCTTGGCAAACCATCTACCATTCTTTTCTTGGACAACAAATTTAAACCAACAAAACCAAGATGTCCATACCCAAGATGTCAAAGCTTGTAGGTGTCTTTAATCACACTCCTAAGATTTGATTGATGGTGTACTACTGTACATGCATGCTTGGGAGGTGTAGCATTGACTTGAGAAGAGAAACATGTCTCTATTCTCAACAGAAACATTTGGTTCTTTGTCATTTGGACTACTACAAGTAATCTATAACTCCCATCCTTCTCATGAATGACACACTTGTCATTTTCCATCAGCACTTTGTATCCATTTTGAATGAGTTGTCCAACACTCATCAAGTTATACTTCATACCAGGGGCAAAATACACATTTTTTATTTCCTTCTTCTCACCTTGCTTGGTGTAGACCATAATAGATCCTTTTCTCACTATGGGAATGGTTCCATTATTTCCCATTTTAATTTCAGACTTAAAAGTCTTATCAATGAAAGAGAATAAACTTTCATTACCACTCATGTGGTTGCTACAACCACTCTCCAAGTACCATACCTCAGGGGTTCCTTCTTCACCAATGTTACACATGATGAAGGTTGTGGGATTGATTGCATTTCCCAGGTTCACATCAGCCACATTAACATTCTACTTTGACTGATCACCCTGTTTCTTCAAGCATTCACTTGCATAATGCCCATATTTATGATAGTAGTAGCATTTAACATTACTTTTATTGGAGTTGTAATTCTTCTTACCTCCTCTAGAGTTGTTTTGAGAGGTGTTTGCTCCCTCTTGGTTGCTTGCTCTTCCTGAGCTTTTTGCACCAACATTGCTTTGACCATTCCTTCCATGACCTCTATTTCTTGAGCCTCTACCAAATTCATTTCTTCCTCTCCCCCTACCTCTTGAATTCTCTTGAGCCTTAAAGGATTGCTCTTGGGATGTAGTTGCTGACTTATTTATCTGGTACTCATGGGTTTGAAGAGTTCTCATCAACTCATCCATGGTCAATGTGGTGAGGTCCTTTTCTTTCTCTATGGTCATGACAAGATTGTCATATTTATGAGGCAAACTCCTTAGTATCTTTTCTACAATTCTCTGCACATCATATTCTTCTCCATTTGATTTGAGCTAGTTTATCAAAGTGGAGATTCATGAGTTGAACTCTACAATAAGTTCATTGTCCCTCATATGAAGGTTCTCAAACTCTCTTCTAACCATCTGTAGCTTTACTACTCTAACCTTATCAATTCTCTTGAAGTTCGTATCAAGGATATCCCATGCTTCCTTTGCATAATTTTTTGCTGCAATCTTGGGAAAAACTATCTCTGTCATTGTTGTCTCAATCAAACTTAATGCCTTAGCATCCTTTCTCCTTGACTACTTCAATTGATTATTTTGATTGTTGGTAAGGGTAGCATACTAAGTTGGGTCTATCATATCATTGAACCCATTAATCACAAACTCCCATAAATCATTTGCAACCATTATGGTTTTCATCTTCTTTTCCCATGTATCATAATTTTTTTCATTAAAGGATGGTGGCTACTGCCATATCTTTCCTACATCTCTTGCCATGTCAAATATCCCAAAAAAAAAAATTCCCTAACTCACTATGGATGTGGGGCCTCAAGGCTCTAATACCATGTGAGAAATAAAATCACAAACCTTAAAAAATTTCTCGGCACATGAAGGTGTCAAGTGACAATTTTTCTTGGTAACCAAAGGGTGTCGAGTGATAGGAGGGTGTCAAGTGAGCTTGGCACAAGAAGAAGCCAAGTAAACTTGGCACTCAAAGGGAAACTCAGCACAAATGAATGATAAGTGAGCTCAGTAGCAAGCAATGTTGAGTGAGCTTGGTAACAACTACAAAGTGGTGCTTGGAAGAAGTGGATGTCAAGTGAGCTTGGCAATAACTGTAGAGAAAAAAATCAATCAAAGAAAAGATCGAGTGACCAAACTTACAACCTAGATATTTTCACCATTAAAACCAGAGAGCCGAAGTATGAAGCTTTCAATAATAAACTTCTCAAATACAATAAATAGAGGAAGAAAAATAGATTCAAGTATGCATGGTTTCTCTCTATTCAACTTTGATTAAAACTATTACAAAATATGGGAGCATTTGGCTTCAACTAGAAAACCCTAAAATAACCCTAAAATCTTTAAACTTTAAACTTACAACTTACAGCTCTAATGGTTGCATACAACAAAGCCTGGAGCAATCACTGCTTCATAGGACAAATGTAATAAACAACTAACTCACAGAATGATAAGAGAAGAAACATGTGCAACTGTAGGCATGAAACAAACTTCATTCTATCATTTGAACAACTAGATCTGCTAATCGATTTCTTTCTTCTTCCTTCTCTACTCTTCTTTGCAACACTCTAAGCTTCTACTTCTTCAACTAAATGAATGAGACTAATTCATTCCTTTTGTCTCTTGCCAAAAAAATTTCCCCCTCTTTTCCAAATTTGAAAAACTCACCTACTTGCATTAAATTTTCTAGTCATTTTGATGGTCATCAGGGTGGTAGGTAGGCATTTGGCTCTAGGGACAAATGACTGTAGCATTTAATATTTCAACAATTACTATACTTTTAAGAATTTATAATCACTGTTCAAAATATTTTTTTGTTCTTGTTTTTTATGTAGAATTATGGGAATTAGATTCTATGATGGCACACTACACTATGAATTTTCATTGACAAAAAATTATTCTTCCATTTTGCAGTCACATCTCCAAGGTTTTTAGTTTTAGTTTCTCTTCTTTCACTGGATATCAAATCTTTGTTGATGTGATTTGGTATTTTATAAAATGATTGTTTTATGCTCTAAATACAAAGAAAGAAAATGGTCCACTCAAAATTAATTAGTCAAATGCAAGTACATCAAGTAGAATGGATAAATGTACCAATTGTTCAATCATTTGAGAGGGTAGAGGGTCAAAGAAATCCTCACAAGCCTAAATTGCTTTAGCTCTGATATTGTCAATGTCAGACATTTAATGCATTTTGATTACTTTATAGGCATCAAATTCTAAATGGCATCCTCATTCTACAGTCAATCCAACTATGTACCCTATCCTTCAATGATTATTTAAGAAGAAACAATAATCTTCTAATTATATAAGTAAATTGTAATACAGATTTGAAATATAGATATGCACAACTCATTCATGCTTAGCCAAAAAAATATGTTGTGAGTGTAACAGGTTTAAAATAAATAAACCATCCCTTCATCACATGACTTCAAATAACTTGGTTTTGTGAACATAGAAGTTTTTCAAGACCTTCTCTAAGAATTGGCTAGCTTCCATAGTGTTATATTACATTTTGTGCATTTATTGGAAGAGCCAAAATTGTTTTAGCAGTAGGCTAACTAAAGTAATGAACATGATATGGAATCATAAGGCTAGACTATCATGTGAGACATGAGGTCATAAAGAAACACTTCTATTAATGATATCATTACAAATTATTAATGATATGGTATTATTGTAGATCTAATGGAAATATATTGTAGCTCCATAAATCCTATGCATGTATTCTAGATCCTCAATGTAGCTAAGACAGTGTGATCTCTGATTCTAGAATATTGTTTGTATTAGTTCTTTCATATTTTTCATCTTATGAATGTAGATTAACAACACAATATTTTTATGATGCATTTTTAGATGTGTGTGGACTCTTAATACATTCCCTTTTGAGATTAAGTTAGTAGTGAGTATGAGTCTTGTTGCAAAAGAGTAAAACTTTTGATCCATCACATTCTTACTACATCATTAACCTTTAAAAGGGAATTCCATTTCCTTCATGTTATGCATGATATTGGAAGAAATAAACTTCAATATCTCTCAATAAATATTTTTAACCAAATTTATTGAAATCCCTCTCTCTTTCCATTTCAAATCTACTTGACAAGACAATAGGGGAATAATATACAAATAATGTATGGTCATTGAAATATCATAGATCCTTACTTGATTTGTTTCTTCCTAAAATTATAAAAGTTAAGTTTGTCTATTCAAAATACTCATATGAACATAGATGAAGAATATAAATCATAAAATCATTAAAATTAAAGCTTTCCTTTTATCCCAAAGCAATACTTATATGAAAATACATTGAAAGATTGTTTAATATATGTTTTAAAGTAAGTGTACATAATTGTGGAAGTAAACATGAAAGAAATCGTGTTATCCTCTCATCCAAATGGCGTCATGAGACCTCAAGGGTCCTAGCCAACCCCCAAGAAAGTAAAGATATGGTGCACCATTATGATTAATGGTGACAAATTACTTATCCATATCACATTTACTCATATCACAATAATAGTTCTATCATTCTCTTTAAGAAACTATGTTTAGAAATAAAACATGAACATGAAATACATGCCAAACCTTAAGCATCAATAATAGTTCTATCATTCTCTTTAAGAAACTATGTTTAGAAATTAAACATGAACATGAAATATATGCCAAACCTTAAGCATCTAAAGAGACAAAAAACTTATCTTTCTATAAGCATTAGCTTGAGCTCCATATCAAAATGCAAGAATTTTTCATTCCTCTCCACTCTCTATCTCACCTTCCTCCACAAGCCATAAGTTCTCCAAAGGGAGAATGGGGAATGGCCTTATCTTCAATCTTTATAGGATATATAGGAATCACTTCCCTAAAACACTTTCCCCAACATCCTATCTCATCATCTTCAAGTCCTAAGAACAATATCACATGTTATAAAGGTCCTCCAACCCAAAGGTATTGACCCTAGGGACCTATTTTTGCACAAGGATTGATAAAATTGACCAAACAACACCATTTAATGACACATGCAAAGGTCCATAAGAGTTTCAATCTAACCCAAGGGTTTCAAATCCCTAACCTCTCTTACAATGATTCTCAATAAAAATAAATTTGACCCTTTATAATAACCCCTGAAAAGTGATAAATATATTCTTTATTCCCAACTATAGCATTTGATTTACTCCTACAACTTCATAATCTTCCTCATAGGGTATCATTTTCTCTCCTTCACTTGATCTATAAAGCATATTTCCTACACTGTAAAACCATAATTGTAATTAGATTATCATACAATAAGTCATATTATTTATTTATCCAAAATTCAATAATCATAAAAAAAAATTGATCGGTAATAGATATATATTATTAAATGGAAAGAGAAATTACATGAATATCATAGCCTTGCCTAAGGCCATAAAATACCTAGCATAGCCTCTTCAAACCCAAAAATCCATAGCACCCTTATGGTGCCTACCTAAACACAAAAACAATTCCAAGCATACTATCAAAAGAATTCCAATGCTACCAAAAACCTCCTACTCATAAGTACATGCAACCATATCATGCTTTTCTAAATTTCTTTCCCTTTGTATGTAAACATAGAGTCATATCAAAAGACACCATCTTTTCCTTCCTTCTCTTCTTGCCTTTAACAATGTGCCAACCCTCTTCCATCTAAGTTGCATCTGTATGCCAATCCATAGAAGAATCATAAGTTTTCTCCTCTGTAAAATCATCCTAGGCTTGCTCATCTATACATTCATTTTGTTCTTGGGAGAGACATCTTTCTACTTCAAAGTCATCCAAATCATGTGTCCCAACTGGAGATTTTTTTTCTCTTTTCCAACTGAAGTAGCAACCCCATCATTCTCCACTACCTCATCATCATTTCTCTCATTGCTAATGTTCTTGGATTTCTATTCAATCATCACCTTTGGCGGCATTTATTTTTTCTCCCTATAGACAACTTGTGTGAAGCTCATTTGATGTTCTTCCCTCTTTTCCATTGTATAGTGTTGGGCTTCAGCATCCTTCCATGATGTTTTTGGTTTCCAAACTCTTCCCTTGTTGCATTTGGTTGCAACATGTCTAATCTAAAAATAAATCCTACATCTGAAGGGGATCCCTTCATAATCCATTGGTTAGATCCAACTACCTTTTGACATCTTAATCATAATCTAATCTAGGAGCATCGCCACACTTTCTATTTCCACAAGAATTTGAGCATAGGTAGAGTGAAGAAGATTTGATAATCATTTGTCAATCGACATTAGAAGTTTTCCAAAAGAATCCCCTACTACTTCAAGACAAGAATCAAACCAAAGATGTAAGGGTAAATTGGGTAGCCTCACCCATATAGGAAATTTCTCAAAAACTTCCTTAGCTAGATTGAAATCAAGATACCATGGTTTTAGCTTCAAAGGAAATTTGTTTTCCCAACACCATTGGTAATCACACAAGATCCTATTTTTATCTTACGTGCAAGTTCAAAAACAATAGTAAAAAAACCTTTGGATGCATGGTAGATCTACACATAACCTTCCATAATCGATTTCCATTATTCTGAGATCCATTTGTGAAGATATTTCAAGCTTGGCCAAAAGCCTTTGAATCTCCCAATCAAACCAAGCTCAACAAAAAAACCCATATTGTGAACAATCTCTTCCTCCAACTCTGCCTCCAACACTATAGAGCAAGTCATTTGTGATGGAGAGATGGATTTCAAAGTATGTACTTCCTACCACACCTTGGTTAATCCCACACTTTGGTCATATTTTTGGACACCATCCATGTTCATCTTTGGCTCTAATGGACGAGACCTAACTTCTATCCTAGTTGTCGCACGAGATGGACCACCATCCACAAAACCATTAAACTTTGGGCATTTCATCCTCCATCAAAGATGCTCAATATCTAGACCAATTGCAGTGGGATTGTAGGAAATGAACCTACTACTACTATCAAATCATCATGGACTGCCTCCATGACAGGTGTACCATTCACAAAAAAAGGAGAAACCCTAGCCTCCATTCATCCTCTATAGTTGTGTGCCATAAAGAGACATGTGGTGGGAATGAGTTCAATAATCATAATGATGAATTATGTATTCACTTGTTTAACACAATTTCATATTATAATCATATCAATATTCCATATGTACATATATGATCATTGATTAATATTTTTCAATAAAACATATGGGAAAATTAGACATTGTGTATATCATAGTCAAAGATACATACACATGGACATAGAGAGTACATCCAATGAAATAGTCTTGTCACCATTATATTACCATTTCACTATGATATATATTAAATTAGGTCAAAAATTAGTACTTAATGAAGTGGGGTCTTACATTCCCTTCCCCTTATCTTTGAATACCTCCTAGAAGTCAACCAAATTTAGGGGATTAATTCCCCTCCTAAGATCTTACTTGAATCATTAGTTTTTTTGTTAATTTTTAATCTCATGCAATGTAGAAATCAAACTATGCTAAATATTAAGAATTTTTCTTCATTGACTTAAAATCACTTCAAAAAAATAGAAATAAGACCTTGAACAATGAAATAATTTACTCAAATATTAAAATATATTTTATGTTTTGTTGTGGTTTCACAATGTACGCCCCATTTCACTGAGAATTTGGGTCCCTAGTATAGGGCCTTAGTCCTTTTTAGGGTTTCTTATGGCATATTTATCTCATTTGTGTCTTTGTATGAAAACCTAGATGCTGGAAACCTTATTTCTAAGGGAGAAAATCAAGCTTGCATGTTGAGAGGCACACCAACGCACCTAGTGCACCTCACCAGGTGCACCAATGCACTAGTCATTTAGGGAAAAGTGTACATTCCTCTTGGAATGTACACAACAGTGCACCTACGCACCCCTCAAAAGGTGCACACCTTTTTTTTATTAAACATTACAAAAAAACTCATAAAAAACCTAAGCTAAGCCTTCATCTAGTATAAGGTCCACAAATGCACACCTATCTAAGGTGTGTAGCTACACACCTTACTTAGGATAAACATCCCTCTATGTCTTAAAGGTGTGCACATAGTGCACCTAGCACACTCCATGAGGTGTGTTAGATGTGCATCCTTATTTTTAAGAGCTTTGTTAATGAAAAGCACACCTCAAAGGTGTGCCAAGTGTGCTCTTTTTTGTTTATCAAAGGTTTGAATGAGGTTTTTTGCATGTTTTGTGATGCTTTTGCATACTTGGTTTTTTTTTCATAATTAGGGTTTGTTTAAGGTTTGATTTTCAACTCTTTCAACTAATGTTTGGTTCTTTGTGCAGATAAAAATGAATCCTTAACTTGTCAAGGTCATGTAATTTTTTACCTAGAGCTCAAAATTCAAAACCATTTACACTGTTGGAAAGCAGAACTAAAAATCTAATTTTGTTCCTAAAATAGTAATCCTTTAGTTACCTAGTTTTTGGGACTGATGAAAGTTTCAACTTGAAATTTTAAGCAAAAGACCTTCGAAAAAGCCAGTTAAAAAGACCTAGAAAATCTTGTGGAAAAGTTTCAAACATTTGATTGTTCTAAATAATCTAGATCACCTCGTCTCTGACTCGGAAGGATTGGGTTGTCAAAGAGAAGAAAGAATCAAGCAATTTACACTAAAGATCAAAGATACAGAGGTTAGAGACATGAACCAGAATAGGTTCTTCATCTTATGCAACTATTAATGACAAGATTACACACAGGTGCCTTAGGATTTTAGAAGCAGAAAGACTTCAAGTCTATGAAATTTTTTAGCGATGAAGAGGGTATAAATCACCAAAAGGATCAAAGTAAGTACATAGAAGTAATCTAAAATCCTATTTGAGCAAAACCCAAAAACCATTTTCAAAATTGAGAACTTTGATTTTTGGTGAAATTAGCACCTTGCATAAATTTTTTCCGAGGTGTGTTGGTGTGTTGGTGCATAGGTGCACTTTTCAAAGGTTTGCTGGAAGTTTTTGAAGAATTTAGAGGTGTGCCCATAGTTAACTACCAGTTCTAAATTTAGAGCTTTCCATGCATCAAAAATGCATTCCAATGGCAGTTTAAGTCCTACAAACATCCAAAGAAGGTTGAGCTTCTATTTTTGGCATCTCTAGAAACTCCTACATTGTCTGATAGCTTTCTTCTTTTTATTTTCTCATGCTTTCTTTTTTTTAAGAGATGTAAAGACTTGTGCACCCATTAATGATATAAACAAGGGTGGAGTCCTACTTAGCATGAATTAGAGAGTTAGTTTGTACATAAATAGATTTGTTTTATTAGTTGTAAGCATATGTTCACATAAAGGGATCTCTCACTCTCAACACAAATTGAGGAGAATATTTCTTATAAATTCAAGAATATAATATCTATTCCAAGTGGGCTGCCATTATTTTGATACAATAATATATGCTATTGGTGCTCGTATTTGGACTGTAGTGATTCTTGCATAAGTGTGTTATATTTTGTGAATGTATGTTCACAGAATGTAATTGAGCCAATAGTTTTATTATGTTATTCTACTTGTGTGATCTTTTAATTCTAGTGTTTTCTATGGATCTACGAATTTTACTGACATACTTAGTTTGAGAAGAGATCGCCATATTGTTCCTACATAGCTTTTCGTCTCGCATGGGAACACTTTTTGTGGCCTTGTGATCTGATGAAAAGTGAAACATCTTACAGTTACTAAATTCCCATTGATGATTGCATTAATGGAATTAAGGAAGCACTGCTCCTATTTTCATTCATTACCTACTAATATTTTCAAAGGCTTAACTTGCAAACATGTTGTTTCTATGGCTTATGTCCATTAGGGATTTACTTTTCAATTCATTTGCTTAAACTTCTTGTTACCCTATCTTTATTATTCTCTTTGCTAACACTTGATTAAATTATGAATGCATATAGTTGCATTGTTAGATTACATTCATTTAAAAAATAGAAAATACAAAAGCATATCTTTTTTGTTGTTAATTTTGAAATAGCAAGCAGATTGGTCATCTTATCCAAAATTGGTTTGAACCAACAAAGGCCTCTATGTGAACAAACACATTTATCTTCAATGAAGCAGATTCTAGTAGGTCGCAAGATTGCTTGAAACCTTGGAGTTGATCCCAAAGTAGCTTTTCAAGAGAGGAGTTTGAAAGGATTCCTATCGTTAAGAATCATGCAAAATGATAGCTCAACATGTTTCAACCCGTAACATAAGAAGTATGGTCATTCCAAGTAATATCATCCTAAGCATCAATGTGTGAAATAAGGTTACATAAGAGCATACTAATATATGGATATATCTTCCATTGTACATTTAGTATATCTCATTTCTAACTAAACTTCACTATTTATGTTGCAACATTTGAAATTCTAATATCATCATTTATTGATTCAAGATTAGGCTATATAATATGTGTCACATTTTTTATGTCTTAATTTATGCTTATTCCACATTATATTTTTTAACTACATCATAAGATTTTTGCAATATTGTTACAATAAATTAACACAAAACAATACAGCACAAGTCAAAGAGGCTTATAAGGATGGACTTTTATAGTGTTGATGTCATAGGAAAGGATGGTGTAATGAGGAAAAAGGTTCCTTATAAAAAAAAAAAATTTAAAGATTCCTTAAACACATTTTCTACCCTATACAACCTACCAAGAACATTTTTGCCAACAAATTTCAACAATAAGAGTGTAATGCCCCACTCGGGAACCCAAGAGAAATAAACTTAACATGTCACAATGTTTACTGAACTATTTTTTTAAGTTTAAACAACATCAAGATAACATTAATGCAGAAGCAATATGAACATACACATCAAACACACATAAGCAATTATAGATATGGTTTCAATTCCTCGAGGGTTCCTTCATGTTGAGTTACATTAAGAAATTTATATTAATTAGTTTAAGTTTCAAGTACAATGTCTCATGATCATAAAGAAATAATAGATACATAATCACATAAGTATAACTAATACAATGAAAGTACATCCAATAAATAACATCCACTACACATGTCACAAGGTATGTTCAGAATAGACACAATACATTAGAATACATGATCACATATATACATCAACTAAAAAGAAGTCTCTGAGATAAGAAATAAGAATGATAAAGGTACATCTTCTTCATTGAACAACCAACAGTTGGAAATGTGAGGAGGGGCCAAATGGTAAGAAGACATGACCTCTCAACTACATACTTACCTAATTAGGCTTCCACTCCTAGCATGTAGGGAAGATAATGAACGATCCACAAACAGCTAATCAAAATTAAAATCATTCCTAGGACAAGAATCCGAAAAGCCAAAACTACCTCAAAGGTAACACATAATACTTAAGAATCGTTTAAAACTACAGGTTTCAAGTCCTTGTAAAACCTAGTGGAACATAATGGTTTATCATTTATTTTCTTGTTAAGGGTTTTGCGTCCCCTTCAAAACTTGTTTTTACCTTAATCTAAAACACACACTACTTAAGAAGATAAGATTGACAAAGTGCAAGGTAGGAGAATCCCCAAAGGAGATGTCCTAGTGCCCACCTATATAACCACACAATAGCAAGAAGCAACAGTGCAAGATCTGATACCAAATACAATAATTTATTCATAAAATATAACTGATTACATGTAATATGCCTAGTAGTAAGGCCTTTCGAGTTAGGGCCAAATGCAAATAGAAATTAAAAAATCTATTCTGCAAGATCTAACAAGATCCAACTTACAAACCAATCTTAGCTAGTCCAAATATACAACTAGATAAGAACACCAAGAAGAATCCACACGTGTACCCTTAGGTTCACCAAGAGATCCTCTATTTCCTAAGCTGCAGCTCTAGCTCTTCAAATTCACATCCTTCATTCCATCCCAAATCAATCACTAAAAGACTCCACAAGACCCCTAATTATACCAATCTAAGCCAAAATCTTTCCTAGCAATTATAAATTATATAAAACTTAACATTAAATACTTGAAGAGCCCCAAGTCAGCCTGCAACACCAATATACTGTCTAGAAATTGATATCTAAGAAAAATTGCAATATCTCCTAGCTTCAATTGAACTAGAACTTGTGCTTTGAACCAAAGGTAGAGCTTTAGGTCCTCTACAACCCCTTAAATGCATAAAGGCTTATTCCTTAAGGATAAGTGGTCATCCATCCTAAAATTTAAGCATAGAAAACTATCACACAAAACTGCCAAAAATTGATACTCCAAGAGAATTGTCATATCTCCCAACTTATGAGGAATTAGAACTTGCGCCTTGGAAAATAGATTTTAATCTAGGCCCTATTCAATCCTTGAATATGAAGCATCTTATTAATTATGAAAAATTAGTTAAACATTCTACAACACACACCCAGAAACCAGAAAAACACAGTTCCAGTAGCAAGGTAAAAATAGTTCAGACTTCAACTCTATCCATCCAATCTCTATGCATTCATGAGAAAAGGTACTCCAAAGTCTTTTCAATATCTAAAAGTTAAAATGGAAAATAAGAATCTTAGTTCTTCATCTCATCAAAGGGACAAAAAGCTATGGAAAAAGAAGTTCACACATGCAGATCAGAAGGAGGGGTCTCAAAAGAATAGTAAGAATGTTGCTACTCTAAAGATTGATGAGAAGAAAGGAGATCCTAAGAAAAAACCATCCACAATTTCTCAAAAAGATAATGTTGTTTTTCCTAGACCTAATATCTTGGATCAAGATCCTAAATCTATAGTTGAGGAAGAATCTGCAAAGATTAAGGATATTCCAGTAAGAGCAGGCTTAAAAATTCTTGTTAAGCCCATTAATAGTCAAGAGAATGTG
Source organism: Cupressus sempervirens (assembly GCA_028749045.1). Taxonomy (NCBI): domain Eukaryota; kingdom Viridiplantae; phylum Streptophyta; class Pinopsida; order Cupressales; family Cupressaceae; genus Cupressus; species Cupressus sempervirens. The sequence continues at coordinate 470,863,552 of CM053786.1, forward strand.
GATACTCATGTTCTTGTAGGGTCTTATGTCTTACAGTAGAGTAAGCCAGTGGAAGTAGAAGGGATTGATGTTATTCAAGTGATTAAGTAGATGGAAGAAATAGTGGTTATCCCTACAAATTTTGGGAGGGAAGAGAGGGAGGCTATAGAATTCAGGGTCAAAAATTTCTTTGAAGGCTATGGTGGCTTTTGACTCAATAGCTCTTCAGATTGAGAAGGGTAATCATGTTGAGTGGGAGGATATTCCTAGTACCCCAAGGAAAGTAACTATTTCTAGGTCACTGGATACTAAATTGGAGAAAAAAAACCTCTTCATCTCCAAAGCCTAAGAAGAGAAACATTAGAGAGCCTTCTTTGGCTTTGCTAGTTAAGACTAGAAGTAGTAGCAAATCAAATGTGGAAATAGTAGCAAGAAGAGGTAGAAGGTCTGAAAAGCAAGCTAGAGAGGAGGAGACCAGAAGATGTCTGGAAAACAAGCATTAGAGAACTCTTTTGGAGTGTTCTACTATTGTCAAATGAAGATTATTTCATGGAATATAAGGGGACTAAAAAGTGCCCACAAACAAGAAATTATAAGGAACATGATCAGAGATCAGAGACCAGATATAATGATGATCCAAGAAACAAAGATGAAGAAGGAGAGTTTGGAGAACATTAAATTTAGTAACATCATGAGTGGTGAAGCTTCACACTTAGAGGGTGCATCTGGAGGACTGCTAACATTATATAATAATAAGCATTTTAGATTTGAACCAAAATATAATGATGGTAACATTCTCTTTTGTAGAGTCTATCATATGCATTCTAATGAAAGCTAGTTTTTTCTAAATTTATATGCTCCTAACAACAAAAGAGAAAGAAAAAATTATTGGTCTAAAGTAGGAGAGCTGGTGTAGACTAGTAGCTTAAGGAAAGGTATTATAATGGGAGATTTCAATACTCCACTTGTGGATGAGGAGAAGATGGGTGATTTGGCATTGGATTGGGATAGTAAATAGGACCTCTCTAGTTTTATAAATGGCTTGGCTTTTTTGGATTTGGATCTTATGGGAGGTGTCTTTACTTGGTCTAACAAAAGAATTAGACAAGAGTGTATTCAGGTCAGATTGGACAGAGCATTAATTTCTCCTGATTGGTTGTAGTCTTTTTCTTATAAGTTATCTTTGCTTCCTAGAGTTGGCTTTGATCACTCTCCTATTTCCCTTTCAATTGTTCCTATTGAACCAAGAAAGAATTTTCCTTTTAAGTTTGAAAAAATGTGGACTTCTCACCCAGATCTATTAGAAAAAGTGAAATTCTGGTGGGGATTGATGTGGAAGGTACTGCAATGTTCAGAGTTACTAGAAAGGTGAGTAATGTGAAGAGGATGATTAAAGTATGGAACAAAATGAACTTTGGTCATATCTTTCATGATAAGAAGGATTTTTTTGACAAATTAACTTCAATTCAAGACAATATTCAGTAGGAAGGCTATCATGAGTTAAATGGGGAGGTTGAGTTGACTATTCTTTCAGATTTGCATAATATCATCAGTAAGGAGGAAAAGTTTTGGAGACAAAGATCAAGGATAAATTGGCTCAAGGATGGAGATCAGAATACAAAGTTTTTTCACCTTTCCACTCTTAAGCATAGAGCTAATAATAGAATCTTGAGAATCAAGAAGGGGTAGGTTTTGTTATCTAAAGATAATAATATCTCTATTGAGGTGGTGTCATTCTTCTCTTCTCTTCTGTCTTGGGACCCCTTGTTATTAAGGGTGGACCAAGATGATATTGTTTCATGTATTCCTCAGATTATCCAAGCCCACCAGAACAAAATGCTTCAAGCTATTTCTAATGCTCTAGAAGTTAGAGAAGCTCATTTTTCCTTGCCTACTGATAAATCTCCAAGCCCAAATGGGTTTCCTACCTTCTTTTTTCAAATGTACTGGCAAGTGGTTATGGAAGATGTGGTGAAAGCTATTCAGGAGTTCTTTGGAGCTAGAAGTATTCTTAAGGAGATAAATTCCACTTTCTTGGTCCTTATTCTTAAATCTCCTGGGGCTAATTCTTTAGATAACTTCAAACCTATTAGTTTATGCAACTCTTTTTATAAGATTATCTTGAAGGAGCTAACTTCTAGGATGCTAAAAATTCTCCCTCTAATTATATCACAGCAAAAAACTAGCTTTGTCCTTGGAAGACAGATCTTAGATTCAATAATGATGGTTCATGAAGTTATTCATTCTATGGAAGCTGGTAAATGTGAAGATATGCTACTAAAACTAGATCTCTCTAAAGCCTATGATCAGGTTGACTGGTCTTTTCTTGGTTTGGTCCTTCAGGCCTTTGGATTCAATCAAAAAGTCTGTAAGATTATCTCTCGGCTTGTTTCAACCTCTTCTCTTTTTGTTTTGGTTAATGGAGCTCCTTTATACTTCTTTAAACCTTCTAGAGGTCTTAGACAGGGAGGCCCCGTCTCACCTATTCTTTTCATTGTATTGGCTGAATGTATTGGTAGACTTATTGAGCGCAAAAAGAAAGACAATAGTCTCAAGGGGATCAAGCCTTCCTCTAAGTGTGACCCTTTCTCCAACTAGCAATTTTTGGATGATACAATAATGAGGGGGAGGCTTTTTGTTAAGGAGGCTAAGGCTATAAGGGAGATCCTTGATATTTACACCAAAGGTTCGGGACAGCCGAATAATTGGGATAAGAGCTCGATATTCTTTGTTAATGCCCCAAAATCTAGACAAAGAAAAAATGCTAGGATCCTTGGCTGTAGAGTGGGAAAGCTTCCCTCTTCCCACCTTGGGCTCCCTTCAGGCTCTTCTCCCCTTAATTCCTTTTGGAATGGGATATTGGATAGGTTTAGTAAAAAGCTGGTTGGTTGGAAAGGTGCTTCGCTCAGCCAAGCAGGTAAATGTCAATTGGTCAAATCTACTCTACAGAACATACGTATATATGCTTTGAGCCTTTTTGGGATTCTAGTGAGATTTTTTGAGAAAATAGAAAAAATTTAGAGAGACTTTTAATGGACTAGCCTTGAAGGGAGAAAAAGGTATCCTCTTGTTTCTTGGGAGAATGTTTGTCTCCCAAAGAGGTATGGAGGTCTTGGCATTAGGAAGTTAACCCACCTCAATAAGGCTCTTCTGGCTAAGCAATTATGGTGTATTTTCAACAGCACTGGAGAATGGAGAGATATCTTGGTAAATAAATACATCAGAAGGCATTCTCTTCATTTTATTCTTAACAATGAGGACATTCCCAAAGGGTTGATCATTTGGAATGGTATTGTGAAGGCCAGGGATCTAGCAAGGGCCAAAGTTTCATGGAAGTTGGGCAATGGGGAGGATATCCAGTTCTAGTCTAATAGTTGGTTATTTCAAGGTCCCCTTATTAACAATCCTATTTATGAAGTTTTGGTGAATGAATGTATGTGACAATTTGGGTTGAAAGTTAGCAATTATAGGATTGGCCAGGGATGGAGAGATCTTTCCCTAATATCTGAGGATCTAAAATGAATTATGATAATGTTAAACTCTATGGTTCTAAGTAACAAGAGAGATGAAGTGATTTAGGGGGATAATCCCAATGGTAGTTATTATGTTGCTTCAGGCTATAACTCTCTTTAGTGTTTAAGAGAGAAAACCCCTTGGGCAAATTCTTGGCTCCTTGGTCTTATTCCTAAGATCAATATCTTTTATTGGCTTGCCCTTCAGAATAAAATTCTCACTCAAGATAATCTTATAAAAAGAGGACATGTTATGCCAAATAGATGTATTTTATGTAAAAACTAGCTGGATTCAGGAAACGATTTGTTCATTCATTGTGTTTATTCTAGGGAGGTTTGGGAGTTCCTAACCTAGGATTTAGAGGTTAGCTGGTATATGCTAGACAATCTTCTAGACTTTTTCAGTCAATGGAAAAGTCTATTTAATTCTTTTGTTTTGCAAGAATTAAGCACCTAGGTTCTACCTCACTTTTGTTGGAGTATCTAGAAGGAAAGGAACAATAAAATTTTCAGAGATAGAGAGGAGACAAATTTTTTTCTCGAGAGGAAGATTTATAAAAATATTAAGGAAAATTATCAAGTTAAGAAGGGGGGAGATATTGAAGTTGGTGGCAAAAAGATGGAGAAGGAAAAAGACAGGAAGCCAAATGGCTTCTTCCCTCGGAGGGATGGTATAAAGCCAACTTTGACAGTGCCTCAAAGGGAAATCCTAGCCCTTCAAGAAGTGATGGAATAATAAGAAATAACTTTGGTGAGGGAGTCATGGCTTTTTCTCTTCCGCTGGGAATTTAAACCAATCATTTTGTTGAAGCCAGAGTAGCGTACCATGTGGTTGAACTGGCTTTTGAAGTTGGAATAACTAAGCTTTGGTTAGAGGGGGACTCTAATAATATTGTTAATTGTATAAATGGAAAAACTCTTCCATCATGGTCAACTGCCAATTTAATTAAAGAGACACGTGACGCACTAGCTAAATTTGAAATTGTCCATGCCACACATGTCTTTAGGGAAGCAAATCCTATTGCAGATTAGTTTGTCGACAGAGGTGTGGGAGATGACAAGTTGATTATATGGCAATCGGGAAAGAATATTCTAGTAGAAGCCAAGACCCTTATCAACTTGGAAAAAATCTAGGGGTGTACGATGGAGATCTAATTGCAATTATGACTATTAATGGAATTTGGCGAATGAGTACGAGTCATAAAGGCTTTTTTGGATATCACAAGTAGCTGAGGTTATCTTTGTCTTTTTGACACATTTTGTGGGTCAAAATTTTCATTTACTGCCTGTGTTTTTGTAAGGTAATTTATTTTGGCACTCTTTAAAGGAACAAAGCCAAAATTTTGTCTGTGAAGGAGTTGCAGAGCTCGGAGTATATGAGAATTGTAGGAGCTAAAAGTGAAGAGATGGTGGGAGAACACTGCAGAAAGGAGCCGATGGCATAAGTGGAGAAATGGAGAAATAGGGGAAAAGTATGGAAAAAGCTGGAAAAGGGGGGTGTTGCAAATTACATTACAAAACTTCATGGGTTTGATCCTTAGGTCACCAACAGCATGGTGAAATCATGGAAGAATGACAAGGTTAAGGTAAATGATGTCTCATTTATGATCACAGAGGAGGTTGTCACTGCAATTACTGAGATTCTGATGGAGGGTTTCAAGTTTTTTAGGGATAAAAAACTCTCTACCAATGGAATGAAGGATTTTGTGAAGAGCACTGAAGAAATGAATGAACTGGTTAAAAGCGAGACATTTTATGTAACAGAATCCATCAAGAAGCTCTGGAGGTATGTTTTGCATGCTATCATTGAATATATTACTCTGGATCCTAGGTTTGATCAAGTAAGAATCCATCATTTCATTCTTCTAAATCATTTTCGTCATGATAGTAAAATTTATTTCTCTTACTATTTATTTAACTCCATGAGTAAGGCAATTTCTAGTTTTAAGAAGAAACCAACTATCAACCCTGCTCTACATGAGGGATTGTTATTGCTAATCCATGAGCACTTCAAAGCTTAGACAGTTAGCAATAATCCCTCACTAGAAGTAGAAGCTGACAATAGAGCTCCAACTACTCTTCTGATTCTAATGACATTTAGAGAATAATCTCATATGGTGAGGGGAATGATTCTTCTAGAAAGAAAATTAAGGGTCAAGTTAAGAATTTTCCCTCTGTAATAACCCCAAGAAGAAATATTCCAAGGGACCATTTCCAAATCTATGGTAAAGATGAGATGGATTATAATGAGGATAAGGAGGACATGGCTTCATATAATGAGGGTAAGGAGAAGGAAGAGGAGAATATGGAAGAACATGCAGGGAAGAAACAGAAGAGGGATGGTACGGATGATGAGAGGGTTTTGAATTAGGGGTCAAATGTTATGGTTTTCCCTCTCTCCCTTGTCCATCCCCAATCTCAGCTTGAGGAGAAGGAAAAGGCTGATATAGGTGGTAAAGAGGGGGAAGTGCTTGTCAAAGATAGGAGAAAAGCTTGGAGGAATTTCAATGTTAGGACTACAAAGATGCAAATTTTTAGAGAAGCTATGAATCCTTAGATTTTGTTGGCTAACTAGGAACAACTCCAACTTGAAGAGGTCATTGACCTAGCTATTTTGGTTATCACTATTAATGCTAGGGAGACGAAAATGAATCTTTTGAACAATGCTCGTAACAGCATGATTGATAATTTTAGATCAATCAAGTGGTTATACCATGAGCTTGAAGAGGTTAGAGAGAAGGTTGGTTAGTTGGAGGGCAACATGAAGAATACAGATAATGAGAACCAGGAGGAACAGGAGGAAAGAGTCAGTCTAGCAAAGAAGAGAATAAAGAATTTGGAAAACTACAATCATAACTTGGCTAATCAGATGATTTCTCTCCTCAGTTAGATCAATGACAACTTTCTCTCCTTAACCAGTGTGCTTAAAGACAGAGGCTTGCTAGCTAGTGAGGATGGTAAGGATAGAGGAAGAGCCAAGTCTAATGAAGATATGGCTATTGATATCACCTATACCAGTTTGGACCAGGATACGTAGAAATCCCAAGAGTAGATGGTTGAGGAGAACCAGAAGATTTATGAGGTAGCCCAGGCCATACAAGATCTCGAGAGGAAGAATGAAGAGTAGCCCTCTTGTTCTGTCTTTTTTTTTTTTTGTTGTACCTTTTTTGGCTTTTGGTCTTGGCTTTTGCTAAGTTCTGTTAAAAGACAGTTTGTTTTTCTAGCCTTTCTTTTGGCCTCTATTGTTGGATGGGCCTTGTACTTATTATCAGTCGTTAGACTTGCTTTTTATCTAGTTGGGCTTCTATTGGTTTTTTTTATCCATGTTTATGTAGCTACTTTTGGGTTTCAGGGTCCCTATAAAACCTATTGATCTTATCAAAAACACATCCCTAACCATGAAAACATAACTCCACCAAAATCCAAGCTCGATGCCCCTCAACACTTAACCAAAATTCCTCCAAACATGTAGGATTACAGGCAAGCCTAGGATGCTCCTACATCAAAAACCCCAGGTTCAAAAAGATGTTTTAGTAACTGGAAGAACATCTTCTATGATTTAGCACATAAATCTCAAACTATTTCTTCACATACATCTCCTCCAAGTCTTCAAATTGCACACACTTTCCCTTGTTTTTTGGTTTCTTCTTCACATCCACCATAGGTGTTCCATAGGTCTACTTTCCATGCTGATATCTAGCCTTCTTAGAATCCACCAACTCAACTTGGCTACCAATACTCAGGTTCCTCCTACTAAGCTCTTCATTCTATAAAGGAATTATGGAAAACTTCCTACCACCTTTCTCAATAGTAAACACAATCATGCACAACTCTACAATCATACTACCAAGGTCTACCAAGTAACACATTATAATTGTTCATATCCATAATATTACACAACACTTGATCCTTATATTGCCCAATCTAGAAATCAACAAGGCATTGCTCCCTCACTTCCAAAGCATACTCACCTTGCAAATAGCCAATCCTATAAGGATAAGGATGTCTCACTCTCTTCAAACCAAGTTTCTGAATCATCTCTTCAACAAAAAGGTCATCAATACTATTTCCATTCACAATCACCTTACAGACTTCCACTAGACTTACAACAAGTCCTGAACAAACTAATCCTCTAAGAAGAATCCAATGTCCTCTCACCAATCAGTACTCGTCGAGCCAAAAAACTCTCTCCTTGCTCAGGCTGACTATCCTGGACCACAACCTCATTCACAATATTAGTTGTCCTCCCAATCAAACATTCAAAAGATCTACGCCCTTCTTGACCATACTTAATATAATTACCTTTGAACCCACCTCCACCTATCCTTCTTTTTTGTTCAATAGATTTTGGTTCACCTTCTATTTTTGGTTTAGCTTGTGCTAAACTATCTTACTTCTCCTTCCCTTGGGAACTACCTTGATTCTTCCTCTTTAGCTTCTCTTCTACTCTCAAAGCATACTGACAAGCATCCTAACTGAAGAAATATTCAGCATACCAACCTCATCCTAAATATTGAATCTCAAACCATTAATATACCGTGCAATCTTCTCCTTTGACAATTCTCTATAACCAAACCGAATAATCAACTTGTAGAACTCCTCTATATAATCCTTCATGGTCATATCTTTCAATTTTAGATTCTACAACTTCTTAAACAACTCAAGTTCATAATTATTAGGAATGAACTTAGCCTTCAACTTAGTCACCATCAATTTCCATTTTGTGATCTTCATTTCACCTCCCTCTTCTTTGTCTCTTTGCAGTTCCTTCCACCAAAGAGTAGCATGTCCCTTCAACTTAGTTTGTGCCAACCTTACTCTAAGTGGATCCTCAATATCCTCAAGCTCAAAGTAGTCTTCCAATTCACCAATCTAATCAATCAGGTCTTCGAGATTCAGAGTACGTGAAAAATTAGAAACCTCCATCTTATGGTTTAGCTTCAACTAAGATCCAGGTTGAGCAATCTGTCTGACCCTATTTCCCATAGGTCTCTCCACACGATCAATTATATCCTTACCACTTGATCCAAAAAATTCAAATTATTTAGCAACATCTTCATAACCATCTTCAGTACCCACATGTCTAGGTACACCACCTAAAGCACTTACAATTTCAGCAATCATGTCACTCTTCATCAATGCAATCTCATATCTGAATTTTGCTCTCATCTTCTCTAAGATCTGTTCTTCTACAGCGTCACTAAGATCATCAATCACCCTAGGTTCCAATATTCTTAGAGGCATCTTCCAAAATTTTATCAAACCCTAAGAAAAAAATCCACCAACAGATCAAGATCAACTCAGATCTACTTCTCCAAGCCAAGTCTTGGTGCAAACTGCCTCAACTTAGGCGATTTGTCTACACACTCAGGAACAACCTTCACTCTAATACCACTTGACACAATGCAAGGTAGGAGAATCCCCAAAGGAGATTTCCTAGCCCCCATCTATATAACCACATAGAAAAAACACAATAGTAAGAAGCAATAATGCAAGATTTGATACCGAATACAATAATTTGTTCATAAAATATAACTGATTACATGTAATATGCCCAGTTGTAAGGCTTTCTGGATTAGGTCCAAATACAAATAGCAATTATAAAATCAGTTCTACAAGATCAAACTTACAAATCAATCTCATCTAGTCCAAATACACAACTGGATAAGAACACCAAGAAGAATCTACACTTGTACCCTCAAGTCCACCAAGAGATCCTCTAGTTCCTAAGTCGTAGCTCTAGCTCTTCAAATTCACATCTATCCTTCATTTCATCCCAACTCAATGACTAAAAGACTCCAAAATACCCCTACTTATACCAATCTAAGCCACAAGTCGGCATAGAAATTACAAATTAAATAAAACTTAACATTAAATACTTGAAGAGCCACAAGTTGGCCTGCAACAGTAATTAAATGTCCAAAAATTGATATCTAAGAAAAATTGTGATATCTCCTAACTCCAATTGAATTAGAACTTGTGCTTCAAACTAAAGTTATAAATTTAGGTCCTCTACAAACCCTTAAATTTTCAAAGGCTAATTCCTTAAGTATAAGTGTGCATCTATCCCAAAAGTTGAGCACAGGAAACTATCACACAAAACTGCCATAAATTGATACTTCGAGAGAATTGTCATATCTCCCAACTTATGAGTAATTAGAACTTGTGCCTTGGAAAATAGATTTTAATCTAGGAACTATTAAATCCCTAAAGTTTTAAGCCTCTCATTAATTGTGAAAAATTAGTTACATAGTCTACAACAGGAACCTAGAAACCAAAAAAACACAATTCCAACAGCAAGGTAAAAATAGTTCAGACTTCAACTCAATCCATCTGATCTCTATGCATTCATGAGGAAAGGTACTCCAATGTGTCTCCAAAACATCTCTAAATATGAAAACATAACTCCACCAAAATCCAAGATCGATGCTCCTCAACACTTAACCAAAATTCCTCCAAACATGCCGGATTGCAGGCAAGCCTAGGATGTTCCTCCATCAAAGATACTCCAAAAGAAAGAACACTCAATTCAATACCAACACTGCATAAAAAGAATTATACATATATCAAGAATCGATCAAATCACCAAAATCATAAGATAAATTCAATGAAAGATATCCACCTCAATTCAAGAACCACATGACAAAAGTACAATATCCATAAACCACCAATCACCATCAATGAAAGTAAATAACCACATTAAATACATCGAACAATAAGTACACCACCAATAAAAACACCACTAGAGGAAAATACAAAAAATAAAAAGGAGACTTAGGCTACATTCTAGGGAGTGTCATTGCATGGTCAAACTACTTGAGTCACCCTAGACTGGCCTCTCAATAGACCCCAGACCCTCAAGCATTGAGTTACTCTAGACTGGTTACTCTAAACCTTGGACCCTCAACACAACACATGTGGAACCAAAATATCCTCTCATAAAGACAAGGGAAACCATTCATAATTTCATCCTATTCCCATCCTTAGTCTATACAAGCACTCAAGACATGGGTGAGGCAATATCTCTAACTTATCCTTTTAGTGTGTTTCCCAAAACATTAATTACTAGATTATCACTTATTACATAACTTACAATAGGTTGCCCTAGCACTAACCGCTTCGGGTCCTAGACCCATACTATAAGCCACTCCCAAAGACATGTACCTTGACAACCTCTCCTAAGAACATAAAACATAGTTGTGTCCCATACCACAACACCCATAATGATTGAACTTGGTTCTTTAATAGGCAACCTAAAAATAAGTTGGTTCTCCCAACCTAAGTAAACAATAATTACTCATCAAAATAAATCTCATGAACATAAGTCTCATTTCAAGCATAAAATGCATCATGACATCCAATCATGTACACATAATATTAGAAAATACAAAAGCCTTTGGTGTACGTCCTATTAGGCCAACTAACCAACTCAAACCATTTACGAAATAAACCAATAAACTAACACAAAGAATACAAAGTTCAATCACATGTTTTTGACAAACCAATCTCAAAGTTTAGCTAAGGCATCAAACATAGCTCTTCATAAGATGATAAAACAATAATATTTTGTATAAGAAACTTCTTGTTCATAAGCCCGTAAATGCAAATATAAACAACTCAATTAAAAAAAACAACAACAACTAACAAATATCATGAAATTTATTACAATTTCAAACAATTTTAAAAGTATTAAATATAATTTTAAAACTTAATATTATAACCAAACCTATTATAAATTAGATAATAATATATAAGAAATATCATTTATTTATAAAGACAAAAACTCATTTATAACTAACTAAATATAACTAATTAAAGCACCCAAATAATAATAACACCATTAAAAAAAAAACCAAACCCTTTATGGTTCACATGCCCATCTAAACCTTAACTCTCTTTTTATAAAAGAGAGACTATCACCATCTCCCACTCCCCCTCATTTACAAATAAATTAGTAAAAAGGTAAAGGTTGCATTTAATGCGAGCCTAATATAGGGTTTTTCTTAAAGCATGTCGAATGTTGATCACTAAAAGGTGTGACGTGTTAGCGCATGTCCCACTCTCGCCCACCCATGATTTTTTTGGTGTTGTTATTTTATTTTTTATAAAAATAAAATTTAATTTCTTATTATTATTTTTATAAAAAAATTTATGAAATTTTTTTTAAAACAATTTGTATAGCTACGAATTTGAGCATAATTTCTAGCAAGTTAAATTTATTTATTTTTATTTTTAAATACTAATGAGTAGATTTTCAAAACAACAAATTGTAAGATAGATCTAAATTTGATCCCAATCAAACCTAGTCAGAAAAATTCATTTTCTCTCTAAATTTTTTCTATAGAAACTATTAAATTTTTTAACTCCATTCATACAGATCTTGGAAAATAATCTAGAATAAAAATTAGGATTCAAGCACCTAGAAAACATGAAGCAAATAGATCATTTGAAATAAAATTTTCAACCTTGGTTTTTCAAACCCTACCTCATGCGAATGCTAATAATCTGGCAACTTATTGAAAAACTTTGCTGAGATGAAACCCTTCAAGCTACCATAAGTTTCTTCTTCTCCCAAATCTAAAATTTGCTCCCCAAAAACATGTGTATGTAATACTGATCCTTAAAAACTCTAATATAGAACTCTAATTACCTTTTAGGGTTTCTATCTTCACAACTCTAAAATTATAACTGTCTTATTTAATTATTCCTTTCATGCACACTTAATTCACTTTTTAATTGAAAATGTTATTTTATTTATTTCTCCACTTTTGTTATTTAAAGTAAAAACATAAAAAGACATTTATTTATTTTTTAATTAATAAAGATAACTTAAGCCCATTATTTAAATGCCACTAAATTGTTTTAAATATTTATTAATTAAATAATAATGCTACATGATATTTAATATTTAAATTTTCAAAAAAAATTAATGTAAATTTCTAAATCAAGATTTTAAATTAAATCTTTTAATTTAACAGAAAATCCATTAAATCCCAATAATTTTAAAGATGTGAGATCAGCCTATTTTAACATTCTTTTTACTTTTAAATTAAATAACATCTAAAAATCTAATATCAATGATCGATCCAAGAATCATAAATAACTAATCTATCAGGAAAATCACCAAGTCAAACCTCAAGAAATGCATAAGGAAAATCAACCAAAGCAAGAATCAACCACATATGCACAAAATACTCATGGATTTTTAAAATGCTAGACAGTTTGTTACGAGTCCTTGCAAGACAAGTATTTAGACTATATCTAGGATTGGATCTGATCATTATCTTCACATTCTCACCATTTGAGTATTTGTAATAGTGCATGCTCATCCTGGCAATTCAAGAAAGTTGATGCCCAATTTCTGTATCCTACATAAAAGACGAGATGTACACATATATAAATATATCTAAATCAAATAGGCAATGGCCAAAAAAAAGATTTGAAAAATATGCACACCATACACATGCAAGTATGGGGTAAGTATCATAATAATCACAAGTAAAGCATCAAATGCTCAGATAAAATAATGCATCGTTATGAATATGAAGTAATCAAAATTAAAGCAATCTGACATTTCTATGAAAGAAATTGCATTTATTAACTACGAATCATTAAATAATCATTAATGCACTAGTAAACATTGTTGATCTCAGAATTATTTTGAGTTGTGAGTGTCTATACACTTAACTCATTTACTTAGTTCATGCCAAACAAGTAACATATGCTAAGCACAACATATAAGTTAGAGCATGTTGAGTAAATAATGAGTGTTGATTCACTCAAGTGTTGAGTTGACAATATGTGTTGAATGATTTAGGAGCCGAGCAAGTAGTGCACGTTGACTCATTCAGATGTTGAGTGATAGTATTTAAGTCAATATGTGCTAAGCACTAGGGACTTTAGTTGTCGAGTAACACAATTTTTTCATAGTTGTTTGTATTGGCACAAACTACTATGTAAACCATTTTTTAGCCAACTTAAAGATCAAATTACAATATTTTGCTGATAAGGATGAATCTTGAGTTGGAATCCCAGTGTATTACATGCACCCAATCAGGTAAAGGGAAGATTTAAGTAGCAATATGGATGAATCACAGTCATTGATTCATACCTAACCATAAGTCACCTAGGTCTTCTTAAGAAAGAAAAACCCTAAACTTTCTATGAGCATGAAATAGAATGAATGAATGATCAAGGAGAGCTTTGCATGCACAAACTAGGACATTAATGGTGACCAAAGTATCATGATCTAAATTGTATTACAAAATCACTTAAAGGAGAAAGAGGAAGGAAATAGTAAACAATAGAGAGACATTTGATCAAGAAGGATCAAGTACACAACATGATAGAGGTGATCTATCATCAAGCATAACAATGCTAATCATAGGATCAATGTTGAAACATCCTAATAGGTGAATCAATTAAATCTCTTAATAGAGTAGTCCTAACAGGCTGTATTCAAATCCTCTAACAAGGTGCTTACTTAATTCTGAGTTGAAGTCCTTTAACTAGGAACACTTCTAACAAGTTGTTAAAATCCTTTAACAATGTAAGACCTAACAGTCTTTCTAAGCCTTTAACAGGGTAGACCTTTCATAGGATAGATCATATTTCATGGTCAAACGTTGTAACCTTCATTGGATACACATTATTACTGTAGTAGTGAAGATTTGTGGGTGTCATCCCCACCATAGTTTTACGTTCTCATTGGAGGGTTTCTAGGTAATCATATCTTGTGTCATATATGTGTGAATACGTACTTACATGCTTTAGATACATATGCTTTACATGGTATTTCAGTTTACTTGTTATGGATGTGTGGTGAATATAATCAAGAGGTATGTGAGATTGATATTTAAAAAGGATGTATCATACATCAATTCCAAGGATTTGTTTCCAAAAAGATTACATAAGTATGAATAAAGATGCAAAGTGTTATTAGGAATCAAAGAAAAATCTTTAAGTTTTCTCAGTTTTTCATGTTATTGTCGATGCATGAAAAGTTTCCTATGGTTGCCAAGTGAAATGCAAGTGGATGTTGGGCTAACAAATTGGCTAGTTGATGTCGAGTGAATGGAAAGGCAAGTGGATGCCGAGTGGGCCATAAATTAGTTGATGTCAAGCTTACAGTTTTGTAAGCACTTAGCATTAATTGTAGTGTTTTAAAGGGCTATTTGATCAATTTCTTCTCATTTAACATCATTTGAATTTGAGAGAAAGAAAGAAGAGTTAAAGGTTGTTGAAATTTGATTGAAAAGATCATTATTGAAGAAGGGAGATTGTTGATAAAGAATGTTTTCAATCATTGTTTTGTCATTGATGTCGAACCTGCTATTTGTTGGAATGACAATTGCTTATAAGATCCAAGTACTATCACTTAGTTGATTGATGAAGAGGATTTAATCAATAAGATGTAACAAAAGCACCTAAGGGAAAGGTTGAGTTATGGTTTTGTAATGAAGTACAAAGATCAATTAAGACAATGGTAAAATGATGTATTGATAATACACTTGAAGATATAGAGGTTGGCTACACTTAGAAACTCTAGAAGAATAAGTTATAACAAAGTTGTCTACAAAGCTTGACTAAATTCATTAGTGGGTGCCAAGTAAGTTAGTTCATGTCGAGCAGATTATTAGTAAGTGTCAAGTAAATGCAAAACCTAGTGTGTGCCGAGTGAAATAGAAGGTATTGAGCAAGTTCAACTACTGATCTAGTCAAAATGTAATAGGTGTCAAGCATCAATAAAACTTAGTTGATGCTGAGTGAATCCACAGTAGGTGTCGAGTAACATAATATGTGTCGAGCATCAGAAAGTCAATAGTGTCGAGCTATTGCATTATTTGAAAAGTCAAAGATTTGTCAGATCTGAGCCAAGAAGTTTGTTACCTTGAATTTTGTGAACCAGATGGATGATAAGGATGTTGAGCTTGCAGTACAAAATTCTAGTTTAACCATTTTTAGGTGAATATAGGTGGATTCCACATGATGTTTCTTGAAGAAACAAGAGTGGAAAGATTAGAGCAGGAAAAGTATTCCAAACTCCTACTTAAGGAGTTATAGGTCAAGAAGCAAAGAGAGATGGGAGAGAGAGTGTGGTGTCAAGGAAAAGGCATTGAGAGGGAGGAACAAAATATTGAAACTCTACTTTGATAAGTGGCCACAGAAGTGATTGCATTGGCACAACGAGCAAGGAGAATCAAAGAGACAAAGCTTGAAAGGAGGTCAAGTTGTTAGAGCTACAGAGACTGAAAGCCAAGAAAATTTGTGAATTGAATTGAGATCTAAAATCTACAAGTTATGTTGTAAGTTATATCAGATCAAAAGCCTCTATTGTTACTCTCTAGCAATTGTATCAGTTAGGGAAAAATCCTATGGACTTAGGCTAGTCTAACAACCATTAAGAAATATTTTAACAAGGTGACATTCCAAGTGAATATTCTAAAGTTCTTTAACTAGGCTCACTCCTAACATGGTGGTTGAAATCTCTTAACCAAGTCAAATTTAACAGTGTGTTTTGTAGCCTTTAACAGGGCAAGCCTTTCACAGGGCATCACTTCAGAAGAGTGAAAAACAAGGTAGCATGTTATTGGTAGTTTTTCTCAAATTAGGTTTCCACATAAATCATTGTGTCATGTATTGAATTTTTCATGTCTTATTCCTGCATGTTAATTTATCAGTAACTTGTTAAGAAGAATGTTTAGCTTGAATGCATGGTTAGTTTAAATGGGCTCACTATACTTAGTGAAAAAGTTTTATTAGGACATTTGGACCTTGAATAATTGATTCACACCCCCCCCCCCCCCCCCTCTCTCAATTATTCTAAAGCATTTCTAACAATTGGTATCAGAGCCATTTGTTGATTTGGTTTAAAGGTACTAGAAGCAGAAAGATCAAGATGTCTAAGAGAGATGTTCCCAAGCTCAAAAAAGATAACCTCACTCCATGAAAAAGTTTAATGAAGTTGTACCTTAGATCAATAGGTGATTATGCACAAACCTCAATCATAGTGGAACATGTTGATCTAGCCGGTGTCCCTATTGCAAAAGATATGAACAAAAAGGAGCACAATCAAGCAATGTTGGAGATTGCCTCTGCTCTCAACTATGCTAAATTTGATGACATCAAGGGATGTACCTCTACATTCAAGATGTGGAAAACATTGACAAATATTTATGGATGAGATTAGAACATCCAAATAGCTAAAGCAGAAAGCCTCAGAGGAAACTTTGATGACATGAAAATGGAGGAAGGTGAGAACATTGCTCAATATGCCTCTAGAATAAAGGAAGTAGTAAGTGCAATAAGAAGTGTGACTATTCATTTAGAAGATGAAACTATTATTAGCAAATTTTTAAGAATGTTGCTCCCCATCTATGCTATTAGAGTATCAACCATCCAAGAGTTGAGATGCATACCAGGAAACAAACTAACTCTTGAAGGAATAATGGGAAGACTTACTGCATTTGAGTTATCCAACTTTGATAACTACAGACCTGAGCATCTTGAATCTACTTTCAAGGCCAAGTTGTTGTTGAATGACACTAAAGAGGTGAAATAAAAGAAGAAGAAAAGTAAGATAAAATATGCATCCAGTAACAGCAACACAGATGAAGATGTGGAACAATTGGAAGCATTGTTGGCTAGAAGATTTCACAAAGGAAAAGGTAAATTCAAAAGTAAGCTTCCTATCATTTGTTTTAATTGCAATGAAGTAGGACATATTGTTGCAAAGTGCACATAGAAAAAGAACTACAGAGAAGGCAACAAGTACAAGAATAGAAGAGAAGATGATAGCAGATATTACAAAGACAAAGGCAAAAAGTGCTACATTGTTGAAGAAGAGAATTCTGATGAAAATGATGATGAGGTAGTCTATGTAGCTATGAAGGATGAGTCAGATGAAGATAAGGCAACAAAATTGGTAACCTATGTAAACAAGAATGATAGGTGGATCATAGATAGTGGATGCTCACATCACATGACAGGAGACAAAAATAAGTTTGTTACCTTAACTTAGTAGATGGAAATAGTGTTAGATTTGGAAATGGTGCTCCATGTCTAATCAAAGGAAAAGGTTCCATTAAACTTACAAAGAAAATTTCATGTGATAATACATATTATGTTGAAGGATTGAACTACATATTGTTGAGTGTGTCATAGTTAGGCAATGTAGGATGCAAAGTAGGATTTGTAAACAAAACTACCAAAATCTATTACACTGATGGAAATCTGATAGGAAAAGGAGACCAAACTAGGAGTAATATTCTATTTTACCTAGATATGGAAGATGTTGCCTATCTTATTGTAAGATTTGATGATGTGTGGCTATGGCATAAAAGGGTATGTCATGTCAACTTTGATAATTTGATTAGCATCAACAGAATGAAGAAAGTTAGAGGATTGCCTGAACTAAAGAAGCCTAACAATACAATGTACAAATAGTGTCAGCTAAGAAATATGACCAAGTCAAGTTTCAAAAGAAAAACCTATACTTCCAAAGAATTATTAGAGTTAGTCCATGTTGATTTATGTGGGCCAATAGAAGTGCAAAGTTACAAAGGAGACAAATAAATAATGTTTTTGGTTAATGACTACTCTAAGATGATGGTTTTCATGTTCATAAAACAATAATCTAATGCATTTCAAATTTTTAAGTGGTATTTGGCCAAGGTTGAGAAAGAAATAGGAAAGAGTCTGAAGTGCCTAAGATCAGACAAAGGAGAAGAGTTCACATCAAAAGAATATGAGAAATTATGCAATGATAAAAGAATTAAGAGACAAACATCAGCAGCTAGAACTCCCCCACAAAATGGAATTGGAGAGACGAGGAATAGATTAGTGATGGACTATGCCAGAATATTAATGATGGAGAAGAATGTTCCTCTAAAGTATTGGAGAGAAGCTATCAGTATAGTTGTCTACACCTGGAATTGAGTACAAATCAAGAAAGGTAAAAATGCAACACCTTTTGAATTATGGTATAGTCACTCACCCAATGTAAAACATTTCAAAGTGTTTGGTTGTAAGTGTTATATTCTTAAAGAATCTAGAAATAGCAAGTTTGATGCAAAGAGTGATGAAGGTATATTCCTTGGATACTCCACTAGAAGTGAAGCATATAAATGTTTAAATACTAACCCTAACAAAATTGTGGAGAATGCAAATGTAAACTTTGATGAGCATACAGAAGTTCAAGTTGATGAATCCATCAAGAAACCAGAAGAGTACATATCCTTTGTATTTTTCTATGAAGGAATGCCTGCTAAAGAAGATGTTACCAATCAAGTTGGGAATCAGCAACAAGTTTTAGTATCTACCAAGTCACAACTAATGAATGTCGAGTTACATTCAAAAGCCAAGTTGCAGAATGAAGATAATGCATATTATGACTCTGAAATTAGTACACATGAAAGAGATGATGAGCTACCTGAAAGAGATGTGCATAGTGACTCTGAATCTAAAAGACCATACATGAAAACAAGGAGAAAACAAAGGCTATCAAAGTATGTGAGAAGACATCACCCTGCTAAAAAAATCATTAGTGACAAGGAAGCCAGACCAATGACAAGAAATGGACTAAGAAATGAATCATGTCTACTAAGCAAGATTGAACCCACAATAGTGAAAGATGCACTACAAAATGAAGATTGGTGTAAAGTTATGGAAGAGGAGATTGAGAAAATAGAAAAGAACAAAACTTGGACTTTAGTTCCAAGACCAACTAATAAGAATCTGATTGGTACCAAGTGGGTATTTCAGAACAAGCTAGATGAGAATGGCAAGATCGCAAGAAATAAGGCTAGACTAGTCTGTAAAGGTTATGCTCAAGAAGAAGGATTGAACTATGGGAAAATATTTGCCCCTATTGCAAGGATCCAAAGGAGTAAGAACTCTACTTGCATATGCTTCTTACAAAGGTTTTTAAGTCTACCAAATGGATGTAAAGTCTACTTTTCTGAATGGCATACTGGAAGAGGAAGTCTACATAGAACAAGGAGAGGGATTTTTTGATGACAACAACAAGGATATGGTTTGCAAACTACATAAAGCACTCTATGGTTTGAAACAAGCACCTAGAGCTTGGTATGAGAGACTTCACAAATAACTTGTGAAGATAAGATTTGAGAGAACAAATGACAATAGCAACTTGTATATCAAGAAAAAAAAAGGTAAAGACATTTTGATATCTAAAATCTTTGTTGATGATATAATATTTGGAGGAAAAGATGCACTATGCAAAGATTTTCTTGATCAGATGAAACATGAATTTGAGATGTCAATGTTTGGGGAAATCAAATTCTTTGTTGGATTTTAAGTACATCAATTGAAACATGGCATATTTGTGACCCAATCAAAATATATCAAGGAGATACTCAAAACATTTGGCTTAGAGGATTCAAAACCAATCAGTACACCAATGATAACAGGACATAATTTATCCAAGAATGATGAATCGGCTGAAGTAAACCAAACAATGTACAGATCAATGATTGGAAAGTTATAGTATGTTGTAGACAACAGACTAGACATTGCATTATCTATTGGAATAGTGGCAAGATTTTATACAAACCCAAGAGAAAATCATCTTATGGCAGTAAAAAGAATAATGAGGTACCAAAAGGAACAGATGACTTTACCTTATACTACAAGAGGATTGAAAAGTTCAAATTGAATGCCTACACTGATGCAGATTGGGGAGGTAATATAGATGATAGAAAAAGCACTAGTGGAGGAGCACTCTTCTTAGGTAGAAGATTAGTCACTTGGACTAGCAAAAAGCAAAGTTGTACCTTACAATTCATAGTTGAAGCTAAGTATGTCGTTGCTACCATAAACTGTACAAATATTGTATGGATCAAGCACCTATTGAAAGGAATGAAGGAAGAAATAACTGAGCCTGTGATACTCTATTGTGATAACACAAGTTCCATCAACATATCAAAGAATCCTATGATGCATGCCAAAACAAAGCACATTGCAATTAAGTATCACTATGTAAGAGAACTAGTGGAAGACAAACAAGTAAAGATAGAATATGTCAACTCAAAGGAACAAATTGCTGACATCTTCACAAAACCATTACCTAAAGATGTGTTTGAGTATCTTAGAGGTAAGTTAGGGGTAATACCCTTACCCAAGGTTGTTTGAGTAACAGCAAGAATGCCCTACATCAAATGAGTGATTGTTGAAATGACATAAATTGATGCAGAGGATACTTACTTTAGGTTTTGCCTGAAGTAATTAAAATACTAAAATTCCAAACAAGTCACAGGCAAGGTGATAAAGGGAGAAATTAGAGTTCCTACAAATGCTACGCTTGCATAAATAACATATCTTTTGGCATTGTTGTCAAAGAGGGAGAAATAGCATAAACTGATCAAATCTACAAAATCAAATGTGATAGCAGAAAGGAAGGAGAAAGAAAATAGCAGCTAAGAGAGAGAAAATAGCACAAATAGAAAATTAGGATGACAAGATCAGAGAGGGAGTAGAAAAAAAAAGGAGAAGATAGTGTATCAGCAAAAGAGATATCCCTAAAACTTTGAAAGAGGGAGTTACAGAATTCAGAGCGAGTCATAAGAAATTCAAAGTTGCTGATAGAATGAATAATTTTGGATACAAAGTTTTCTTTTTGGCATTTGACTTACTGTTCTAACCTAGTTAGCATTTTGATAACTTGGTTGATCAGTTTGGTTTGCCATCAATACCAAAGAGGGAGATTGTTGAAATCTGATTGAAAAGATCATTATTGAAGAAGGGAGATTGTTGATAAATAATGTTTTCAATCATTGTTTTGTCGTTGATGTCAAACCTGCTATTTGCTGGAATGACGAGTGCTTATAAGATCCAAGTACTATCACTTAGTTGATTGATGAAGAGGATTTAATCAATAAGATGTAACAAAAGCACCTAAGGGAAAGGTTGAGTTATGGTTTTGTACTTATGATTTTGTAATGAAGTACAAGGATCAGTTAAGACAATGGTAAAATAATGTATTAATAATACACTTGAAGATACAGAGGTTGGCTACACTTAAAAACTCTAGAAGAATAATTTATAACAAAGTTGTCTACAAAGCTTGACTAAATTCATTAGTGGGTGTCGAGCAAGTTAGTTCATGCTGAGCAAATTATCAGTAAGTGTCAAGCAAATGCAAAATCTAGTGTGTACCGAATGAAACAGAAGGTGCTAAGCTAGAAAAAATGTAATAGGTGTCAAGCATCAATAAAACTTAATTGATGCTGAGTAAATCCACAGTAGGTGCCAAGTAACACAATATGTGCCAAGCATTAGAAATTCAATAGTGCCGAGCTACTACATTATTTGAAAAGTCAAAGATTTCCCAGATCTAAGCTGATAAGTTTGTTACCTTCAATTTTTTGAACCAGATGGAAGATAAGGATGTTGAGTTGGTGGTACAGAATTCTAGGTTAACCATTTTTAGGTGAATATAAGTGGATTCCACATGAATTTTCTAGAAGAAACAAGAGTGGGAAGATTAGAGTGGGAAAAGTATTCTAAACTCCTACTTAAGGAGTTACAGGTCAAGAAGCAAAGAGAGATGGGAGAGAGTGTGTGGTGTCAAGGAGAAGGTGTTGAGAGGGAGGAATAGAATACTAAGAATCTGCTTCGATAAGTGACCACATAAGTGATTACATTGGCACAATGAGCAAGGAGACTCAAGGAGGCAAAGCTTGAAAGGAGGTCAAGTTGTCAAAGCTGCAGAGACTGAAAGCCAGGCAAACTTTTAAACTGAATTGAGATCTAAAATCTGCAAGTTATGTTGTGAGTTATATCAGATCAAAAGCCATTATTGTTACTCTCTAGCAATTGTATCAATTAGGAAAAAATCCTATAGACTTAGGTTGGTCTAATCGCCATTAAGAAATCCTTTAACAGGGTGACATTCCAAGTGAATGTTCTAAAGTCCTTTAACCAAGCTGACTCCTAACAGGGTGGTTGAAATCCCTTAATTGGTTTACACTTAATAGTGTGTTTTGTAGCTTTAATAGGGCAGGCCTTTCACAGGGCATCACTTCAGAAGAGTGAGAAACAAGGTAGCATGTTACTAGTGGTTTTTCCCAAATTGAGTTTCCACATAAATCACTGTCATGTGTTGACTTTTTCATGTCTTATTCATGCATGTTAATTTATCAGTAACTTGCTAAGAAGAATGTTTAGCTTGAATGCATGGTTAATTTAAATGGGCTCACTATACTTACTGAAAAAGTTTTATTAGGACATTTGGACCTTGAATAACTGATTCACACCCCCCCCCCCCCCCTCTCAGTTATTCTAAAGCATTTCTAACAAAGGTGATCTGGAAATTTTATCTGAAGCGTTTGCAAGAGATTTAAGTAGTTGTTCAACATCATTTCATCAAGATTTACAAGGTATTTATCATGTACTGAGCTATGTTGTTTCTAATTTCGTAAACCCTAGATTTATATAATGGCGTATAGTTCTTCCAAAATGAAAGGTGTAGAGGGAAAAGAGGTTTTTAATGTTCAATCAATTAGCAGTGAGATAAAACCACCTATTTTCAAGACTATTCCAGACATAGCATACAAATAAGATCTCTCTAGTGCGTTACCTATGAGACCACCCCAAGTTTGATGCAGAGCATCTTGACCATTCGCATTATAAGGAAGTTCATAATGTCATAATGTTTCAATCCTTTTAATTTCATGGGACCATGTCAAGAAAGGGTTAAAATCCCTAAAATTGCATTGTAATGTGTTAAAAGAAAACATTGTGGGAATGTTTTAAAGAGCATTGTAATTGATAAGCTTGTAGGCAAATAGGTTAGTTTTATAACTACCTTAGCATCTCTTGAAATAGAGAAAAGTGTAACTGAATCAAGAGAGAAGAAAAAGAGTGGGAAAACAAAGAGTTATGAGAGAGAGAGAGAGAGAGCAAAGGATTGAGTGAAGAGTCAGCTCTCTAGCTGAAGGCCAGAGAGCCATGCATGTTATTTATGTTATATGTATTTCGTATTTTGAGTTGCTATAGATCAAAGTTTGTAAAACTCACTCTCTCTATCTTTTCTCTTGTTATATATTTGTGCAAATAGTTTTACTTATGCAGTCAGTATTTATGATTTGTTATTTGTGAATGAGAATGAATTAGATCCTGATGATAATGGACATTAAAGTAGACAGATTTACATTTCATTTGTTTTGAAACTGTGATAGAATTCAGTGTCAATGTGGGGGCTCTATCTTCCAAACTAACCGTTGGATCTTTCTAAGATTCAATTATGTTGGTGATAGGCTAATTGCGCTACTCTTCACCGGAGAGATCGAGGTGTTTTGATCTTGTTCAAAAGTTATACCCCTCTGAGTACGGGTCTATCCAGAAGATAGCAAGGAGTCCCAAGTTGGACAACATTGGTCCCAATATGGGGGGCATAAATTCCAACCCAACTGTTGGATTTTGATGAGTTTCGGATATGTTGTTAATAACCTAGTCCTCCACAATATCACTAGAGCGATCTTTAAAATATTACTTGGTATGAAAGTTATAGCCATTTTAGTGAGGGTTTATAAAACTGTTTGAATGTGGATAATTATATATTGTGTTTGGTCCCTTGTTTCTTGTGGGGTTTTGATGATACAGAACAGTTGGTAAATGGAAGATAATGTCAAGTTGGTGCTATTTTTTATTGAATAACGAAATATTATGAACCTCCACTTCAATATCTGTCATGGAAGATCAGTGAGATATGCAGATTGAGGAAGATAGAAAAGAGTTTGCAGTATTGAAAGACTGGATTAATGTAGTCATACATCAAAGTTGTAATGATTCAAGATGTCAGAAAGTGTTATAATTGTAAGATTGGGATTATTGGTGACATGGTAATCAGAGAGGGGTATGGAAGATTATGTGAAAACAGTGTGTTGAGGAAAGAATTTAAGATTGTAGAAAAGAAAGGGTTAAGCCGTGCCCTAGATTTCCCTAACGTTTTCAAAATTGAGTGGGTCAAGATTGTTTTGAGGAGAATTTATGATAGCTTTGTGTGGTTAGATAATGGACCAATAAAAATCACAAAGAGGATAATTCATAAGGTAATAGGGTATCAAACCCTAGATCAGCCAAAGACTATGAGAAGTGAGTCCAAAGAAGTTATTGAAAAGAACACAGAGGCTATGTGGATCATAGAGGAATGACCGTAGACACAATCACAAATCCCCTAATAGCTTTTGCAGTGAGGGTAATTGCACATAAGTTGTATCAATCAAGTAGATTGAACAATGTACCTTGCATTGTAGTGGATACAAGATTATGAAGAAGGATCATGCATGTGATCTTGCCGAGCTACAACTACAACAATTGATTGAAAAACTAGGAGCAATAAGGAAAACAGAGAGTGCTTAGTATAAATTTGGATCTATTATGGTATGTATCTTCCTTTATGTATAGAACATATTTCCTACATTTGGTAATAATGCATGGAAGACAAATAGGTCTATTGCAGTTCAAATAGAAAAGTTCAAAACAATTAGGTGATAACTTTGAGTCAGTGATGACTAGTTATTTTGAGGATTTCAAACAATCCATGAAGAAGAGATTAAGGATTCCAGTGTCATTAGTGGAAAAATATTATGATGATGTTTGTTTCCTAGTTGATGTTGATCACACATTTGTTCAAGCAGCAATTCCTAGAGTGTGATAGCTAAGGCCATTAGGTTATGAGATTAATGTTGATAAGACCTCTATAGCAATCATAGCATTACTTGCAGAAGAAGTGGACAAAGATGCCAAAGCTTTTGTTAACTATGAGTTGGCCAAATCAAAGATTACAATGGAGTTGAAGACTACTTTAGTGATTATGAAGAAGGATAAACTGGTGAAGAAACTAAAAGAAAAATTTGGTGAAGGTGCTAAGGAGGATGAAGAAGAGGAAGAGGAAGAAGAGGAAGAAGATACTCAGATTCAAGCACCACTAGCATTGACACAAGGTCATGGTGAGGATTAGTAAGAGGAATAAATAGAGACTGTAGAAGGTGCCAAGGAAGAAGAAGTCAAGGAAGCACCTATTCCTACTGATTAAAAGAAGAGAAGGGCCAAGGAACAAGCAGTAACAAGACCTAAAAAGGTTGCTAAACCGAGTCAGCCCAAACCAACAACATCTACCACAAGGGCCAATACATGAGTCATTGCAAAAAAGGCTAAAGAGAAAGCCAAGCCTAGAGAGCAGGGAGGTGAAGCACAGAAAAGACCTAGAAGAAAATATGTTTCTCAAGCTGAATCTGATGAGGAAAGGACTAAATCTAATGACAACAGCCAATTCCAAGTGGTGAGTCATAATCCATCTTTAGATTTGGATAACTTATGTGAGAATTTTAGAAACAATGTTGATTTATTGGGTTTCTCTCACATTGATTTTTAAATCTTGGAAAAGTTGAAAAGAATCAAGTGGAGGAGGCAATATATGTCATGATGGCTACTTTTTAAAAAGCTCCTCTAGAAATTGCCAACTCCATACCTAAAAGTCTATATGAAAGTGTTGAGCAAAAATGGCACTATTGTTTAGATACAGAGAGGAAAATTAGGGAGATAGCCCTCACTCAAGTTATGCCAGAACTTAGCAACGCACAAATATCTAAAGCCATAAAGAAATATGCTATTAGAATTGTTCCTAAGTATAGGGCATTCAGCATACTACAGAACAACATAGAGGATGTTGTAAAGAAGTCCAAACAAATGTGGAAGATCACATATGGACTAGTCACAGTCAAAGAAGGTGAACAAAAACCTATTGAGGTCAAAGATGATAAAGATGATGACAATGAAGAAGGCACAATTAAGGGAGGCACTGATATAAATATAGATGATTGGGAAACAATTGAGGAAGAAAAACAACAAGAAAAAAGTGTACAAGATACACAAATGCCAAGTGTCAGCCCTCCA
This sequence comes from Cupressus sempervirens, assembly GCA_028749045.1. NCBI lineage: Eukaryota > Viridiplantae > Streptophyta > Pinopsida > Cupressales > Cupressaceae > Cupressus > Cupressus sempervirens. The sequence continues at coordinate 470,889,960 of CM053786.1, forward strand.
CAGATAATAAGCGTAAGTGTTGAAATTGTTACTGTAAAGGATGTTTCTTATCCTATTGTTCAGAACACCAATCCCCTAACAGAGGAAGATCTTAAAAAGATACTTGACCAATCCACACTATAGGCCAAACTATGTGACAACCCTGTATTGGTAAGTGTAGATGAAATTTAGAAAGTAGTGACTATAACTACAAGGGAGGAGGTGAAAACACAAGACCTACCTACAATCACTCCTCAAGTGACTAGTGTAAACCTTCACAACCCTTGGTTGTATATCAGAGGAAGGAGACAACAGAATGCACTATTAGCACACACACAGATGGCACTCCAGTCTCAAAGAATGTACCAGAAGTTGCAACAAAAAAGGTTGAGACAATTGGAGAGGATAAGGTGGAAACACTAGTCACTAATGAGACATAGAGTCAAACAGGTCAAGTAGATTCACCTGCACCTTTAGCACAAGAACAAGGTGCAATTCAAATAAATGAGGCAAAAAAGGACAAGCCTAAAGAGACTAATTTGACACCCAAGCCGAAGGAGCTAGCAGCAATTCAAGCACTGGTAACTTTACCAGAATCTGACACTCCTTCCAGTCAAACTCTTTAGAGGCCAAGCATAGATGCAACACGTTTGCAATTCTCAATGTTGAGTACTAGTTCATACAAGGCAGAAGAGGCAATAACCTATGGAGATGTTAGCCTAGATGAAGAAATTATATTGCCCAAGTTTGATCTTGCAACAGTAAAAATTAAGCACATGGGTACACTTCAAGAATCCATAGCAAGAAAGAAACATCAAGAACTGCTCAGAAGGGAGCATAGGCAGAAGCAAGATTTGCTTGATATCAAAGACATCTTCTTAGATGCATTCAGTTTGCCTACTCCAGATGAAACAAAGCCAATCATTGAATAATTGACCAACATAGTAGAAAGAGTAAGTGATATAGACCTTGATACTAATGTCAAATTATTATAATGGTCTGAGAAGAAGTTTCAAAGTAAAGTAAATGAGAAGATATCTAGTGAAATAGCACTTACACAAGTTGCATTGGCAACTAAGATAGAAAGTGTGAAGAAGGTACTAGAGAACATTTTCTCTCTGTACACCAAACTATGTAATCCTACACTCTTCACACAAGAAATAAGGAATCGCATCTTGAGCTTGGAAAGTCAAATGTAGTCATTCGGAGCTAAATTTCCCATGACTCTAGCTCAAAGTGAGAAACACTTTAGGACCCTATTGCAAACCCAAAGTCAGTTAGCAGCACTATCTACAAATGAAGCCAACATAAGGGCTAAACTAATAAGCATCCAAACTACATTGACTCCTAACATGGAGATTCTACACAAGGAGTTAGGCTATGCAAAAACTCTTATGAAGAAAGACCCTAATCTTTATACATTAGATGGCCTAGTACACCTTGTTTTTGAGCTAGCCATCCAAACTAAGTCTTTGGATGTAGCTTTTGACAATTGGGATGTCACTCTTAAGATTATTCTTGAGGTCCATAAATCCTTTTTGGACAAATACACTATCATTGTATGACCCATTGACATTAGTGTCAAAAAGGGGGAGTAAGAGCTATTGAGCAGAGAGAGCAAGAATAGGAGAGTAAGAGAAAATGGGGAGTAAGAGCAGAAAGCAAGTGAAAGAGTATCAATTGAGGCAAATCTACTCAACAGGAGAGATTTTGATACAGAATACAAAACAAAATAGATCAAACAACTTAGAGGGAGTTATGAGATTTTTGAGGTATAAGTAGTTGTAAAATTTTGATATTTTTAAATTTTTTATAGAAGTTGAATAGTCATTTATGTTATGCTCGTAAGAATAAGAGTATTAATACATAACCAAGTGTTTTTGACACTCATGTCAAAGGGGGAGATTGTTGATCTTAGAATGGTTTTGACTAGTGAGTGTCTATATTCTTAAGTCATTTACATAGTTCATGCCAAACAAGTAACATATGTCGAGCACAACATATGAGTTAGAGCATGCCAAGTAAACAGTGAGTGCCAAGTCATTCACGTGTTGAGTGTCTCAAGTGCTGAGCAGATAGTATGTGCCAAGTGATTCAGGAGTCAAGCAAGCAGTACATGCTGAGTCATTCATATGCTAAGTGATAGTATTGAAGTCAATATGTGTCAAGCACCAAGGACTTCAATTGTCCAGTAAAACAATTTTTCATAATTGTTTGTATTGGCACAAACTACTATGTAAACCATTTTTGAGTTGACTTAAAGATTGAATTATGATATTTTAGTGATAAGGACAAATCTTAAGTTGGAATCTCTATGCATTACATGCACCCAATCAGGTAAAAGAAAGGTTTAAGCAGCAATATGGATGAATCACATCTGTTGATTCATACCTAACCCTAAGTCACCTAGGTCTTCTTAAGGAAGACAAAGCCTAAACTTTCTATGAGTGTGAAACAGAATGAATGAATGATCAAGGAGAGCTTTGCATGCACAAAGCAAGACATTCATGGTGACCAAGGTATCATGATCTAAATTGTATTTCAAAATCAGTTAAAGGAGAATAGAGGAAGGAAACAATGCATGTCAGAGAGACATTTGATCAAGAAAGATCAAGTGCACAATAGGATAGAGGTGATCTATCATCAAGCATAAGAGTGCTAATCGCAGGATCAATGTTGAAACATCCTAACAAGTGAATCAATTAAATCTCTTAACAAAGTAGTCCTAACAAGCTATATTGAAATCCTCTAACAAGGTGTTTGCTTAATTATGAGTTGAAGTCCTTTAACAAGGCACACTTCTAATAGGGTGTTGAAATCCTTTAATAGTGTAAGACCTAACAATCTTTGTAAGCCTTTAATAGGGCAAGCCTTTCACAGGGTAGATCATGTTTCATGGTCAAACATTTTAACCTTCATTGGATACACTTTATTACTATAGTAGTGAAGATTTGTGGGTGTCGTCCCCACCCTAGTTTTACCTTCTCATTGGAGGGTTTCTAGGTAATCATATCTTGTGGAATATATGTGTGAATACTTACTTACATGCTTTAGATGTATATGCTTTACATGATATTTTAGTTTACTTGTTATGGATGTGTGTTGAATATTTTATGGGTCAAATTTTAAACCACTGATTCACCCCTACCACCACCTCTATCTCAGAAGTTTACCTTTCCTATTGTAATTCCAACAAACACAATCATTAAACAACACATGAAATATAGTTAACTAAGAAATTATTACCGATATATATATGCAATCCAAGTTATGAAATGATATCATATAGTTGAAATCAAATATCTCAAAACCTAACAAAAGTTTGGTAATAGGCCTAAAAGAGTTTGGCAATCATAAAAGAAAAGTGAACTACGGGTGGGCATTACAAAGAGCCTCAACAAATAAACATCAAATCCAAGATATAATTTTGAAAAGCATATTTCAATAAAGTAAAACTCATGAAGGCTCATATTTGTAAAATCTTAACTTAAAATAATTAAAGACATGTCCTTGAGGCAAATAGGACCATCAAACTATAATTTGGCTAAATATCCAAATGCATTTTTTTGTTTGTAGTATCAACAAAAGAATACAATTCACAATAATATAACTAATTTAGAAATATGCATTCTACCAACAATCATTAATAGCACTCGATGCGACCTTATTAAGATCACTCATAGGGAGAAGAAGAATCTGGCATACAGATGTAAAAACTAGAATGCATGCAACAACAACTCTCAACCCAAGGCTTCCACAAAGTCATTGACTCAAAACATTGGGTGAAGGTGGACCAAGTACGCATGAGGACAAAGCTACAAAAAATATGATACCAATGCCTTCAAAAGGCTTAAACATAACTTCTTCCTTTGCATTTTACCCAACTCAACACATGACCCTTATGACCCTCAAAGAGTCTTAAGCTCAAAATACACTTATGATCCTCATTTATAAACAAATGTTAGCTACATGGACCCCATAATCCATGCTTATCTCTCTCTTCCTAGAAGACTCTACATTCTAAGGATTATCCAACTTAACCCTTCACCCCCAAGGCTTCTCTTCCCTCCCAAGGATGAGCTTAGCCTTGCACTCCAAAAAAAAAGAACAAAGCTTCAATAAAATAACAACAAAATATCATGAAGGCTAGGTCCAAAACACATGCATACGAACAACAAAATGCATTCAAGTCAACAAAATTGCTTATCTTAACATACATGAAAATAAAAATCCAGAAAGTGGTAAAAATGAAACCACCAACAAAATAATGTGAACATCTACATCATTACATTCATATAAAACTTTCACAAAGGGTTCCATTCCGTAATTCACCCATGAAATCCACCATACACCTCCCCAAGTTGGGTAAACAAGTCATTATCTTAGAATACATCACATTTACTCTTACAAATATATTAGGCATCTCATTTACTAATTACTTCGCATGTCACTACGCATATATTTTCAAATGCTTCCACATATAGATCAACCCCATAAGCATATTATAATACATCACCAAAGGGTTTTCACATTTAGTTACCAAAGGACTTCTACTATAACATACTTTGGCTCAGTTTTACTATTGTATCATGGTGATTAAGCAATGAGACTCATTTGGTTGGTAATTTAATACTGTACTCTTTAATCTCCTCCAAATTTTTATGTGTGTGTTCTAGGAATCTAAGGTGGTAAAAGTCACATTACTCTATCTAACTTAGCCTTGTATAGTTTTTCTATTCAAAAGAAAGGTCCTTAAGAGTTAATTAATTTTATCATCCAAGTAAAGTAGTTTTCTTTAGCATTTCATGCATCTAATATAGGATTTGTCCTCTATCCTAAGTCATATCTTTACATTGAAAGGGGTACCTTCAAGATCAAATATTTTGAAGATATAAGATAATAATTTATAGTGGTTCGTACATTTCTTACAATATAGTTTAATGGCTTGCACTACTTAAGACAATATTTCCAATATCTATCTATTATTTTGTTCTTACCATGATTTTTCTAGAAAGAAGGGATCTTACATACAATACAAAAGGTAAGGGAATGAGGTTTGTACTAGAACAAGGAGATACTATACACAGTGTAAGGGTACCCAATTCTAAAATGGTGCATTTGTGAACCCTATGATTTATTCTTCCAACAAGAATTCAAAAAATCCAAGTGTAATCATGTATGTCTAAATGTATATCTATCAAATAACTATATCTCTCAGACCTTTAAATTACATTTTGGATTATCAAGAGTTCTTGTTTTCAGCATCATTTTTTTTTCTAAGCATCTAGCTTTTAATTATCACTTTATTAATTTTAACATTACTCACTTGATGGAACATAATGGTAACATTATAAGGCCATGCCTTTGGCTCATTTTGCAAGTTTGATCCTTATACAAAGGCTTGAGGGACACTTTAATCCTCTATATAGGCCAATGTCTCATTTAATTTATCAACAATATCTTATTTCATTCATTTCAAGTCAAGATTGGAATTTCAATGTTATCCTTCTTGAGTTGTTTACGTAAGTTTATGATGATCATCATAATAAATTATTAAACTTGAGTGTACATCTCATTTAGTAATTAGACCCAAGAAATGTCCTAGTGTTGCAACCTGGCTTTGATACCAGATTGTAATGCCTTAAAAATGTACACCTCATATTCAATAGTTTTTTTTGTTGAATAAAATTGTTGCTTAAGAAACTATTAATAAAATACTTTTCTTAAAGAGTTATTATACTATTATAGCTCAAATTGCTCTAACTTGTTACTAATATTTGTCTTACTTGTGGCAAAGAACGTCAAACTCAAAACTTTAATACAAAAATATGATCATAAAATATTCATTATACTTGAACTATTGAAAAATAAATTTTAAAGGAGAAATCTACATCCTTAGGAGAAATAAGCCATCCTTATACCAAGCATAAATGGGATAGTTTTCTTTTGTTAGGTTTGATTAAGGTTCCATTATTATGTCTATTAAATAATTTGTCTCCTCTTACTCAATCTTGCCTATTAGATTTATCTTCACCAAAAAAAGAAGCATGCATCGCATTACTAGATGCATTATAATAATATTCACCTTTTAAATATAATATGATAAATTATTAGTCCCTCCATAAAGCGATGGCATGCTTAACTACCATCCATGCAAATTAGACATGTGAAAACTAATTAAACTTTCCGAGTGTTAATCATATTTAATGATTAGAATAATGTCAATATCAAATATAAAATAGTGTTCTTGGAATGATACACTTAAGCACAATTAATTACTCTAGAATACTCATCCCACATTTGGATTAAAATAACCTTATTGAAATAGTTTGATCACAAGGGTTAAATTGTTAAATGTCCCTTATTTTGAGAGTATACTTATATTAGAGTTAATATTTAAATTTTATAATATTGATAAGTAGTGAGTAAGCAATTTTTAAAAATGAGATCAAATAATTATTGAAGGAGATCTATTATTATTAATTCTAATTGTTTATGGAATATAGAATAAAATAAAATTTATTTCAACTTTTATGAAACATATTATAAATCCAAAACATAATTTAATCACTAAATTTAGTAACTTTAGGATAAAATGCAATAAATCTTCATTATTATTTGTGGACATAAAGCTCTTCATGAAATGGAAAGATTTCTTAGCTCTATTATATTTGTTTTTATTTTAAAGAGGAAATACCCTCTTCCACTAATAGACAAGTTATTTGATCATATGAAGGGAGCAACATTATTCTCTAAATTTGTTGTCTTAACGTTTGATTTGACTAATGCTCCTCAAGCTTTCACAAACTTGATAAATAGTGTGTTTGGGGATTGTCTGGATAAGTTTGTGCAGGTTTTTATTAATTACAATTTGATTTACTCGAAGAATATGGAGGAGTGTGAAGAGCACTTGCAAATAGTCTTACAATATTTTAGAAAGAGAAAAAATATGGCAAGCTATCAAAATGTTCTTTCTATTAGAAAGAAATACAATACTTGTGACACATCATCTTGACTAATAGAATTGCAATATACCCTACAAATATTAAAGCCATGCATAAGTGGCTTGCTCCACAGAATGTGATCAAAGTTAAAAGTTTAATGGAACTTGCAAGTTATTATAGGAAATTTGTGGAGGGATTCTCCAAAATTACAGCTCCTATTACATCCCTTCAGAGGAAAGGGAAAAGATATATGAGTGGACAAATGTATATAAGCAATAATTCCAACTGTTAAAATATAAAACTCACATCTGCTCCTATCTTGTTCATACCAAATCCAAATTAATAGTTTATAGTGATTATAGATAGTTCAAATGAACGACTTGGAGGTGTATTAATGCAACATGGAAAAGTAGTGTCTTACGAGTCATAGAAGTTGAAACCGTATGAGGTGAAATATGCAACACGTGATTTAGAATAGGCTGTCATACCTCATGCATCAATGATGTGGAGGCATTACCTTTTGGGGAATCACTTTAAATTAAAAATATATCACATGGGTTAGGTGTATATCTTTACGCAGCCTAACCTCAATGTCAGGTAGAGACATTGGTTAGAGTTTCTGAGTGAATATGACTTTGGCATTGAGTACACTAAGGGGAAAGAATAAAATGACAAATGCTCAGAGGAGGAGGCGCATCTCTACTATCTTTACTTTGAGGACAAGATTGAGAGAGCATGTGTCACAAAAATCTTCCAAGAGATGACCATTATGAGATGATCAAATCAGCTTTACACAATTATCCTAGTGATTATCGTTTTGACAGATACACTTTTGATGATGGTGGTATTATGAGATATCAAACAGGTTGTATAATCCCAATTGCATAAAGTTGAGGAAAGTAGTATTAAAGGAGATGCGTTGTACTCCACTTTTAGGACATCTAGGGGTAAACATGATGATTGCCAATTTGAGGCCATTGTATTTTTGGCTAGGGCTTAAGCATGATGTGATAGCTTTGATAGTCCAATGCTTAAAATTTCAATGCGTCAATGTTGAGCATGTCCACCCAACTAGACTTTATGCCCACATGGTATTCTAGATTATCAAATAGCAAGTCATCGACGTGGATTTTATCCAAGATTGTCACATGAAATGACACAAACATGATATTAAATCGATTGTAATTGACAAACCAACCAAGATAGCTCATATCATTCAAGGGAGTCTGAGAGATGGATCATTGGCTTTCGAAAAGAAGTTTGTGTAGGAGATTTTTCGATTACACAATGTGCAAGAGACTATTATATCTAATAGGGGCACTCGGATGACATCAAGGTTTTGAACAACCTCGAATGCTTCCTTGGGTACACAATTGAACTTCTAATACAAACTATCACCCACAAACAAATGGGTAAACTAAGCGAGTAAAATAGGTTACTTGATATGTATTGTTTGGATCAAGTACAAGTCAAACGAGTATCTTCTTTGGTGGAGTTTGTATACAACTCTTACAATGCTTCATAGGGAATGACACCATTTGAGGCATTGTAGGAGTAGAAGTGTCACACTCCTTTCAGTTGGAATAGAATCGACCATAGGATCATTAGTGGTCCTAATATGTTGAAAGCTACGGAGAAACAAATGACTCTAATTCATGGTTGACTGAAGAAAACAATTGATCGACAAAAGAGTTCAGCAAATAAGAACCACACTTTCAGATAGTTTCACAAAGGGGACAAAGTGTTTTTCCATGTGAACTATTTCTTGTCTCTTTGATTTTTGCATCAGTTACTTCTCTCCCCTTTTTGATGTTGATGCTTGGTCTACAACTCTAATTTGTTTTTGTTCCTTATTCTCTCTTGTATCATCTAGATCACATAGGGTAATCCTAAATGTGATGAATAAAACTCCAACGCAATCTACCAGAAGAATGAAAAAATAAATGAAAAAATAAAAAAATCAAATAATATACAAAGATTTATGGAAATTTACTATCTTTAAAAACTACATGTTATAATCTTTTTGGACATATGTATTAAGACCTTGACAATTTGGCATCCATTCATTCTCACTTTATTTTTGCCGACTCAACAAAAATAAATTAGATTCACATAAGTTTTGTCGTGTTAGCATTGACATATTGTGAAGTGTTGGTGTTATTTTATCTTTACAGTTTGAACCACCCAAGGTGCTATTTTTAATTAAATCTTTAAATGAGGATAAGGTCTCTTATTTGTAACCTCGTAAAATAAATTAGAACCGCGTAAGTGTTGTTGTGTTAGCATTGACATATTGTAAAGTGGTGGTGTTATTTTGTCATCACAGTTTGAACCATGCAAGGTGCTATTTTTTATTAAATTTTTAAATGAGGTTATGGTCTCTTATTTGTAACCTCATGGATTCTGGGTCAAAACATTACTCTTTTATATATATAATTTGAAATCTTCTTAACAACTTCATCAAATAGGATTACTATGCCATTCAGTACAAATGAACATTGTCATTTAGATAAAAGAGGTAGATATTGAAACAGTCGAAAGAATCCTCAAACTGGGAAGGGGCAGAATGTAGTCCTAATACAACTATTGCATTAGCAAGCAAGAATTTGAAGTGGGATGTCACATATCCATGAGCTTACTTAGAAACTGTATGCTTGATCTGCCACAATGGTCACAAGAGCATGACGTGTTCGTGCTTGCAAATAATAATGAGGCTAGCAAAATAAAATTCAAAATTCCTTGTGTTTACAAATTGCAATTTAGGGATTCAAGAAAGTTGATTTACTGTTCGTATGTTTTATTCAAAATTCCTTGCTTTCAAACTGCACTTGGAATTCAAGAAAGTTGATTTAATATCGGTATGTTTTTATACTGCCACGCAGTACGCGCTGTGAAACTGCAAAACTCAGTACCCCTGAAACAGGATTCAAATGGAAAAGGATTCAGATGGAATTATATATACACCTAGATAACCAGCTTCAATTTTGGTTACTGACACTTAATATTCTATCTTTATGTAAACCGTAATTTTTGTTAATTAATGGACATTTTGAGGCAAAAAATCTATTTATCCCGCATGCAGAAAACTAAGTATTTAAAAAGCAACGAGATATGATAGATTTTTCGGCATTAGAGCAGGAAATTTTGGGGTGAAATGATTTTTTGTGTCTATGAAGACCACATACAGCCAAGTGAAATAACCTTACTGCACTAAGACTTTGGTAACCTGATTTGAAGCCCACGTCTACTGAGAAAGTTCTCTTCAACTCTGTACCAACTGAATCTGTCACTCGATACAGCTATGGTTTTGTTTATTTCTTCATTTCCGGCAATTATATCCTTTCTTCCAAATTATATTGAAAACAAAACATTTTTTACTCTTTAAAAAGGATGAACGAGGCCCCAGACCTACGATTTACCGTTGAGCACATCACATGATAGCAGCCACCAAAACTAATGTCGTGATTTTTCAACCTAAAGCACTAAAGGTAAAAAAATAAAATTAAAAAGTTTCAATACGAATATGCAGACCCGCGTGCAGAACTTTGGATGTGTGAGTGATAAACGTAAAATGCTTGAGAAGAACTAGGGAGTTGAAATGGAGTTGAAGTGGATATTAAATAGATCCATAGGGATCAATTTAATTTCCACTTCAACAAAATTACCGCTACTTTATGAGATCAGAATAACACATCTTCTACAGGGATGCATCTCCGTTTGCTCCTGTTACATTTTGAACCCACGCCCTGCGCTAAATTCCTATTTAAATATCTTTTCAAGGATTTTAGGGGTATCTTTTGAATATGCTGTTTGGGTTTTCACTTCTCAACCCAAAAAACGGAATCGGGGCGAAAAAGGCAAAATGCATTACAATGACTAAATATATCAATGGGTGCCGAGGACAGTATTCAATGTTATTCACATTTTTTAAAACTGAGGATGGAACCATAAAGAGATGCTGATTATCCAGGAGAGTGCGTGGATCTGTTCGTAACTCTTCTCCAACTACTCAACAGAGGGAATGATTAAAGAGATTAAATTTCCACAATCCATAGCAAATAAACTGATATATTTCTGGATTCGATTGTGTAAAGATTTTTTACCATCAACGTTTCGAATCACACCAATTGATCCATCATCAGGATGAAGAGAGCAAGAGATGTCAAACAAAAATATAACACAGTAATAAAAAAGATTCACTGGAAAAGTTATTATATGTTGCTTATAACTTCATAGATAGTGATCTCCGTTCTTTCCAAAAGTCTCGTTTGTCGTGTTCGAAAGCAGAAACAGCTAATCAAACAACAAACTAAAACTTCATAGACAGTGCTCTCTGTTCTCTCCAAAAGTCTTGTTTGTGAAGTCGGAAAGCAGAAACAAAAAATCAAAAAACAGACTGACTGATAGTCTGACACTCATTAAAAACAAATCCAATACTAAATTCTAACACGGCAGTTTCACAGAGAAAGATTTGTAAATAGTCTGAGCAAGTTCTGAGTAAAAGACAGCAAAACTTCTGCACAGAATGGTCAAATGGAATTATAAGTGCAGCTTCCTTTCACATTTTTAGCAGTAGTAGCTGAGCTGCTGAACCATGTACATTCATTTCCTACAACGGCAAATAGAGTTTTTCCCAATGCTACCATGGGCCAATATACTTTCAAGGAGTAGTTGAAAACCTTCAACACTCCTCTGAGGTAGCAACCAAAAAGTCCCCTAAAACTTTCTTCACAGGCTACTATTTCTGCATCTCCATACTTCTCTACTTTTCAGGGGATGATGTGGGTTATCATAACCCCCTCCTTGTAAATGCCTGTTTGACACATGCACATAATACCCCCGTTATACAGTGTCTAGTTATATTTGATGTCCCTAGATGAACCCCAGAAGACATTCCCTGTCATGCTGGCAGTCATGTACTCAAACCAGATACTGGGATCAACAATAATTTGTCCACGAGGGGGTTTCACCTACAATGATGCTCCTGTATGATGAAAACTCACCTTTAATGCCAGTGGGGGTCATTCACTAACAGTCTGAGATGTCGATATAGTGGTTTACCTAGTTTGGTATCAGAGTCAAGGTCTCAAGGTTGGGCCCTGCAATGTGCGGTGGCCTATAATGGCCCTTACTAAACCCTGACAAATATTCCTTGTTCATGTTGACAGTCATGTACCCAACCTCTGGTAGGGCCAACAGCCATGTCCATGAGGAGCTTCATCTATGGTGGTGTTTTGGCAGAATGAAAACCTCACCCTTTTCACTGATGGAGACCATTGACTACAACCCAGACTTTTGGCATAGTGGTTGTTTTTTATAAGGACCCTAATCAAATATATGATTTCTACCCTCAGTGATAAGAATTACAGTATTCACCTTTATAAAATTTATCATAATCCCAAACAATATATTCTGAATTTTAACACAGCAGGGTTTCTTTTCACAAAATTATAACCTGAAAAGTCTTCACCAAATCAGAAACATGCGTGTATTTCAAATGCAATTCAATCTGTGTAATTACAAGTTTCAAGTACCAATGACTATGTTAGTACAGAAATAATTTACCCCTGGTTGTATGGATCCTTCTGCCATCACACCTAATCATGGTAAAGCTCTTGGGGTATGGTTGAGATAACTCATTGCCTGGTTTCTAAGTGACGATATGCCAATATGATGTGAATCCTACAAATTTTCGCCCAACTCTAGTATGTCACTAAATATAGGTGATGGTGCAGCTGTAGGTGACCCTTGAAAAGAAAAGAAACCTCAACGTCAGCATGGTCCATCAGGTTCAACAAAACCCAAACAAGAAAATTCATCTGCACAAAAAAAGGGTGGTCTTATCTGTGGGGAGAAGGGACAAAATCTCCAGGAATGCCAATAGAATATATTCACCACTAGTGAATCAAGCCAACAAAAGCCTTAGTAGAATTCTCAAGGAGAAGAATAATCCATGGTCAAATTAGCACAAGCAACAAAAAAATATTACTTCAAGTAGTGATTCTATATGAAGTTTTGCATTTGATCAGACCTGCATGCATGGCTGCTCAGCAGAGGCATCAAGCCTGAGAGCAACCCAGCCAGGCAAGGGCCACCACAAAAAAGTATTTTTGCTACCCAATATGAAAGCGCATCAATATAGGCTGAAACCTCTTCGACTAAAAGAGCCAAGCCCTGAGGGGTGTCCATTCCGCCAAATTCGCCTGGGGTACGATCCTGGCCTAATCCCTTTTAATGTCAGAGTCTTGAACTTAGCAAGACCTGATTCCTGGTGGGCTCAGTTGGAACCATTCAACTTTCACAGAAGACCAAGGACCTATTTTTGGTATGCTACAAAGTTTGAAGCCTCCACTTCTAAAATTCCTACTTGGTATGTGAATTCTACTGCACCTAGACACATAACAAGAGTTCCAACAGTGATACTACAGCCTCACCCACATCAACTTCATATGAGCAAGTTTCACATGGGTGATGATGCTTCATAAGGCACAAGTATCAAATTATGAAGGTTCTTTATGCTCCTGAGCTCACACGGAACCTTCTCTCAAATAAGTTAGTTTTCTCATGACTAAAAAGTTGAATTTGACACACATAATGGTGACACTGACAAACTATGTCCCATCCAGGAGGAGACTCACAATGATGCAATTATTGCTCATGCCTCAGAGGTTGATAAAATATTTCAATTGGTCGATGTCATCCATGATAGGGACACTCTAGGTTTTAGCTATCTCCATACTTTTCTTGGTCTTCTTGGTTAATCTTGGTCTCCTCAAAGCCCTCACAAGACTCAAATTCCCCAATGGGTGCAATGAGTTCAATCAACAAGATTCAACTTTAGGGTGTCCTACCAATTCAAAGGATTGCTCACTCTTGCTTACCAAAACATACTATCTCAACATTCAGACTTCCATCTGCAGGAGTGTGGAGACTGCAAATTTCATCTAGGAGCCTTGGAAACAATCCAAAAAGATCAGCTCTTGTCAACTTTTTACTACTGATCTCTCAGTTTGTGCAAATTAGGCCTACAAGCATTTTAGGTCTCCAATTAGCCCTTTGTTTTGGATTTTTGGCCATTAGATCAAAATTTTGCCAAAGAACCATACAAACAAATTCCCATTAAAGACACCCTTTAGGAAGATCTACTAGACTTTGTAGGTCTTGGGTCACTCCCCTTCCATACGGTGTCAAACCCTATATTGAGTCTTTATAGGCTTATTTATGCTTGAACTCAATCAGTATACTCAAAGGCTACTCAAATGGATTCACCAATGTCTGATCTCGCATCTAAGGCTTGTCTAGAATCCTTGCCACACCCAAGTCATTGGATTGTGGTTTTCAATCCACTCCTGCAAGAAATGATAAACTGATACTCCACTCTCCTAGCCGAGCTGCTACTGTGCTCACCTAGGGCATGAAGTTAAAAATCAAGGATTGCAGTTTCTACCTTGCTACCAAAGCCAAAAAACTGTACATAGGCAAAAAACCTGTACATGGTCTCCTCTCAAAGACCCCCAATGGCCATGAAAATCCCATGGTGGAGTTTCAAGATGGAGACATTATTTGGTCAAAAACCCAATCCAGTCCAGTGAACAGCACTGTGAGGTTTTGAATTTACTTGAACAAGTAAAACTATACAAAATGCAACACTAGAGCACACAATGAAAGAAGATACACTAATGTAACTATGTACATTAACAAAAAGCCATTTCCAATTAATAACACGAGTTGCTTGTGCTGCAACTTGACCGTACAAGATAAACCAGAAAACTATCAGCACTTTGCTAGTCCAACTTGCTCAAATGGAAACTAACCTTGTTACATTGCTACTCAACATGTTCCACGTGTTTTTGAGCACCCATAACTAACTGGACACAAAATGCAATTTCTTGCCAAAAGTTGTCAATACAATTTTGCAAAGTTGCAAAGTTGTCATGAAAACATTTTGCAACTTGAGCAACTTTTGCCTTGTCAATGCACCCATCCAACTTAAGAGTGTAGAATGATGTCTTAAGCCATCTTGGACATATCTAGCCCCTGACCTCCCAACCCCTATGACAACATTTTGCACATATTACGCAATTTTGGCATAGTTGACAACTTTTTGCCCAAATGAGCAACATTTTGCCAAACTTGGGACAGCTCCATTCAAACATTACAAACTCAACTTAAATCACCTATTGGACTCTCCCATGGTCCTTATTCACCCCATGACCTGTCTGAGGCTTTACAAGCCAAAACTTTCAGGGCTTTATGACTAAACCCTTAGGCTCTCCTGCACTAATCCATGAAGTCATGGTCCTTGCTGTAAGAGCATATTCATCCACTACTCTTTGGCACAGAAGATTTGATCATCTTAGTTTTGAGCATCCTCTTGTATTGAGTATCAAGACAGTGAGAGGACTTCCCCCTTAAGCATCTCCTAACAGGGTTTCAGCAAGACTCCTATGATCCCAATCTCTACCATAAAGAACAAGAGCGGAAATGATTTAACGTATATTGCCAATCTTGTCATTATTGGTATTCTTAGCAAATGCTTGCAGCAAAAAGAATGATCTAAATTCCAATGATCATTCAACATGATAGATCTTGGATTCCTGCATTATTGTTTTCCACTTGATATATGGCAAAAGAATAATCAAATTTTAGTATCTCAAATTAAATATGCCAAGACATTGCTCAAGAAATTTTAGATGGAAGAATGCAATTTCATGTCAACACCCATGGAAACAAGATTGCAACATTCCAAACATGACCTATCACCTCAAAAGAATGATACTCTTTAGTGCCAATTAATTAGTATTATCATTTACATAACATACATTAGGCCAAATATCAACTATATCTTTGACAACTTGTGCCAGAACCTTAACGTCTCACATTACAAAGCAAAAACAAAGTTTCGAGATTCATCCATGGAAGTTAGAATATGGTCTGGAATATAAGCATAATGAACATTTTTCTTTTCAAGGATAAATGAATGCAAATCAGGAGAATCATTGGATGACAGAAAGTCTACTTTGTTTTCTTTACAGGATTTGCTCTGATGTCATGGGGAATTTTAAGGACCCACTATTGCATAATCTTTCATAGAATAAAAGATATTGCACTTCAAGTTGAACTATTTGTGAATAAATATGGTTATGTTGCATCTTCAATAGAATGGGGGTACATATTACACATGCTATAATTTTGTTCTATGACAATCATCGAGTGTTGAAAATTATCTGTGATTCAATTCTTCATAAGCTCAACAAATCCATTGAGGTTTAGTGTCACGATATTTCTAAGCATGTCCAACAGTAAAATATTTGACTACAATATTCTTCCACTCAAGAGCAATGTGCTAACATCTTTACCAAATCTCTTGTATCGATGAATTAAAAGCTTTTCAAATATTCTTGAACTGTATTCTTGAAAATTGACATAATGATAGGGGATTAGAAGAATTATATTATCAATATAATATAAACAAAATATTATAACACATATTTAATAAACTATTACATCATTATATCAATAATTGTGGTCAGTTTTTAACATATGTCATTTGGTAGTTTTATGCCTATCCTAATCAGTTGTGCTTTTAACTTACTTTTCTTTATAAATAAATTGCAGTGTACATTCAATAAAAAGACTTGTTATTTTATTCCAAACTTCATTACCATTAACTCTATGATAATCACAAAATACATTGTCATCATATTATTTAGGCATAACCCTAGATGTATCCAATGGGCAAATAAGATTAAGTGCAATCATATGTACATTAAGGAAACTTTTACCCACCTTATCCAGAGGCTGGCACAGCTTTGTAAATCTTCTAAAAAATTGAGGTTTAAAATTTAAAACATCTGAAACATTCAAAACATGATGAGTAGTGTACTTTCTCTTGTTCATCGCTACCCTTCTGAAAACCATTTTACTTTTGAGACTTGATAAGGTAGGAAAAAGGAGTGTGAAAATAACTATGTACATTTGCTACTGATAACTTTAATTCTGCATTTCTCACATAAACACATAAATCCATAAATGATTTAATAACCCTATTAAGAAGTTAATTTGTCAAACTCCAAGAATTGATCAAGGTCGCAAATAACTCAGCATCACTTGGAAAAGAATTTCTCTTGTTTGTCACGACCCTTTTGAAAACCACTTTACTTTAGAACTTAGAAATGTAGGAAGAAGTAGGAGCGTGAAATGAACTATTCTTAAGTAAATTTGCTAATGATCACTTAAATTCTGCAATTTTTCACATTTACACATAAATTTAGAAATGAAACATACCCATTAAGATTCTAATTGTCAAACTCAACAATTACTTGCTAGACCTTTAACAGTTAATGAAGGCCACAGGCAACTCAGTATTAATAAGGGATAAAAAATATAAAAAGCTCACCATGAGTTAATCTTAAAAATCACCACACTCGCAAACAAACAAATAAAGCTCACAATTTTTAGATTTACCTCACAAACAGTAAAAGCCAATTTTCAAAACAAACTTTTAACATGTTACCCACAACTAAGAAAATCATAAGTGCTATTTCACTGCCACTGTAAATGCCTCTTCAAACACCCACTACAACTCTCAACTACTAAAATAAGATGCTTTAATCCTTTTGCCCACGATTGTAAATGCCAAAAAGGTGATCCTTCTGCCCTCGATTTCAACAAAATTGTGATTGAGAAATCATCCCTTACCACTGCAAATGCTTGCTGACTTCCAATAAAGAACTAGTTTACTTGGAGTGCTTGTGCTATTTCACAACAATGGCTTTCAGTTCTTGCAATGTTCACGTTCCTATATGCCAAGAATACTCACACTTGGATATGCAATCTCAATACTGTTCACATGCAGATGTGCAATCTTCAAACAACTATTGGATACATGCAATTTTTATTGATATTGAAATTTGATGTTCATATGTAATGAACTAGTGTTTTTTCTATGATGGGTATTGAACTCTAAATTTGACCTATATGTATTAAGAAAATCAATAATACGCTCCACAAATTCAGTAATATGCATATTTTTTGAAGAACAATTTTAAAATTATCCAAATTTTTAACATCTGATATATTTGCCAAGTTAATACTGAGTTTTTCCTTAAGTTTTTGTCCGGTCCCAAGAATTTTAATGATTTTGGGTCAGCCGATTGTTGTCAGAGTCCATATTTTTCAACTCTGGTTAAGATACAATCTTGCGATTGAACCCTATATCTGCAGAAATGTCCTGCACATTATTACCCATCAGAAACTTGTTCGCTTCAGAAAATTAAATGTGTCTACAACTTGGTGGTATCTACAATTACTGTTGGAGTTTGCCAAGTAACGTATTCTCCTCAATCAAACCCCCCTTCAACAGACTTGGCGATTTGAACAAATAGCTATGCAATCTGCCTACTCTAACACAAAGAAGATGATAGCTGATGATGTGGTGTTGTGCTATGATGCTCACTAAGCAATGATGCAATGATTAGAAATATAGATGCTAAATGGATCTTGGATCTTGGTTGCTAAAAAGTAAATTAGTTTCATCCTTTTATAATATCCTAGCATGTAAATCGCACATTTTTCACCCATATCAACAAGTAACACTAGCAGGAAGGGAGTTGGCTTGAGCATTTTAAATATCAACCTCAATGATTTAAGGGTCAAATCTGCGACTGCCAATCCAAACCAGGTTTGGCACTTGCAGAATTGACCTTGGTCAGGGAATGGACAATATGCAGATACAAACTAGATCCCTAGGAAAAATGGAATAAAGTTCGGGCAAGGCTCTAGTTAATTGAAACTTTTACACAGAAATGTGCCACTTATACACTGCTCATCGCACTTGGGGCAAGCAGATCAAAGCAATCCTTGAACAATGCGACAAATAAAACGCATGTAGTTTTCACCACTATAAAAACAATATCATTCATAAATAAAAATGACAACAAATAATTTTAAGATCTAATATGACTGCTCGGTGCTCTGACATCCAGTTGGAGGCATAAAAGTTAAACAGGATATTTACTATTAATTCTGTTTTTCTATGACGATAACAATAATTTCAGAAGACTGCACAAAAGCACAGAGTTTTTCTTTTAATTAAAAACTATATAATTTAGGATCCATAAACAGAAATACTTCTGCAGATTAAAAATTACCTTTCATAAGTTTTTTTTTTTAATGTCAAACTTGAAACCAAACAAGATTGAATGAGAAAACAACACAAAGTGTGGTGGATAAATGACAAAAGCCATTAGCTTGTTAGATTTTGACTGACTTCCTAAAAACTAAAATATGTGTGGCATCAAAGAAGAAAGATTACCCTATAAACAGAATAGCAGATGCTTAAATTTAACTGTTTAAAGTTACGTCATATTTTGAAATTGACTAGCAGCTGAAATCCATGCCATACTTTTATCTTCACAATGTGATTAATTGACATCAACTGAAAGTCGGGCAGATAGTCATTCTTTTTTTCCCAAATAGCGTGACTAAAAAAACATTCTGCCCTTACAACTGATTTTTAAATACCAATTAAGGTGCACTTAAAATATAATTTAAAAAATTTAATCATGGATGGTACATGATTGGGCATCCGTAACTTCTCGAGTTCAAATACAAGGGAATCTGACATAATATACTGATCGTAGAGCACAGCCTTTACCAAAATATATTATTAATCACTGTTAATTGGGTGGGGTTTACTTTAAGCGAGACCAAACCCCAAATTTCCATTGCCAAATTTGAAAACAAAATAACAAATTTTGAATACAAGTATTGCAGATACGAAAATCGAGAGCCTGGCTCCTGTATCTGGAATAACACGGTATGAGCATGCTCAGCTAGAAAGTGAATAAATTAGCAGAAAGAGAGATGATGAGTTGAAAACCTAGGTGGGGTGCGCTCATTGAGGGTCATCAGGCTTCTTAGGCTTCCGGTAGTTTTCTTCCATATGACGAGCAATGAGAAGGCCAGTGTTGATGAGCTTCTGAATGTTGGGGACATTGTAATTCTGGGCCAAATAAACGCCAAACGCAGTGCCTGCCATCAAATGGATCCCGCTTCGTAATAAGCCCATCGCTCGCTACAAAATTGTAGCCAAAACTCAGAAAATTAGCGAAGGCGCTTCATTCTTGTGGGCACCTTTTCCTAACGCGCACGTATCTTTTAATATTAAATCTATATATTTTAAAAATATATAAATCTCCTACTTATCAAATATATAAATGTGAATAGGATCAAGTTAAAAGGTTTTCAAGGAGTTTATTAGTCCCTGCCTTTTAAAAGGCAAAGACTATTGTTTTCACCTAGATTGTAGGTATTAATCTGTTCCTTTAAAAATGTCCGTCAACAATATAAGCTAAAAACAATTTTTAGTAATTAAAAGTTTTTTCTTATTTGGTCATATTAATTTTTGGGGGTTTAATTACTTTCAAAGCAAAAATAAAAGAGCTATTTTCTAACACACATTATTCAATAGTAGAGCTCACAATGCGACAAAATGGTGCGTCAGACTTAAGTGCTAATGCTCTTTCATCGGTATTTGTGTAAAAAAGATAAAGCTATATTTGTATGGTGTAAATTCAATCATAACGGGCAAAGTGCATGTACACCACCAAGCACAACATTTTTAATGATTTTTCAGTCTTTTTGAAAGTAAAATGTGTTATCATTTTAGTGAGTAAAATTTTATACCATTTTGCAACTCATCGTGTGCCAATGAAATGTGTTAGGTATAAACATGGAAGTGAAAAAATAAATGACATTCTTGAGTTGGCCATTAATGCAATTGATTAGTCCTAAATGGATCAAATTTGGTTGAAATCTTAGCTTTTTAAGTAATAGTTGGTGGAAAGAAACCACACCTACTACAAAAACAAACAAAACAAAATTTTAAAATTAATGTTACATAATATTAAAAATTTAGTTGATGTAATTAAAATGATTATTTTTCCAAGCTCTTTCAAATAAAAAATAACCTAACTATTTAATATTTTTAGTAAATATGATATATGAAATTGTCATTAAACAATTTAAAGATAATATCTTTAAAAGAAGATTAATATTTATAAATTAAATTCATTTGATATTTATAAATTTATAAAATATTCAAATAATCGTAATATATTGTATATACTATATATGATTTAATTTTTTAATTGACAACTGATAGTTGTAATTTATGTAATAAATTAATTTTTGTTGTTACAATATTATAAATTTTAATTGATATATCTTAGAATGTAAAAAAGCATCAAATTTATTTTTCACTGTTTCAACTCCTTCACATATTGAGTATGAGTTTTACATTATACATCTTCTACTAAAAAGCCAATTAGTAAAGGTTACCCATTCCATAAAAATAAATTTGAGTTAGATCTCAACTCCACCCATTTTATATTACATCTTTTGAAGTTTTCGCTTTGGTGATGACACAATCAAGGAATATGCAGAGATAAATCATTTTAATCTATTGTCAAATTACATAGTTGATAACATTGACTTCTACTAGTTACCACCAATTCTAGATTTGCATGCACCCTCGTCTTTTTGGACAAAACTTTGTTAATAGAGTCTTGAACCACACAATACCATATATCACTATTAGATTCATAGGTTTTGAACAAGTACCAACCACATTTCTTAGTGTATCCATCACCTTACCAAAGCCTTATATAACAAAAGTGAATATGGAAGATATTTCTAAATTTATGTTACATGGAGACTTTGTAGCCATAAACTCTTCACCCAAAACTCCCTATATATCATATATATAATCTACTTAACATATCACTTGGCATGATTTAATCATCAAAAACATTATGGATCTAACTCAATCTATCCTTCACACTAATCATTATTTATTTTAAAAATATAAATGCTTGTTGTAGAAGCTACACAAAAAATGGCTATAACAGCTTGTTCTAAAAATTGTAAGACTTGTGAACCAACCCTACTCATACTTCTTCCAACTAGTAACTTTTGTTTACTCACACATCCACCAAAGTTGAGATAAAATTAATTACAAAATCAATATTTGATGCTTAGAGTGGTGTTATTGCATTTTATGTGTATTTTTGTACAGTAACTATGTTTTAACTATTGAACAAATTTATGTTTCATTTTTGACAAAAGGCAAGGACTCAAGCTCCATGAGAGCTCTTCTTTTATTGGTCAAGTTAAAAGGTTTTCAAGGAGTTTATTTTATAATTGATGGTGTAGTAGATCAATTTCTTTTTTGTTAAAATTAGTATATTTAAGATTTTTTTATTTAGTTTTTGAAATTGTGTGAATTAGTTTATAAGTAGCATTTATTTATCTAATTTGATGCATAATATTAATTGTCAAATATTTGAATATAATTTATTTTTCCTTTCACATATTTTAAAATGAAGTTTAAAATTTAAATTTAAGCATTGGCAACCACTTCAAGAGTTATTGTGAGAAACCTAGTGCACATTTGTGTTAGTTTTTGTGCAATTTTATTGTATTTAAAGACGTTCACTTTAAAATAGCATACGAATATTTTGAGACAATTCAAAGAAATTAATACAGAGTATTTATGAGAGTGTTCATTATCAAAGCATTATAATACATTATGTTCATTTCATGCTTGCTTATTATCATCTATCTTGATCTATCGTTGTTGAATTGCTTCAATCAAGGATATAACTAGAGATAATATGCCCCTCTAATTCAATATATTCCTTAAAGATTTTTTTAAACATTATCAATGTCTTACCAAAATCTAATATTAGAAGTGAAAAGGAAATATGAACCTAGAAAGACCTATGAGAACTAGTGTGCACCTTCAATATCCTTGGACTTTCTTTTGATCTAATTTTAATAACTTGATAAAAACACATTATACTAAGCCATTAAAGAAGAATGGGCATAATTAATTTTTCATCAATTTCTTGAGCACATAATACTAAGCCATGAGAGAAGAATAGACGTAATTAATTTTGCATCAATTTACTCTTACAAGAAAGATAATGAAGTGTTCAAATCTAATTTAAAATTTTGACAACATAATGACATGTAAATTAATTCTTCAAGGACAAGAATGAAGAAGAATAGGAGAAGGATGGACAAAAAAGAAGAAACAATTATATACATGGGGAAAATCCTTTTGGGTAAAAAATTCACCATTTCAAAGAAACAAACCAACATACTAATCAACAACAACCTATAAAAATCACTTACAAGCTCTAACACTTTACATGGAACCTACATTTTTTTTTTCTTCTTATATAAATTTGACAACATAACCTGACAGAAATATTTTACTCACTGTTCACTCAAGCCCAACACAAGACACATAATATATGGAGATTTACAAGTTTGAAGTGTCTTCTAGATAAAGACAAAAAAGATTAATGTCCAAAAGCATGGAGCACATTTTCAACCACCTCTAAGCATGCAAATGACATGTGTATATCATTTTCTAACCCCTCTTATATACCCCCAAATATAGGTGATTATTTTCTTCGTGCAACATGTCTTCTAACACTTGTCCAACCTATCACATAAAATATTCATAACCTATTGTGAGAATTTTCCATACAATAATAACTTACACAAGTTTCTAAGATGCTAACACATTATAAAATATATCTACCAAAGTGGGATATAGAGAAAAAAATATGTTAGGATAAGGTCTTGTATACCTTGCCTAATGTTTATAATGTATTGATTATTATCTTTTGGTGCACCTAGCGGAAGCTATATGGACATGTATCACTAGGAATTAGCATTCTTGGGGTCACTCCATGGTTTTCCAGTGACAAATTGAAGGGGCAAGTTGCATTAGTAAACTAGTGAATAATATCATTATGAGAAGTGGTCAAATTGCTTCATTTTCATGCAATATTTATCCCATGGGTGGTTTATTCACCACCTCCTGGTTGAATAATATTTATTAAGCATGGTTTATTCACTACTAGCTTATACACCATTTGAATATTTTTAGTTGTAATTTCACCCAATATTTCTAGACAAATGTAAGAAATCATTGATGGACACACATGCATTTGCCAATATTGACTCACAATTTTCTTAATTTCAAGGGGTTAGATTTGCAACAACATTAATCATTTTGTTCTTTAGGTTATATCTAATTCACCCTTGCTATTATTCAATGGTAATGCCATCTCCATAATTTGCCTTCAAATTTAGAATTGCACTGGCACAATCCCACCCACATTTGCCAAATTTATATTCCCTAATTATAGAATGGTGTACAATATGCCAAATCTTGTTTGATAGAAATACAAGAGAAGGTGAAATTTTACAATTCATACCTTATTTGGATTGATCGACACTTCTACAAGCTCTAGACACAAGTTTTTGAGGAATCCTTTAGATGCTTAGTTGTTGAAGGACCTTGTCACTATGAGAACTTAATAGTAAATGAAGAAGGATATACGATTGATGTTAATGTTTTTCATTTTGAGTTGTAAGATATTTTGTAGTTTACACCATGTTCATATTGGTCTACGATTCTAGAAGCTTTGAACAATAGTTTTTGAGAATTTTTTTAGCTGTTGTGTCATTGATAGACCTTGTCACTATCAAAACTTAATGATAGGTGACAGTGCTCTCCATTTTGATCTGTTAATCTCTATCATCTTGATTTCAAATTTTTCTTGTAGCTTAGTTGTTACAAGTTAGTTTTTTTTATTCTAGTTTGTTATTATTTATATGGCATGCATTGTTACAAGAAAAATTATCTATTTATTTTTCCTATTTTTATTTGTTACTATATTTCATAGGAATCAAATTCCTTCTTATATTTTTTGCTTGTAAGATATGTCAAGAAGTAGGACTCTTGGAACTATCAGAGAGAGGCCATTGAAATGTAGAAATGATATTATAATGTCATACTTTCGCAATCCATCAAATAGAGTTGCAACATTAGCACTTTCACCCAATGTCTCTATCATAGGGAATGTGATGCAAGAACATCTTGGGTACTTTGGCAATCTTGCATCAACCAAAAAGATTTCATAATTTTTGCTTGCCAAAGAGCATAACTTGTTCTTGTGTTCTTCAACTAGACTAAAGAGAATCCTCTCCCTCTTTTGCATGTCTGACTTTCTTAAAATGTGACCTCAACATATTATTTCCTTGGTCTCCTGGTTTTTTATAAAGTTGTCAAACTAAGCTATTATGGGTATTTGTTTCCCTATTTGAAGGTTAGGTTTTTAGGAAATTTTCTTTTAAAATTAAAGAATATGCTTATGAGTATGTCTCTGAATTTCATAGTGTAAATCTTGTATCTCTTATTGATCTTATGAAAATTAGTCACAATTTGTTTGTGAAGATGCCTACTTAGGTTAAGTGTGGCGTGGTTTTGATTAATCTAGTAGGTGTCATACATAGCACCACTTGGCATGTTGTTCTCCCTACTAGAGTATTAGATTCTATACATGACCACCATTATTGCAAATCTCATCTCATCACTTGGAATATCATTTATAGTGCATGCTTATCAATCTTCATGGCCTCCATTTAACTTTACTTCTTTGGAAACTATAATTTTTTTTATGTTTAGTTGTACCCCAAAGCCATTGAAACATGTAACTCATCAAATCACATCATTGACATCACAACACATGGCTTATTGATTTAGACTAAGGGAATGGTTTAAAGATTTTACATTTTGCACGTAACTCCTTAAGATAAAATAGCTTAATTTGACATACGAGTCTCACTACCAACTAGTGAGATCACAACCTCATTAGGCTTGGCATCTACAACCTCATCAACTTTCTTCATCCAAGTTTTGGAGCAGTCCTTTATGGGACATTTTTTTGATGTGTAGTCTCTAGCAAGATGTCATGTCTTGTTGTGGTTGTAATAGGTCATACACATACCTCTCTAAGGTCTTGAGTTATATCTTTGTCCTAAACCTAGCTTGTAGTATATTGTGAAGTGTCCATTGTTTCCATAGTTTGAGCGTACTTGTGTGATGAACGTGTTCCTCCCAGAGGAGCTTGTTGACTTAGGAGATGACCAATTTGATCTTTCTCTAATCTACAAACTTCAGCCTTGTGTTCATGATTGTTATAATAGTAACACCATCTATTAATCCTTTTATCACTAATGTGAGATCTACATTCTTGTGTAGTGTGGCCATAACGATGGAAGTTACAATAGTATCCATTAAAGGAAATTTAAATATTAGGTGAGACTTGTATGTACCAACATACAATTAAAGTATCTTCTATTATACTACAACAATAACAAGTAGGTTTCTTAGGTTCCTACCTTTAGCTAATGTCCTCGCTTAATTCTTGAAGTTTTTTTCTTTGCTCCTAGATGACTCACCTTTCTTGGTCTTGTCATTGCCTTCATATCCAAGATTGGTGGTGCACTTGGTCTTTCTCTAAGCTTTGAGTTTCTCATCTATCTTCTCAAAGTTGTCATTAAGTTTTTTCATATTTTTATTTCTCTTAATGGTGTTTGTTAACTCTTCACTTAGATTGTGGATCTATTGATACTTTTATTTCACATCTTCCTTAGTCATTGTCTTGGCCTCTGGTGCTTATTTTAGTGTCACCTTTTCATTCTCTTACATTTTAATTGCATTGCCTTTTTCATCTTAAGCTTGAATCAATATCACTGTGGTTTCTTCTTTTTCTTTCTTCTTTCCTACATTAGTTTTGGTCAACTTCTCATTATCAGTCATGAGATCAGTAATGGCTTCCTTTAGTTCATTTGACCCACTTTGTTCCTCAAGTTATTGAATTATTTCATGACTCTTGCTAAATTTCTTTATTAGTTTCTTTCTATTTTTCTAAAGAAACCCTTATTGGATACTAATTGTTGGTCCCAATCAATACTGAGAGGGGGGTGAATCAATACAATTTTTCCAACTAGTCTATTGAGTTATCACACTAATTATTCTAACTACCAGTTATTTTACCAATAGAAAAATGGTGAAAGCAATAAAATAAAAGTATAAAAACTCACACAAAAATGCATACATCAATGACACATTTTTTTGTACGTAGAATCCCTTGATGAGAGGATGGAAACTATGGTGGGAGTTATATTCCCAATAACCTTTTACCATAGATAAAAGGTTGCTCAGTTAGAGTCTACAATTGTTCTTTTTGAGAATACATCCAATTATGAATGATAACAACCTATTCCTTTTAAAGGTACCTTTTAAAGGATATTCAACACTCCTTCTAGAAGGTACCTAGTTAAAGGATTTATAATATGCTTGCTACTAAAGTATGCCCAATTGAGAGCTTATAAAATGATGAAAATGGTAAGAATGTAATCAAAATGGTTGATCTAAATAAAAGAAACACCTTGCCTTGTAGATCTCATGTGTATACCTTGAAGATACCTTGATCTTTTCTTATTGTATTGGCTTTATCAATGATCATTTTTGTATCATCATTATACCTTTCTACTTAACTCCTTCCATAGTTCCTCGACTCCCTCTCTAGTTGTCTTCTATGATCAAACTATCTCTTCTTATACTCAATAATGTCAATAACAACACTTCCGATAATAAATTTTCCAAATTATTATGTTCTCCATCGCCTAGTTGCCAAAACCATAAAACATTCCACACAAAGTTGATGCATTCAAATTTTTAATCGTATACTTGAGTTGTTCATAGAAAACCCGTGATACCTACTAGTAGGGGTCTAGACTATTAGCTCTTCTAGTCCCTCTGTAAGCCTATAAATATCTTCCATCCTTGCATCCTTCCATCACTTCAAATGTGTGTCTATCATATCAAGGTGTTGTGTTTGTCCCTTTGTTATATCACATCAATGGTGACTCATCGTGTTGTCTATGTCTTAAATTTTTTTCTATATGTGTGTTTGTTTTCTTGTCCTCAATACTTTCTTGATTTTATCGATATGGAGGTCTACTAGTGGTCACTGAGTTTTTATACCCTTAACTTCTTTTGGTCTCCAGTTACCAGTCAATGACAACACCTACTGTGCTAAGTGTTAGCATCACCAATCTACAATTATCATGCCAATGAGGCTTTTAAGTCCAACATCATTAGTATTACTATCCATAATAATGGATATAGAAGTGATACTAATTACCACTAAGACACAAAATTATTTCCTAGGTTATTTGATGGACAAGTGGATGATACATCTGATAAACATAGACAATGACTTGGTCCTTGGTGTTATAAAATGGATTTTGGGTGAGTTTTTTTCTAAATGAGGATTGGTATGGTAGGTTTTCTATTATATTTAGGTAATATAAGGGAAGGTATTAATCAACTCACTCATGTCCTTTTTTGGGAACAATTACATAGAGGGTTTGGATGATGTTTTGGAAGCTACTCAATATGGAATTGGATTTCTACTTACCATTAACCTAAGGGCCCGTTTGTTTGCTGGAATTAACCTGGAATAGGGAAACGGGAATAGGAAAATTGGAATAAATCTATTCCAATTTTGGTCCAATGCAAGAATAAATCTAATTCCAAAAAATACTTAGAATTTGATTTATTCTCATTTTGGGCCAAAATTTGAATAGATTTATTCCAATTTTCCTATTCCCATTTCCCTATTCCAGGTTAATTCCAACAAACAAACAGGCCCTAAGGGTTTACTTGGAGAAGGAAGTGTTAATATCAGATTGATTTTGAAAAAGTAGTGACAAAACACTTAGTCATTATTTAGAAAGGAATAGTGTAATCTGAGTGTAGAGTGCATACTGAGTGATTAGAGTGAGCCAAGAAATTAGTGCAAGCTGAGTGATCAAAGAATGTCAAGCTTAAGTGTTCATATAGTACATGTCGAGTAATATGATAATATGTATCAAGCACTAGTAGGTGCTGAGTAGTCAATGTGTGTCGAGTCATATAGGTGTCAAGCCAACATAAGGAGTCAAGTAAGTAGTATGTGTTGAGTGATTTTAGTGTCGAGAAAATAGAATGTGTCGAGCTATTTAGGAGTCAAGTATCAATATTTAGAGCATATTAAATTTCGAGCATCAATACCTTTTGATGCCAAGTGAATAGTTTATGTCATAGATTTGTGTAATGGGACAAACTTATATGTAAACCATTTTTGGCCCAACATAATCATAATTTTGATTATAAGAGATAAGTATGGAGTCATATTGCATATCCCTATGTAATGCATGCAACCAATCAAATTGAGGGAAGCATTAGGCAACAATAAGGATCAACCAAAGTCACTAATTTTTACCTAATCCATCACCAACAATGTTTATTTAAGAAAGTAAAACCCTAAAAGGTTTATGGATGCACGAGGAGATGAATGCTAAGAGTTCATAGGGCATTCATGGTGTTTTAGATGTCCATCACAATGATATACATTGTGGAATCAGTTTGAGAAGAACAAAGTGAAGGAGTGAAAGGATAGAGGAGACATATCTGATCAAGAGGATCAAGGTTTAAATAGTAAAGAGGAGATTTAACATCAATCAACAAGGTGCTAGCCGAAGGATAATGGTGATGAATCATTCTAACGAGTGATACAGAGTAAATCTCTTAACTGATTAGTCCTAACAGACTATTGTAAATCTCTTAACTGAGTGCTTGCTTTATTATAAGTTGAAATCCTCTAACAAGGTGAGACCTAACAGTCTTTGTAAGCCTTTAATAGGGTAGATCATAGCTTATGATCAAAATATTATAGCCATAATTGGCCACACTTTACAACTATAATAGTAAAGATTTACAGGTGTCATCCCGACCCCAATTTTACCTTCTCGTTGGAGGGTTTTTGGGTAACCAAATTATTTGTGCTATGTGTTAAATTTTCAGGTAAATTATTTTTGAGGTTAAAGTTTTAAGTGCTGATTCACCCTCCCCCCCCCCCGCCCCCCCCACCTAGAACTTACTTTCCCATTGTTAATTCCAACAATTGGTATTAGAGATTTGTTCTCTAGAAAGGAAAGTTTGACAGCTTTGGAGGTAAGATCTTAAAGATAGAAGTCTACAAATTGGGAAAGACTATTGAGAACTAGAAGATTGAAATAAATTTTTCCCTACATCAGCTCAAGGAGGCAAGAGATGAATTTTAGCGTTCATTGAAGAGAAGAAAGGAATTGTCTATTCAGAAAAATGACACTCAATACTAAGAAGAAGACACAAGTGGATTGTTTGAGGATAGAAACTCAAATGAATTTGATGCAGGTATTACAAATCTGATGGGAAAGAATGGTGCCCTAACTGAAGAAGTTAAGAATCTCAAAATAGAACAATAAGTACAATCAATATTGCTATTTGATGAGATAACTAAAATGAAAAAAAAGCCGAGGAAGACAAAGTCATGATTGAAGAAGACAAAAGAATATTGACTCACAAACTTGAAGAGAAGACATCATATGTGCAAATGATTTCTAACATGTAATTGGATACAATGAATCATTTGATGCTTGCAAACCATGAATTGAATGGAAAGGACATTGAGATCAAAACCCTAAAGTCACAGAATGATCTACTGAAAAATGAATTAAGAGTAGAAAAGGAATTCATTAAAAGATTCAACAAACCAAGTGAAGCCATAAAATACTTTGAGAAATGGATGGAATCATCGAGACCTAATAATGATACCGTTGGATTGGGACACACTAATAATAAGGAAGGAGAATCATCTAGAAGTGGTGAGAAAAGGAATAAGAAAGGTAAGAATAGTAAACTTGCTTGTCATAATCGTAGAAATTTGGGTCACACAACAAATGTTCGTAGGAGAAAAATTTCCAACCAAAATCCTAAGTAGAAATATAGAGGATACTGCTACAACTACAACAAACAAGGGCATTAGGAAAATGAATGCAAGACCAAGACCATGAGCACTCAGTGATTTGAAGGATATTGTTTAAATTATTAGAAGTATGAATGCATATCCAAATCCAAATGGACATCAAACAAGCAACCTAAGGTCCAACATCATGGAAATTCTTACAATTGGGATTACAATACAAATTATAGTTGTCACTATTGTCAAAAATATGGACATGTTCCTAAAAATTTCATAAGGATACATTTTAGAGGCAACTACAATAGATGGTTGAGTGAGATTACATGCTTTAGTTGTCTCAAGAATGGTCATGTTAGTAAAAACTATCTAACAAGGTCACTATTGTGGTGTCCACAAAACACGCCCCATTTTGCACTAGGAATGGGGACCCCCCTACTTTTCCCCCTTTTTTCTTTTTTCAACTCCTAGACTCACAGTTTGAGAGTCGAGAGAAAGTTGTTAGAGTTAAAAGTGTTTGAGTCATTGAAAATTTGAAAAAAAAGAAATTAAAAATTTTAAAAAGTTGAAAAAAATTCTAACTCTAGAAAATTCTGAAGTTGAAAAAAATCCAACTCTGGAAAATTCTGAAGTTGGAAAAAAACACTAACTTTGGAAAATTCTGAAGTTGAAAAAAAAAATCCAACTCTGGAAAATTCTGAAGTTGAAAAAAAATCTAACTCTGGAAAATTCTAAAGTTGAAAAAAAATATAACTCTAGAAGATTCTAAAGTTGAAGAAAAAAAATCTAACCCTGGAAAATTTTGAAGTTGGAAAAAAATCTAACTCTCAAAAATTCTGAAGTTGAAAAAAAATTAACTCTGGAAGAATCTGAAGTTGAAGAAAAATTCTAACTCTGGAAAATTGTCACTTAGAAGAATTTTTTGATTTTTGGGTCTTGTCACCAAGGTAAAAAAGGCATCCTTAACTTGTCAAGGTCATAAATTTTGACCTAGAGCTCTAAATGTAGAACTGTTTACACCACTGGAAAGAAGAACTGAAGATCTAATTTTCAATTCTTAAAATAGAGAGCCTTCTGTTGCCTAGTTTTAGGGACTGACGAAGGTTTTGACTTGAAATTTTGAGCAGAAGACCTCCGAAAAAGCCAGTTAAGAGGACCTAGAAAAACTTGTAAAAAAAGTATGAAAAACTTTCAAACATCTAATCATTTTGGATAATGTGGGTCACTTGGTGGGAAGGATAGGGCAGTTGGAGAAAAGACAAAGGTCAAAGATATAGAGGTTGGACACATGAAGCGGAACATGTTCCTCATCTTATGCAACTATTAATGACAAGATTCAATGCAGGTGCCTTGGGATTCATTAACACATTTGACATTGATTTGTGACAGCTAAGTGTTGCAATTACAACAACAATGTGTGGCCACTGTGACAGTAATAGACGTCATTGTTTTTTAGTCATAAATTACGACATCTATCCTCTACCATTGTAATTACGACACCTATCCATCGCTATAAAACCACTTTATTATGGCACGAACCTCGTTGCAATGCTTGTGGCGTACGTCGCAATTGTGACATTCCCCTCAAACATTCTGACGAGGTAACGACGGCATCTGGCGATGGGGTCGATGTGGTGGCGTCCCCAACGTCTGTCACAATTCTTTCCCTGGACGTCACAATTGCGATGTCAACGAAAAATTGCCACGGGGGGTGGCGACGGCATCTGGCGATGACGTTGTTGTGGCGGTGATGGCGACGTCCGTTACAATGCTTGCCGCGAACGTCGCAATTGCGACGTCACTGCAAGCATTGCAATGGTGCCACTGTGGTAGTGATGCCAAGTCTGTCGCAATGGTTGGGGGAATGTTGCAATTACGACGTCAGGAATTGCAACAGGGTCGTTGTGGCAACGACGCCAACTGTCATCGCCGCCACAGCGACCCCGCCGCAAGCATATTCAGTCTGCTGCTTCAGCCACAAACATATTTGCAAGTTTGACAAGTAGAAATATATCTCCATTTCTCACATTTATTTGATGAATTTCAAAAGTATAAGGAAATATTGGCTACAAGGATCTAACGTTGAATCATTGAAAAAGTTTGAAGTAATTCATCTTTTCATGATATTTTGACTTCATTATCATTGCTCACATCACAATTCCAAGAATGTCTAACAACCATATCATTAAAATTACCCACAGAATCAATTCCCTTTATTTCAGATTCCTGCTTCTTAACATTATTACTAGACCCATTCGATGTGCATCCATTACTTATGGTATGACTTGACTAGAAGACATTATTTGTTTGAATACCATTGGTTCTTGGAGGCACCATTTGTAATGCAGCATCATGATCTGCTGATGATCTAGATTTGCTACATGACTGGCTAGAACTTGAGTTCTTTTCTAGACTTTCTGAAATGAAATTGACATTTGACAAATTTTCTACCTGTTGGGGTATCTTGTTTACACCTGCAACACTAAAAGAGATTGCTGTCATTTGGAAAGAATGCATGTTTTCTGTCACCTAGGGGGCATATGAATCTTGTAAGTGGTTTTCCTTTGGATGTCCAATGTTCAATGACACCCTCTTCTTTAGTTTAGAGCCATTATACTGAGATTTAGACCCACCTATTGTTTGAATGCTTGTTTTCTTATCTCGTATATAGAATAGCATGTAAGCTTTCTAGGAAAGCACACTTTTCTCACTGACTGAATAGACCTAGAGTACGAAATGTCATAAGAATAACTTTAATCAGTCTAAGCAACTTCAGTATAACTAGTGTTACCGTATAAAGAAATGGTTCTACATAAAATTGTAGTTCTTTTGTGTATTTTGTTATACACAAATTATAATGAGCTTGCTCCACAAAATTAAACATGTCTTCACAATTGTAGCAAATGTATACCCGATTATCATCTAAAGCATGCCAGATGCCTGTGGATGAACGAATAAAGCAGAAATGCATCTTCACATCCATTTGGTGAATGCACCATCCAAATTTAGTAAATATTAAAGGATCAAGCATTTTTGAGGTTATATAACTTCAATTATTTGAACTAAGTGAGGATATTATTTTAATAGAGGCAATCTTGTTTTCTCTCAAAAAAACATATGGATATGGACAATAGGCCACTGCCTCAAGGGCCAAGGATGAGACAAACACTATAGTCCAAGAATTCTTCACCTAAATCATAGTCTGATCAGGAAAATCTTAGTCTATAGTGATAAGGGCTAATAATATTCACCCAGGGGACCTTTTGTCTCCTTTCCACTGTAAAACAATTGCAACTTGAGAAAGTTCAAAAATGAAGGTTTGACTCAATTTGTACAAAACCACTATACCCCAAAAAAAAAAATATTGAAAAGCCTCATACAGAAATATCTTAGATTATTTCTAGGGTAAAGTGGCAAGGAATGATATTGTTATCATAGGTCTTTTTAGGTTTTAATGCACAACTACAACAATTTTAGTCATATATGTGCTATTTAAGATTTTAACAAGACTTTATGCTAAAGCTTATAAATGATGGCTCTTTCTATGAAGAGTTTGGTCACATATTGGCTTTACAAATCTCGTGTTGGCCCTGTAAGTGCCCCAAAAGCAACTTTTCTGACTCAAAATAACATCAAAAAAATGCCTCAGCAAACTATATGACTACATACAAGCGAATGTAATGAGAAATTTGTTCTTATGAACCACTACTTGTGAAACATGGGTCAAGAGTTGAATCTTGTTAGCAATATCACAATATAAGGTCAATTTTACCAAACAAATCTTGAGAATATTTTTGATGTTCAATATGGTTCAATGAAGTTTAAACATGGGTCATGAGATATGAACTTTAGTTAACCACTAACCACTGCTCATTGAAATATGGATCCCTATAAGTTGAATCTAGATAAACAAGCACAAACTGATATAGTATAGAGCACCAAATATTTGAGTAATCTATAAAAAACACAAGATTGTAAGAATTCGGATATCTTAATTAAATGCAGAGATAGCAAAATTTGACACACTGTAGAAAAAAAAAAACCTTGAAACTGAATTCAATTTGAGAATAAGAACAAGTAAACATGAGAAGGTAACCATTAAAAGTGAGGTGCTAAAGATACATCATGGAAATTGGCACTTCTTATTGAAAACTCAGAAAACATGTAATTTATGTCATTCACAAAAGAAGTCATATAGTCTATTAGTTACAATTTCAATACAAAATTAGAAATCATACCAAGGATGTTTTCGACGTCCTCCACAAAGCCCATGTTAAGCATTTCATCAGCCTCATCAAGGACATGAAATTTCAATGATTTCAAGTTTAGACTGCCTCTCTCAATATGATCCTATGTAAAGAAATCGAAACATTTTTTTTACCAATGAACTGTTACATATCAGGAAAGTAGTTAATAAAAGCTACTCACTTACCTTGATATGACCTGGTGTTCCAACAACAACATCTACACCTCTGCATAGTGCATTCTCCTATGGACCATACAGAGCACCTCCATACACACAACATGTATTAATGCCAACAGATCCACCATAAAACTCAAAATCCGCATGAACCTACATATCAAAAGTCATCATACAGAGTTCCCAGATTTGCCGATGTAGAGAAATTGCCAAAGAAAGAACATATTTTCAAAATATTAACATAATCAGATAGTTTATAGGTCAATGTTGACATAATACCTATTTTGCAAGCTCTCGAGTTGGAACCAAAATAATCACACTAGGTAGCTTTCCATAGGACTTAAATACGAAACACATCTGATAATTGATAACTTAATGACAATTGTCAAATGTCAATAAAAAAGCAAATTGATTTATACATGTGCAATCTCCACAAAGAAAACAATAACTTGCAAAGAAAAATTGAACAAAATATAAATGGGAAAATTGATTCTCTTTTGGACAAAGGTATGCTACTATAATAGGAGTACAAGGCCACAAAGGACATAGAGTATAGTTCATCAAAATAGTGGACTTTGAAACTCTAAAACAATGAAGAATATCTCATCACTTTTACAACTCTAAAATAATGAAGAATAACTGATCATTATGGTAATAAGACATCAACGTCACAACTCATAACATAGAGAGTACAATTATGACTGTCAGTGACATTATGCAAAAGATGCAGTGACCACGAAACCATCAAAAAATAGTGGCATTGAACATCAAACTAAAATACATATGCAGTCATGTGCTATAGAAAAAATAATCTAACCGTCGACACTAACGACATAGCAAAGATAATGTCTGAAAATAATGGTCATGGCAAGCAAGTAGGCATGTTGTTTTACAAAGGCAAAGGGGTACGAGTATGTTGTGATAAACCCAAACCAATGTTACTTGAGTCACAGTGATCAATCTAAATATAAGTTTGAGAAATATGTTAAGGAAATACTATAGCAGTAAGCTTATGAAATACAATGAAGTCATTGATGCATCAGTGATGATGCATCAATGATAAAGGGAGTGGTCCCCAAGAATAAGAAACTAGTGATTAAAGAAAACACATAGTTTTTGATAAGGTAAATAGGTTTTAAGGGGTCCTGAAACCCATAAGTTTAACAACAAGAAAGGCTGAAAATAAGAGAGAAAACGCCCAGCCAAAACATAAGCCTTACGGCTGAAAATAAGCCCAAAGGCCCAGCCCGAAACAACTGCCCACTAAAAAGGCCAGAGAACCAACTAGAAAAACAGAGACCAGACAAAAAGCCAAAGCCAGGAGAAACAAAAACCAAAGGACAGAGACCCAACCTAGCAGACTACTTCTCCATCTCGAGCATGGTCTGGGCAATCTTTATTATCCATAATTGCATTGGATTTGAGCCGTCCTTCCCAAGATTTTATCTTGGTCGATAAGCAACTTTGCCTCCGTCGGAAAATCTTTTTCGGCATACTAGGTCAGATTATTGGTGGCGTTAACGCCTTTATTAGCAAACCAATCAGTGACTGGGTTTGCCTCTCTGTAAACATGAGTGACGTGGACCTTATCGAACTTTGTGAGAGTGGCGCAAGTCTCAGCAATTATGTTCGCAATCGTCCACGAGGGAGGGGAAATACCATTAATGGTATTAATAATGTTTTTGGAGTCCCCCTCAAGCCAGAGTTTAGTAATCCCGGCTTCAAAAGCCAACTTGACCACCTTACTCGCAGCTCTTGCTTTAGCCAGATGAATAGTCTAGATTCCCAGCGGGGAAGCAAAGGCAGCTATTCCCTCCCCATAGCTATTTCTTATGATTCCACCGCAACCTAAAGGGCCTGGGTTACCCTTAGAAGCCCCATCAAAGTTGGCTTTTGACCAACCATCTGGGGGGAGAAGCCAGCTAGCATCCTGCCTTTTGAGGTTCCTGTCTTTTTCTTTAGCTATCTTTCTGTCCCCTTCTTCTTCTTCCTCCTTCAGTGCTTGGAGATTTTCCTTTATATTCTTCGAGACCTTCCTGCCAAGGATTATAGCCGGCTCCTCTCTGTCTCTAAATATTCTATTATTCCTTTCCTTCCAAATTCCCCAGCAAAAATGGGGTAAAATCCAGTCCGAGTGATCCTGCCGACCAGCAATCTTACAAAGACCTTTCCACTGATGGAAAAAATCCATGAGATTATCCGGTTTGCACCAGAGGGTTTCATTATCATGTGTGATGACATTCCACACCTCCCTGGCATAGTCACATAAGATGAAAATGTGATTTTCGGTCTCAGCCTGATTCTTACACAAGGGACATCTACTGGGCATAACATGTCCTCGCTTCATGAGATTGTCATGAGTAAGGATTTTGTTCTGAAGAGCCAGCCAGTAAAAAATGTTGATCTTTGGAGTGAGACCCGAAATCCAAGCCTCCGCCCAAGGGGCCTTCTCTTTTAAGCTCCAAAGGGAATTATAGCCTGAGGCAACAGAGTATCTTCCATTGGGATTATCCCTCTAGACCAGCTCATCCCCCAAATTGATAGGAATCATGGAATTGAGCATAAGCATTATAGGAGTCAAGTCCTCAGAGATGAGGGATAGGTCACTCCATTCCTGGCCATTCCAATAATCACAAACTTTGGACCCAATTTGATCAGTACAAGCTTGCATCCATCTCTCAAAAATAGGGTTATTGATAAGTGGATCTTGGGAAAGCCATCTATCCGACCAGAACTGGATGTCCTTCCCATTTCCCAATTTCCATGATATCCTGGCCTTAGCCAGGTCCCTGGCTTTCATGATCCCATTCCAAATGTTCGATCCTTTTGGGATATCTTCATTAAAAAGGGTGAAAAGAAGAGTGGGTCTTCTAAGGTACTTGTTTACCAGGGTGTCCCTCCATTCGTCGGTGCTACTGAAGATCTGCCATATTTGTTTAGCTAGGAGAGCCTTATTGAGGTGGGTGATCTTTCTAATGCCCAGACCTCCGTACCTCTTAGGGAGGCAAACCTTCTCCCAAGCAACAAGAGGGTATCTTTTCTTCCCTTCATTACCATTCCAAAGGAAGTCTCTCTGGATTTTCTCCATTCTTTCAGCTATTTTCCCCAGAATTCCAAAGAGGCTCAGGGCGTAGATTGGTAGATTTTGAAGAGAAGATTTGACTAAGAGGCATTTCCCCGCTTGACTAAGAGAGACCCCTTTCCAACCAGCCATCTTCCTGTTGAATCTGTCCAAAATACCATTCCAAAAAGACTCCGGGGGTGAGGATCCCAAAGGGAGACCAAGATAGGTAGAGGGGAAAGAGCCTACCCCACAACCCAGAATCCTGGCGATTTTTGTTTGTCTAAACTCAGAGGTGTTGATGAAAAAGAGCGAGCTTTTGTTCCAATTAATCAGCTGACCCATCCCACTGGAGTAAGTATCAAGAATCTTCTTCAGGGCTCTGGCCTCTTTGACAGAAGCTTCCCCCCCCAAGATAGTATCGTCAACAAATTGCTGATGAGTAAAGAGAACGCAATTAGAGGAGGGAAGGATCCCTTTGATACAAGCCTCACGCTTTCTACAGTCTATAATCCTTCCTAAGCATTCAGCTAAAATGATGAACAAAATGGGTGAAAGGGGGTCTCCTTGTCTGAGGCCTCTGGAAGGTTTGAAAAAATTAGAAGGGACTCCATTAACCAGAACAGCCAAGGAGGAGGTGGACACCAATTGAGAGATAATTTTGCAAACTTTACTGTCAAAGCCAAAAGATGAGAGGACCTTCCCAAGGAGAGACCAGTCCACCCTGTCATAAGCTTTAGAAAGATCCAGTTTGAGAAACATACCTTCCCGTTTGGATGCCTCAAGAGAGTGGATGACTTCGTGCACCATCTGGACAGAATCCAAAATTTGTCTCCCTGGAACAAAACCCGATTGATGCTGCGAGATTATCAAGGGCAAGATCTTGAGCATTCTTAAAGTGAGAACTTTAGAGATGATCTTGTAGAGTGAGTTACACAGACTAATAGGTCTAAAGTTGTCCAACGAGTCCGCCCCAGGGGATTTAGGAATGAGAACCACAAAAGTCGAGTTTAGCTCCTTGAGAATAGATTTGGCTCCAAAGAATTCCTGGAGAGCCTGAACAACCTCTCCCATGATCATCGACCAGAACCTTTGGAAGAATAAAGTGGGAAAACCGTCCGGGCCTGGAGCCTTGTCAGCAGGCAGAGAATAGAGAGCCTCTCTAACTTTCGAAGCATAAGGAATAGCACAGAGCTGTTTATTATGGATAGGTTGAATGAGCTGAGGGATACAATGTAACAAATCCTCCTGGTCCAAATTGGAAAGCATTGGGTCCTCAGAGAGAAGGCTAGAGAAAAAGAAAACAGCTTCTTTTGAGATGGCAGATTCTTCAGTTAACAGCTCCTGCCCTTTTCTGATACCATAGATCCTGTTACTAGCACGGTGCTTGAGGGTGGTTAGGTGAAAAAACTTAGTGTTCCAATCTCCTTCCTTTAGCCAGGTGATCCTCGATCTTTGCCTCCAAAATTTTTCTTCCTTATTAATAATGTTATGAATTTCAGACAGGGTCTTGAGCTCCGAAACCCTGTTGGTCTTAGTGTAGCCTTCCTTCTGAATGCAATCTTGGATAATAGTTAGATTATCAAATAACTCTTTCTTTTCATGGAAGATATGACCAAAATCAAACTTGTTCCAAATTTTAATCATCCTCTTCACATTGCTAAGTTTTCTGGTGACTCTGAACATGGCTGAGCCCTCCACCTCTATCCCCCACCATTTCTTGATATTATCCAGGAGGTCAGGGTGAGAGGTCCACATTTTCTCAAACCTGAAAGGATGGTATCTCCTGTGTACCAGAGGGGAAACTAAAAGAGAAATGGAAGAGTGGTCCGAACCAATTCTGGGAAGCAGAGATAGTCTGCAGCTGAAGGATTGAAGCCAGTCCAAAGATATAAGAGCTCTATCCAGCCTAACCTGAATGCAATCATGGCCTTTTCTCTTGTTTGACCAGGTAAAAGATCCGCCCTTAAGCTCTACGTCCATAAGGGCCAGATTATTTATGAAGTTAGAAAGATCCTGTTTACTTTCCCAATCCGGGGGCATACCTCCCTTTTTCTCTTTATCTTCTAGTGGTGTGTTAAAGTCTCCCATGATTATACCTTTCTTAATGTCACAATCTTGCACCATATTACCAACTTTGGTCCAGAAGTTTTTTCTATCTCTCTTATTATTGGGGGCGTAAATATTCACTAAAAACCAGGAATCATTGGTGTACAAATGTTGAACTCTGCAGAAAAGAATGTTATCTTCATCATACTCAGCTACTATATTGAAATACTTATCATTGAAAAGTAACAGCAGTCCTCCAGACGCTCCTTCAGAGTTAGAGGCTATGCCCTTCATGCTATTGTTGAACTTAATATTTTCCATCCTTTCCTTCTTAATTTTAGTTTCTTGGATTAGAAACACATCAGGCCTTTGGTCCCTTATCATATTTCTAATAACTTCTTGCTTGTGGATTCCATTGAGTCCACGAATATTCCAAGATAAGATCTTCATGATTTAACTACTGAACATGCTTCCTAGATGGTGCGCTGCATACCATCCTTAATGTTTCTTCTGGCTTCCTCTTTCCTGATTTCATTCTTGTTTTTCCTTCCCACTAGGTTAGATTTGTGGCTGAGATCAGCCTTGGCCTTTCTTCTAGTAGAAGGGGGAGATACCGGAGAAGGGTCCCTGCTATTCTTCTTCTTTCTATTCCTGACTTCTGTCCAGGGATTCTCTTCTCCCTCTAGTCCTTTGTCCAACCAAGCATCAATTCTTGCCAAATCTTCCATTGTCGATGCAGACAGCCTCTCTATGATTTTGTTTACTATTGAAGGGGGGGGACAACACACCGGGTTAGGGTCCTGGGACATGGGTTCCTCCTCCTTTAGTTCTTCCATGGAGTTCGGGACAAAGGATAGTTTCAAGTCATCCTCCTGAGAATCCAGAGGGGGAAGATTCATATTTTCACCTGTCTCCTCAGGTTTCTTCTCAGATTCCTTCGCATTGGGGAGAGGTGTTGAATCGTCTTTCACTCCTTTCTCTTCTCCCCCTCCTACGTTTCCATTCGCCCGAGGAGGCCCTGATTCCTCTTGGGGCGCATTAGGAGCAGTATTTATTTTTCCTTCTGTCTCTCCATTTGCCTTGACTTGCGATGCTTTTGTCCTCCATTCTTTTTTGGGATCTAGAGAATCTTTTATCCCCCCTTGTGGACGAGCCTTTCCCACCGTACTCTTCCCTTTGAAAAGTGGGCATGATCCAGCCTTGTGGCTAGCCTTCTCACAATGGAAACAAGCAAAAGGCACACTTTCATAGTCAATCTTTTGAGATCTGTTTCCTAGACGAGATTGTAGTTCTAAAACTTGAGGCATGTCCTTGCCTTCAATGACTCCTACACAGATTCTTGCGTAGTTCAATCTTTTCTTAGCTGCTGTGATAGGGTCAATGGAGAGGAGCTCTCCAAAGGTCCTGGCTATGCCATCAAAGACATCCTCATGCCAATATTCCAAAGGAAGTTCTGGAAGTCTTAACCAAACTGGAACCTGAGATTGGAAATCATTGTTCAAATCCAAGTTGGATGTCCATTTTTGCAATATTAGGTTGGATCTGCCCAAAGACCAGTTCCCAGCACATAGTATACGGGAAAAATCTTCCGAGCAAGAGAACTCGAAAGACATGAAGCCTTTGGCCATAGCAGTCACTTCTACATGCCCTTTAAGGTCCCATTTTCTCCTGGTAAATGTCCTCACTACATCAATATTAGGTCTTGGCCCTACAAATTTTCCTACCAGAGTGTTCGCCATGCTTAGGATATTGTGGTCAATAATTTCCCTAGGGATTTCCAGAGCAAAAATACCTTTCTCCTTATCAGATTTGTCAATGACTTTTGGGAAAGACGATTTACCTGATGGTTTTATCTCGAATAGATTTGACCAGCATCCCCATGCCCCAGACGGCCCACTGCCCACATGGGGGGGAGGGGGAAACTTCTCACCTGGATGGGGCAACATAACCTGTGGGTCCCCATCCTTTGAGGCATCCTCATCTTTCCCCTCTGTTTCCTGCCCTGCGCTTGCTGCATGCCTTGCTGCATGCCCTCCTGCAGACATGCTCTCCTGTCTCCCGCTTTTCTCCAGATTGAGTTAAAATCCAATTCACAATGATAAAAAAAAAAAAAAAATACTTGACATGAAAGAACATGTCTATAAAACTGTTATTTAGTCATAAATTTATTAGAGATTCATAATATAGAATACCCAAAATGGATTCACTCCAGATGCATTCTTCACAAAGTTAATAAGATCAAAAGAGAAAATATTATCTCTTAATAATATGGTATTTCCACTGACATTCAATGTCTTCAAATTTCAAACTCAACATTTATCGTTTGTAGTGTCAGTTTATTTTCAACATGAATAAGACATTGAGACTAATATAAACTGAACTCAAGAAAGAATCAAGTCCAAAGGGATTGTGATGACCTGGAACAAAATACTCTTCACCATATTCTAGAAAATAATGTTCTAAAACAATTTAGGGTGCACCTTTGAGAGAAGGACCTAGATTCATATCTCTATTACTGAATTTAGGAGACCAATTAACATTATTTGAAAACTTGATTAGCTATAAAAAGTTCTTGTTTGCTAGAGACACTTGAAAGATTTTCACCATTCTCCCCATAACCTCCAATTGCGTAAACAAGACCATCCAACACTACATAAGAAAATTCATAGTGTGCTACATTCATTTATGTTAGTTTGCTCCGTCCAGCACACAGTCCAGTACCAAGGGTTTATCAATCTGGCATTTCCTTATGCCAGAATGGAGTTAAAGCCTAAAGATATATAAAATCCAATCATCTCACAACCTTAAAAATATCTCATCTAATCAAATTTAATGCCATAAAACATAACTATTTATCTAATTTTAGTTACATTCAATTCACCATAATACCTTGCAATAAATAAATTCCACACATAGGCTGATATGTAGTGAAAAAAGAGAAGTCGAGGGGGATAGAGAACTCCAATATTCAAGTCATTTACTACCCAATTAATTTGGATTATCTCCTGTTTCAGATGATCATCACCTAATTCCTTCAGTCTGGGCCTCTCCTAACAAGGCTTTTGTCACCTCATAAAGATAAATTGGATCAAGCTATCAATTTGATTATTGCTTCTTATATGTGAAACCTAGCTTTTCACTCAATTAGCCTACAAATGAGGAAAAAATATGCACCAAGAAAATTATATTACAAAAATAAGGAGGAATAAATCTGGCTAGAAGTCACTCTCTCCTCCTGAAACTCGTCCAAGAATTGAACAAATGCCTCAAGTGTCAGATAGCCAACCTATTGGGGGAAACTAAAGCTTTTAGGGTGAAACCAATCATGTTTGTTGAAAAAATTTTTAGCACTTCACAAATAGTAAGGCCACAATTTCTACTCAATATAAATATCATAGAAAATACTATCATATGCTTACTAGGTTTTATGAGCAATAGAAAATCCTCATTTCTACTAAGCATGCCCGAGTGACTGGTGTAGGAGCACCTCTATGAGGGACCTCCCCTTCTTTGTTTTGGTGTATGTTGTGAATGCCAATAGCAATAACAATCCTCCTTGTGATGATTGACTCAAGTTTTGGTTGTGACTAGGCTAGGTGATAGTCCTAGAGGTCTTCTAAACTTTATGAATGTGTTTTGCCCTTTAACTCAAGCAAAATGTCTATTTGAGGATTTTGGGATTATTTTTAAAAATGAGCATAGGAGTTAGTGGTTAGTGGGTTTGTAATGCAAATAAGAGCTTTATAGGACCTAGAAATAATACATTAGGATGAATGATCAAATATTACTCAAGCAACTTAATGTTGATCAAAAAGCTGCTAGCAATTTTTGCCTTGTAATGGAAAAATGGCCAAAGAGGCTTGTCACACCCTAAGAACCTAATAATCACTCCTAAACCATCCTATTTAATGCTTTGAAAACCCTAATGTATGGGCAGTTTTTGTTTATCAGAGGTTTGGAAGTTGTGTTGTAGCAGACTGGTTTTTCTAAGAAGTGCAGCAGTCACTGTTATGACTGTGATTTTGTGGTTTTGTGAATATAAAAGTGTTTTGTGGAAACTTTGAAGGTTTTCTTTGCTTGTTAGTGTTTATGTTTTGTATGTGGAAGTTAATTTAGTTTTCTTTTACATTTGGTGTGTCATATTTTGTATAGACAACTCTATGTATTAGTATTCTGCTAGTTTTGGAG
The DNA here is from genome assembly GCA_028749045.1 of Cupressus sempervirens. Lineage (NCBI taxonomy): Eukaryota > Viridiplantae > Streptophyta > Pinopsida > Cupressales > Cupressaceae > Cupressus > Cupressus sempervirens. Next base: position 470,934,318 of record CM053786.1, read on the forward strand.
AGTTTCATGGAAAATGGGGCCGTAACTTTCTTATTCACCGTGGGTTTTCCATGGGAATGTGGATATTGAAGGTGCAAACCCCAATGTATATTGTTACCAGTGCAGGGCCCTTAAAGAGATAGGCAAATAGTTGCTTAACAAAGCCTTAGGCGAGTGTGACTATACTCGGATAGGTTGCAACAGTAGCAAAAAATGTGCTACAACAGGTGACTGGTGAAAAGTCACAACCTGCCCTTTTGAGGGAGTAAAAAGGAATATGAGAACATCCCAAATACTAAAGAAGGAGGCTTGCTAAGAGGTGGAAGGCTAAGAAAAATCCTAGGAGTTTGGAGAGTTAACAAAACCCTCAAAACCCTCACTTTTGGCCAAGTACATTGTACAGCCTTTTGGGTACCTGAGACCCCAAAAATCTTTTAGAGGGGATCAATCTAAGAAAGTGTTCTTTTTTTTAGAGGTACTGAATCTTTGATTAAAAGGTAAAACTCCCTACAAATCCAATGGAGGGCTAATTAGGCCTATTCTATTAGCCTAGTTTCCAAAGAAACTATCAAATCAGGTGAATGGGATGAGCAGGTGTAAAAAATGTTTCAAAAACATCTTCAGTTCTATTAGATCTCCCTCTTGAAGTGTGTAATAGCATAGGGAGTAGAAAGACCATTTTAACCTATATGAGGTCTTAGTTGTTAGAATGTAAAGCAAGAAGGTTAATGAAGGAGAGTGTGAAACTTGGTGGGAAGGTTAGGCAGGCCAGGGGAAGTCCTAGGCAGGATAAGGAAGCCTATTACATGTTGTTTTACTTTTTATTACTATGCTCAAGATAAACTCCTTTGACCTGTAGTTAATCTCCCTGTTCTAGATAAATTGCATGTCTCACTTTCCTCTTCTATTCCTATATTTTCCTCACTCAAGGAAGACACTTTTGACAAATACCTATTCGTTGGTACCTACAAAAGGGAGAGATCTTAGAAGACATCAATCTTACTATTGATAAGTGTATTAAATAGACTATCTATAAGGAGTATTGACTTATACCTATCGATCCATGAGACTGTGTGGGATGCTCCTAAAAGGGATTCAGTTTCCTACAAATGTAATTCAATTATCGTGAGCATAATCACATCATAATCATAATCACATCCATCATTAGCATCACATAAAAATTAAAAACATTAAAAGTACACAATATAACACTTAAATCAGGCTCACATTATAAACCTACTAGGGAAGTAGGCCTAGTGAAGAGCTAAAACTGGGTTTTTGTATCAGCTGATGAGTTGAGGGCTTAGTCACCTTGGGGACATTCTATTTGAAGTTGTTTGATGTGTGTGGAGGTGGAGGAAACACCTAGTTAAGGTGAAGTCAAGTTTGGCGCCTATTGAGGCATTGTGAGCATTTGATAGTTTGTTGATTAGATTGCTTGGATGAATCCATTGGATGGATTAAGGGACATTCATGGGATTATTCCAAAGATGTAGAACCTAACGTGGCATAAGGATTTGGTGTGCACTCTAATAGGTTATGGAGTTGGCTTGGATCAAGGAGAGGGATCTTATGAAGATGCTTGGTTGGTGTTGTGAGAACACTATGGAAGTCCCTCTTGTTATGAATGATTGCAAGTCCACCTAGGGTCTCTACATCACCTATAGAGGTAGAATTATTAACCAAAAAATTGGGTAAGCACTTATATTATGTTTTCCCTATGAATTTTATTCTAGGTACAACTCCCTTTTATAGATATTTAATGAATTCCCTTTTCTAAAATAAACACTTACAAATGCTTTTGACCTAAAAGAAAATAAGGCTCAATACATTCACGCATCAATATGTGTTTTAAATAGTTTTATTTAATTAATTTAGATTAATAATTAATTTAGATTAGTAGTATTCTATTTGTAGTTGAAACTTGTAGCTTTTAAATAGATAATGAATAAACTATGTAACCATATATATAAGACAAATATATTTCTATCAAGAAATGAATATTAAATAGATTAAGGATTGATGGCATACCTCTAAATTTCATCATCATCATCATCATCCTTGTCATCATCATCATTGTCATCATCATCATCATCATCCTCGCCATCATCGTTGTCATCGTCATCATCGTCGTCGTCATCGTTGTCATCATCAACATCATCTTCATCAACATCAACATCATCTTCATCATCATCATCAGTAGCATCATCATCATCATCATCTTCTTCTTCTTCTTCATGACAATTTGTGTTAGGAACATCATCCAATAACTGTCGATCGTGATCACCATCTACATCATCTTCTACTTCTTTAGTATCTTCTTCTTCCATCGCATTATACTTTATTGGCCTTCCTCTTTGTTCATGTCTAACAACAAATGACCAACCCAGTTTATGTGGAACCTCTGAGTAAAATACCTGCTCACATTGGCTTGGAAGAACATAGGGCTCATCCCCAACTGGATCAAACGACCTTGTATTAACCATTGTAAATCCATTATCATGTTCAATAATAGTTCTATCAGGATCATTTGGATTAAGTCATAGCCTATACCATTTGACAATGAAGAGTACTAATTTGAAGGAACTAAAGTCACACTCAAGTATATCATCCAAAATGTCATAGTATCTATTTTCAAACTCTCGAGGATGTAAGTCATTTCTAGATGAAATATTAGTCACTTGAAAGACTGCAGTTATTCCTGAATCACAAGTTTTCTTCGTGTCATCCAACACTTTGACGCAAAATTTTTGACCATTATAGAACATAGCCTTGTGGTGTTTATCCTGCAATAATATGTGAAACATGTCAAAATTATTGTATCATGAGTTGATAAACATACAAGTGATTAATAAATTTGTACATACTTGGAAATCTCTTAAACCACGTGCTAAATCTATTTCCCTTTGCATAGCATTGAAACCTCCATTACGATGAGCTTCTTTAACCAATGAAGATACACCTTCCCATGTTAATGTCTGAATAGAATGTTGACATCGTTCAATCCATACTGTCATCCAATCAAGATTGTTTGCAATATGCAAATGTAGTGCATCCCACTCTCAAGCACCTGTACAAAAAAAAAAATAGACAACTTACAACCAATTTACTTTGAAGATTAAGAAATAATTTATTACAATAACATCTTATAATTTATTACCTCTCACTTTCCTCAATGTACCTTTCCCCATCAAGTACTCCCCTTCCAATTTTTTAAAAGGCTCGAGATCCCAAATGCGATCTAAATGGATATTTGATGCAAACTTAGGAAGATATTCAGTAATGTACACCATAGTCTGGTATACCATATATCCCTCTACCATAGAACCCTCAAGATGTGCTCTTTGTCGAACCAAAGCCTTCAAAGATTTCAAGTGCCTCTCAACCATCCACATTGACCTACTGTGTATAGGTCCAAACAATTCAATCTCCTCAACTAGGTGTATGAGGTAGTGTTCCTATGCATTGAAAAAAGTTGGAGGTAGACACTTTTGCATTTGACACAGTAAATGAGGAATTCTTCTCTTCCAATAGTTTATATCTTCTCTATGGATTTCTTTAGAAGACAACAACCTACATTAAGAGATTCAAGTCACAAAAAATATATAGATACGAGACTTTACAAAATAATATACAATAGATTACATAGCAAGAAAAAAAAATCACGAATATAATTACTATATACAACAAATTGAACAGATATTACTGCTTACCTCATGTATTTTCCAAGATCATATATCACTTGTTTGATGTTATTGTTGAAGGGCTCTGGGAGAGATAGAGGAAGCACGTACTACAGTAATTATAAACCAATCATTTCATTGTTTTCTAACATAACATAATGAACACTACACGTAGTTTATGAATATATTGTAAATATAGAAGAACATAACTTACCTTGATGAAAGTATGCCAATCATGCATTTTGAGCCCTTGCCCAAATTCACTTTTTTTTGATATAAGATTGTTTATGTTCGCAGCAAATCCTGTGGGAAATCAAATTTTTCGTATGACTTCTTTTATGGCATCACTTTGCTGCTCTATTAATAACCAAGGAAGGGCACTTATATTAATCTGATCTCTGTTGCTATTTGAGTGAATGAAATTCTTCAATGCATGATTGGATTCATGAATGTTATTACAAATTTTGACAAATTTTCTTTGTCAAGCCTTCCATCCAATATTTTCCACAATGTCTCTGTTATATTCTTTCCAATATGCATAGTATCAAACAAATTCACAATTTGTAAGTGCTCGTAGTAGGGCAACCTACTAAATTGTCTGGGATAGCTTTTTAGTCCCTTTGGAAGGTTGTCAGTACTGCCTTGACGACCTTCACAATCATCAATTACACAATTAGTAAACAAAAATCACAATAGAAATATATAAATTACAAACATAAACCATTAGGTGGAATGACATTACGTCGATGATTAATTCTATTATATTCCAACTTCCATAGGCAAGGTGTCATTCTTCGTGGCTTTGATGTAGTCTCTTCTTTCCCATTGAAAAGATGTTTTTCCGTACTTTGATACTTATGATTCCTATGGAGGAAGTGTCTACACTCATCAAACACTTTCTTTTCTAAACTTTTTGAATGATGAGATTTCATCTTTGGACCACAAACTAGACATGCAAATTTTTCCTTTGTTTGAAGACCTACAAGATAATGATATAATTGGATTATTAAATATGTTGATTTTTATAATTAGAATTATCATGCGCAACTTGAATTCACTATAACATACCACAAAAATGTGTTAGCCTTGGGGCATCATGTATTGTCCATGCAAGTATTGCATGGAATTGAAATTGTCTTTGTCCTATTGGTCTAGACACGTCATACATAGTGACACCGTTCCATAACTCCACCAACTCATCGATAAGAGGCTCAATATATACATTCATATCTTTAACTTGATATTTACCTACTTGAATGAACAGTAACATTACATGATTATTGTGACCATTTTACTGCAAGATTTGTAAGTACATGTAAATTAATAACTATCAAATGATAAGATACCTAGAACAATCATTGCCAACATAATGTGCTCCCTCTTTATTGACATCCACGGAGGAATTTTATTGTTGATAACAAAAACAGGCCACACCGAGTAAACAGATCTCATCTCTCCAAATGGATTGACACTGTCCGCTGCCAATGAAAGCCTGAGATTATGAGGTTCTTCTTTGAAGTGTTTCTGCTTTTCCTCTATGTGCATAAATGCCGAACCATCCGTAAGGATTCAAATAATGTCATCTCGACTTCTATTGTGTGCATGATAATCCATAAATTGAGCCAAGCTACTACACCTGAATAATTGTCGCATCTGTGGAATAATGGGGATGTAACGAAGAAACTTTTGAGGCACCTTTTTTTTTAGTCGATCTGTTTGTTATCTACTCATATGACATACAGGTCATTGTGTTGCAAATTCATGTTCTTTATAATATATAATATGATCATTGGGACAAGCATGTATTGCTTCATACTCCATTCCAATATCTTTCATAACAGCAGTTAATTCTCAATATGAGCAAGGTAGAATATTTGATGATGGTAACAAAAACTCGCCTATCAATCTACAACAAAAAATATAAGTTGTTAATGTAATCACCTAAAAATGGTCATCTAGACTATTAGCCCCCTTTTCAGCATTTTGGCTAAATTAATTTAATCATTTATCTAGACCAAATTGCTAATAATCAATTTATTTGATTATAACCTATAGTTTGACTATGCTATCCTAAGTTCATTATTTGATTAAAAGAACATGTCCCCTTTTAATTAAATAAAAGACCCCATTCTTCTAACCCACTTAAAGTGCACACATAAAGTCCTTTTTCTATTTTGAAATTAAAAGAAAAGGCTTTGTGACTTTTGTCTTATATGACAAGTTAACTTATATTCTATTGGTTGACTTGTGTGTGCACATGGATCACTCCTCTTTTCAAATTCCACCGTTGATCATCCACCATCTTCATCTTGATCTCTACCGTCCGTACAACTTTAAAAGGGAGAGAGCTTTCCCCTCAATCAATCCATATTTTGAATATTGTTATGCTGCAGGTTTTCTAACAGGTTTCTTTGGAGCTTTGTGGAGAACTTCTATTTCTTGTCTACATTCTCTCATACCATAGCATTTTAGCTTAGATTCATGTTGCATGTTAGTTTAGCTTCTATTTTGCAATAATCTATCTCACATAGCTTAATATTTGGATTGTAACACTCTCATCCATGCTTAGAATAGCTGCACTTTTCATATTCATTCTAGTTTAATCTTTAGTTGCATTGCATTCTTGAGGAACTCCTTGAGACATTTGCATTCTTGCATCTTGTCTTTGGAACCTCCCATTGCATGGTTTACTAGCAAGAAGAGTATCTCTAAGGCTCATCTGAGAGCCTTCTTATTCTTGAAATATACTCTCTTGCACTCTGTGGATAGGGAGCTCTAAGCCAGCATCCGAACATTCCAACTCATGGAATCGTTTGGATAGAAGGATTTAGAGTGTGACACTTTCGAGTGTACATTTTTGGTGCCCACCGTGGGTTTAAAATAAAAATGTGCCTCGGTGAAAACCACTTCTTGTGGCACCTTGGTAGCAAAAGTAAAGAGAAATAAATGCATCCTACGATGAAAACTACATCTTGTGGCACCTTGGATAAGTACCATGATGAAAACCTAGTAAACGAGCATCATGCGTAATTCTTCCATCATCCATCTATCCCTTCTTCTCTCTTTGATCTTGATAATGTTGAGCTATCTTTGCATTTTGGCTATCTTATCCACCAGATTTTCTATTGTGCTCTCCCATTCACTCATAGCCTCTATCTTGAGCTTTATTTTTATTGCTCTATCCCATTGCTATACTATCTAGTTGACCCCTTGGTCTTGATCATAATAAATGAAACGTGGTTCTCATAGGTCTCATGACATGGCTACTCTTTTGGACTACAAACTACATGCTATCTTACTCATTGGCTTCCATCGCTTATCTTATATGCTATCCTACTTGTTGGCTTCACCGCTTATCCTACATGCTATCTTGCTCATTTCTTCCATTTCTTATCCAAAACCTACTTTATATGGCTATCTTTCCCTAGCTTGGGTACTCTTGAGGAGTGTGTCCTTAAGGATCACTTTCACTTGCTTCATACTCCTTTCTTATCCATCTTTGTCTATCCACCAACTTTCTGCTCCATCATGTCCTACACCTTGCTAGACGTTGGAAGAAAATAATGTGATCTTTCTTAAGAACTAGTAATCTCTAAAACCTTCTAAAAAATCCAAAAAATCATATATCTACGATCTTGAAAAAATTCCTAAAAATTAGAAAATGTCCTAAAAAAAAAAAGATCATCGTAGTGAAAACCTAGCAATAGACACTTTGATGTATCACCAAAAAAAAAAAACAAAAAAAAACTCCTGAAAAAATATGTCAAGTGGTGAAAACCTGGAAACAGGTGCTACTTGAAACCCTTGCACCTATGTCTATCAAACTCAATCATCCACTTTGCTACACATTTCCTAGCTTGGAATTGTTTCTTGTCCTCATCTTGGGGGCATAGCTACTTAGCCCATTGAGGTATTCTTGTGCATTAGGGTTCTCTGACAACTCACAAAACAATGTTTCTCAACACTACCCCCACCCACTTTGACATCAAGTGTTTTTCAACACTTTATAGATAGTTTACCTACGGTCTCCGATGTTGCGATATTTCTCACTATCAGAATCAAGTCTGGAAGAAATGGCCAACTGACTTACACACACGCACTTTAACACTTAAACGACTGAGCTATGTTGATCTTTATCTACTTTGTGTGTTGTCTATGATGATTTCTTTGCCATGTGTTTCCTCCCTAATAGTCTTTCAAGGATGTCATTGACTAGAAGACTGGGGGCATGGGACATATTTTCTTGATTTCTACTTGTGGGTATACTTTTGTTTTTCTATAGTGTTGTAAGCATTTATGCTAGTCCTATTCAACACGTTGACTTACAAATGTATCATCCTTGACTGTTTTGCAAGATCGCACTCAGGGTTTATCCTAGCGCTTATGCCTTGATACAAGTTTAATCTTGCTAAATTAAATTTAGGGAATCTAATTGTACAGTTATCTTGACTTACATGTCTCTGATGCTTAGATTGGATTTCCACATACCTATCTAATATCGATCATATTCATATCCTCATAGTTATAGTAGTGATGGTTGTATGATCTCATGATGTCCCTAATAAATGCTCAATGATGAAATTAAGAGTCTAAATGTTATGCACTTCTTGCTGGTAAACCACTTTGCATATTAGCTTGCATTTTAGGTTCATTTTCTAGCTTAATCTTATATTCTTGCATATGGGGAGAGCTCTCTCTTCATCTTTTTGTGGACATATCGGCTAACTCGTTTCATATATTTCTTTACTTTCTTCTTGTTCATGTCTTTTCACCTTCTTAATCTTTCACTTCATCTCATTTCTATCTTATCATCACATTATATAAAATTTTGACCTATTAAATAATTTCAACGTCCTAGATTCATTTTTGAGATCGAAATCCAAATTCGAGTTCATCTTGATGTTCAAAATTGTCTTTTAAAATTCTACTTTCTTCTGAGCAGTTAGCTGACCTTTTGAGGTCTAATCTCTAAATCATCACTGGGGCATCTTCATTTCTTCATGTCTTAATCATTTCCATACTTCATATCTACTTCAATTCACTATTTCATGTCTAAAATCACCTTTCTACTCATTTCAACCTAATTTTTATGCTATATCCTTCAAGGTCAACTCTAGTCAAACTGGGGCATTTCATCAGTTTCTTATAGTCATTCTTGGGTTCTAATCATTTATCTATCATATCAAACATTGCTATATCTCGATTTTCTCATGTCTAGCTACTTTCTACTTCCTCTTACCTCATTTCAATTTCGATCCCGAGGCGGTAGAAATACTCTATCACTGATTGCTACAACTATCTATTTCTTAGGAGCATTTGTTTGACCTTATCACTTGCTCTCGATCTATTCGCTTTGCTAGATGTTAGAATTATTTTTGGATCCTAACATCATCTTCCTAATGTTTAGTACTACCACTATCAGGCTGTGCATTTAGGACTTGCTATCTATTTCTGCATTTCATTCTTTGGAATCAGATATCTATATCTATCATCGCCTACTTGGCTTCAATTTTCTTTGACATAATGTGTTCCCAGATCAATCACGCATTAGTCAAAGAGGTGCAAATGTAATCACCTAAAAATGGTCATCTAGACTATTAGTCCCCTTTTCAACATTTTGGCTAAATTAATTTAATCATTTATCTAGACCAAATTGCTAATAATAAATTTATTTGATTATAACCTATAGTTTGACTATGCTATCCTAACTTCATTATTTGATTAAAAGAACATGTCCCCTTTTAATTAAATAAAAGACCCCATTCTTCTAACCCACTTAAAGTGCAGACATAAAGTCCTTTTTCTATTTTGCAATTAAAAGAAAAGGCTTTGTGACTTTTGTCTTATATGACAAGTTAACTTATATTCTATTGGTTGACTTGTGTGTGCACATGGATCACTCCTCTTTTCAAATTCCACCGTTGATCATCCACCATCTTCATCTTGATCTTGACCGTCCGTACAACTTTAAAAGGGAGAGAGCTTTCCCCTCAATCAATCCATATTTTGAATATTGTTATGCTGTAGGTTTTCTAACAGGTTTCTTTGGAGCTTTGTGGAGAACTTCTATTTCTTGTCTACATTCTCTCATACCATAGCATTTTAGCTTAGATTCATGTTGCATGTTAGTTTAGCTTCTATTTTGCAATAATCTATCTCACATAGCTTAATATTTGGATTGTAACACTCTCATCCATGCTTAGAATAGCTGCACTTTTCATATTCATTCTAGTTTAATCTTTAGTTGCATTGCATTCTTGAGGAACTCCTTGAGACATTTGCATTCTTGCATCTTGTCTTTGGAACCTCCCATTGCATGGTTTACTAGCAAGAAGAGTATCTCTAAGGCTCATCTGAGAGCCTTCTTATTCTTGAAATATACTCTCTTGCACTCTGTGGATAGGGAGCTCTAAGCCGGCATCCGAACATTCCAACTCATGGAATCGTTTGGATAGAAGGGTTTAGAGTGTGACACTTTCGAGTGTATAGTTAATATAAATAATATTAGTGGTACATTATTCACCCTTTGTTAACTATAAAGACATATATGACATACCTTAACATATGTGACATTGTTATGTTGGATAAACCATTCATAACCTTCAAGTTTAACAATAACAATACAACAGAGAGAAGAGTTGTTTGGGAGTCTTTGTATAGGGGCTCAAACTAAATGTGTCATGGATCAATGTATTTATACCATCCTCTTCAATTGTGTTTTCTAGCCCATGATCGTCATCTTCCATGGGATCATTATCTTCACCTTGGATATTTGCACCTCCATGTTCCTCCACTTCGAAAACCATATTCTTCAGATTGTTGTGGTTCATATCATGTACTTCCCTGGGAAGATCAACCTATATAAAATTGATTAAAATAAATAAACCATGATCATCAACTCATCATGAAGTTATTTCATATGTATATAAATTGTTAAAATGATATAATGAACGACTTTCCAGTGGATGATAGTGATGCCCCCCTTCAATGTGACCATTCTCCCTACAATGTCTCTTAACTGTTTTGATTAGCAGTCTTCTATGGTTTAAGTCCTTACAAATATTGCAAGGACAATAACATTTTCCATCACGTTTTCTTTTCAAGTTAGACCACAATCTAGTGATTGTCTCCCTATTTTGTTCTTCACTTATATTATTTGACATGATCGATCTTTGTAGGAAGCAAAAATTGGGCTATAAAAACTTCGGTCTACAACTTTCACAAACTAAGCAAAACTATCAAAAGTACACAAATCATCTTAGACCTAGCTAAATACTTTAATATTTTAAAAATACTTTTTTTGACTTTATTCCTAAGATTATTTGTAAAACTTTGACCAACCGCTTGAAGGTCTTATTTCAAGAGACCTTACAACATTAAGCCACTAAAAGCAATTTCAAAACATATAAGCTAAAAGTCTAGTTAAAATATACATTAGAATAAAAAATATACAATTTTCATACTCGAGCATGCAGCTATAACTCATGCAACAGTTTTCTTGCTTAGCTGTTGAAGCTCTCCAGCAATCAAATTATACAAACTAGAAGGCCAAATAGAAATTTCAAAACATATAAGCTACAAGTCTAGTTAAAATATACATTAGATTAGATTCAACAATAGCAAGCAATGTTATTCAGAATTAGATTCAACAAACCTTAGCAGTGTAAATAGCCATCTCCTTTAAACTGGACTCCAGACACGAGGGGGCATTCACATACTCTTCCCCTAAAGGTATCCTAAAGAACAAAAGCCACTATTCTTGAGTTTGTGAATTGCACCTCGAGATGAATGAAGCTTAAAAAGAATGAAAATTGTTTTCATACATTTAAATCAGGATGTAATATTTACTCATAAGTATATACCTTTCAAGCACTTAAAGTTGTTGTTATATGTGTTGCAAGAAAAGAAGAAGTTTCAAGATAAGTTTACATTGCTGTTATATGTATTGTAGGAAAAGAAGAACTTTACATTGCTTTAACTTGCCATTGATGAGTATCATCTAAGAATTTTACCAAAATTTTCCCAGAAAATTTTATCAATTTTGCCTCTCCATAATTATACTTATTAAATAAAATAAACCACACAATTATCGTTTACTACAGGAGAGTTATGTTCATATGTTAAGAGACAATTCATTTTCTGTTATGAAAATTTGGGGATGCCAAATGCTCTCAAATCTATTATATTCACTTTTGTTCTAATTTTATTACAGTGAATTTCAATGTAAATTAAGGTTATGCTTTTTCTGAAGAATAATATTGAATGGTCTGTCACAGGTATGTGCTTCATCACTTGGTGAGATTTCTGCTAAGGCTCAATTAGATGAGAGAGCCATGATTGAAGAGCCCTCAAATTCTGTAGCCACTGATATGCCAACCATTCGTCCAAGTGCTACTGAGGAACATGGTGAAGTAGAGAAACCAGAGTCTTCAAAAAAACCAAAGGAAATGAATGAACCACTTGAGGAAGATGGATGCGAGTTAGGTAAGGTTGATTCTAGTGAAAAAAGACTTGAAATTTTTGAAACTCCCATGCAACAAGATATAACTGAAGAGGTTGAGATGCACCTGGTGGAAAAGCAAGAATCTCCAACCATAGTTCAATCATCAATTGAGATCCTGTCTCGGAGTGATGATGTTGTGAAGCAACAAGAAGAAGGGTTGCTAATTGTGGAGCTAGTTGCTGGAGCTGATGGTAATGCTTCTGCTTCTAAAGAACTCGAGTCTCAAGGGGTACATTCTGGTGTTGATGTTTAGAATGAAAAAAATGTGATAGATAATAGTGATATTCAATGTAACAATGATATCAACAATGCTTTAAGATAGTACACATCTCTTAGATAGTGAGATATCAATAAAAGACAATGATGCTCAATAGATGTCACTGCTATGACAAGCAAGGTCTTTTATATTACAAAGATCTTGAAGATCATAAGAGCAGTTAGGAGCAGCATTATGAAGAGTCGTGAGAAAAGGAAAGAAACTAAGAAATGAAGACAATATCAAGGGCACTAATGAAAACATCGAAAGAATGCGATAGCTGTTAGAGACGATACAAAGTAGATGAAATACATTTTTACACAAATGTTTCTAGTATAGGAGTTCTTATAACAGTTTTCCATTTTTATTAACTTTCATTATATAAATGAAGATCTATCTAGGCTAAATTGCTTGCAAAGTAAATCTTTATGATTTTGGTAAACTTACTATTAGTAGTTGGGTAATAATGGCACCTTACATCAAATGTAGGATGATTATGTTGATCTAGACATCCATGGAAAATATTGTGACTCAGAGGGATTTTACATGAATATTAGGTCCTAAATGATATTTACCACTATAGAATTTTGACAAAAAAGTGATGGTCATGACAACTCAGACAAAAGGATGTTCAACAGAGCATAAGGTCTCGTGAATATTATAGCAGTAAGAAAGAGATAATGGAAGGCACGTGTCTTAGAGACGAAGATACAAGTTTGTATAAGAGCAAAGCATTACATAAAATAAGACAAGAACATTGTTTTTGAAAAGGCGAATACTAAAATCTAAAAGGAAAGCCCAAAAACGAGAATTCCAGTGCAAAATAGTGATCAACAAATTAAAGGACATCAACAGTCAAGAATCATGCAATTAAGATAGTAAAAAGAAAATTAATGGACAAGAACCAAGTCATTAAATGGTGCTCATTCAAAGACAAACACAAGTGTTGCAAAACACTAAAACAGTGAGAAGCAATTGGAGATATCTTGAGCAGAGATCAATTAGAAGTCATCAAAATCAGTCACTATTATCTAGGAACAATGTTAAAGGACAGTGATAAAGAAATACGACATTAAAGGACAGTGATGAAGAAATGTTGACACACTTTTATATGTATGTTCAGTGAGCACAGATTAAGAACAATGGTAAATGTTGAAAATAACAAAATAGATATGTCATCAAATGGAATCCATAACAGTGACGATAAGACAGTGAGATGGACTGTTATAGAAACTCAGAGATGATAGGACATGACAAGATATACATTTACCATTTTCTAGAGGAGCATCATCATCAAAGGTTACAGAAGAACTATCAACAATGATATGAGTAGATGTAATGACATTAAAATAGCATGATTGCAATTAATTTCAGTGAAGAAGAAGATCAAAACTATGATAAATATTAGAGAGCATGACTCATATGATGATGGGTAGAAAGAGAGATAATTTCACCTTTTTGTTAAAGGTATTTAGAGTGTTTGCAAGATGATTCACTATCCTTGGATACATTCATAGCTTTTATTTGAAGGATATTCACCATATAATGATCATCAATTTACTGTCTTGTCTAAGGGGTCCAAGCACTAATGTCAAAGACCATTTTCTGTTAATAATGGTACAACACTTTTGGTGAAGATACAATATCTATGATTGTATGAAACGATGCTCTTGGTTACACAAAGTAGACCTAGAAATGCAGTAAGAATATTATGATGGCCATCAGACAACGAAGAGCAATGAGGTGGCCAAGGGTAGAAACAATGTGTGTGCCATATAAAAGCAGCAATAATATATGTATAAGAGAAAAAACAGTGATCAAACAATGTAAGGAAACAGTGAGTAGATATGCATCCAAATAGTGCTACTGCAATGAAAAAAATAGTGACATTAGAGAGAAAGAAAGTGGTGAATATACATGCAAAAAAATGATTGATGTTTGTAGGCGCACTTTTAGTACCCCTATTTTGAAACTTCAATATGTGGTTGTCCTAAATCTAGGTTCCACTAGTTTACTAGTCTCTTGGTTGATGAAATATGTAGACAATATTGTCAAGGTCTATGCAACATCTATGGTAGAGTTGGAATGGTATAAAATGCTTTGCAAGGATAAAAACATTGGTTATTATGATTCTTTCAAAGAGTAGGATGGATGATTGTGCCACAGATTTTGGGCAAAGCCCTAGCTATATATCTATTGAACTTCATAAGTTTAAGAGGGATATCGAGGAAGCTGAAAGGGAAAAGGAGCTCCAGGATGTCTAGTATATGCAGTAGGTCATGGCTATTCTTTCTCAAGCAAATGCTAACATGGCATTAGAAACCTCCTGCAAGCATTTCCTGGAATTGAGGAGAGTAGTTAGCAGATCTCGGGAGAATTTCATTACTCATGAGCCATATTCACATTTTAAATGTCCTCTTATAGGGAAAGTGATGAACGATCCAGTTTTGATCTCAACTAATAATTCTTTTGAGATAGAAGCAATTGAGAGTGAGTTTGCAAGAGGTGAGCCAAAGGATCCCCTTATTGGTATAGTTCTCCCGAATTCCATTCTTATACCAAACCAAGCCTTGTACTGCACTATAAATCTCTGGAGGTAGCAAAACTATGTGGCAAGGATTTTGAAGGCAAAGATAAAGTTGGAGACAAAATTATGTGCCGAGCAAAAAAAAGAGCACTTGTTGATCTGTCAAAACTCTGCAAAGAGAGTACAAATGATAAAAACTGGATAATTTTTGAATCTTTACTTCCATTAATATTGGGAGCTTTGAAGCCTAATGATAACAAATTGAAGGCACTTTGTTTTTCAGTTTTAATGGCAGTTGTGGAAGACAATAACCATGGGAAGGAAAAACTTGTTGAAGCCAATGGGCTTAGTAAGATCATTAAATGTCTATTCAATGACTTGAGCCCTGACCTCACAAGGGTTGCTATAAACTTCTTGTCAGAGATGACAAAAATATAAGAATATCCTGGAGTAGCTAGGCCAACAACGTGCTGCTATTTTGACAATTGTTATGATTTTAATTAGGGGCAATCATCCAAAGTTGATGATGGATATTGAGACTATTCTCAATGAGCTCTCTTATGATGGAAACTCATACAATGAAGGAAACATAAGATCAATGATCTAGTTTAATTGGTGCAAATCCTTTGCCCATTGCCTTTTAAGAGGTACGGAGGAATCCAAATTGGGAATGGTCAAAATGCTCACACAATTGCAGCTCGTTGACAACAGAAGAGAGGCCTTGATTCAACAAAATGTAATTGATGCTTTGAAGCTGGAGGGGTTCCTTTGCTACTTGTCTTCTTAGAGAAGCCTAATTTGAATATGAAAGTCAAAGCTATAGCTGTTCTAATAGATTTAACTATGGAGCATGGAAGATCTTTTCTTCTCTATGATGACAAGACACCAATAGAAGCATGCAAGCTTGTTGAAGCCATCATGGGAATTCTAACTTTCTGTGAATTACCAATTGTAGAGAATTCGATGAAGGTGTTGTTATTGTTGATGAAAGCTTCAGATGATAGTGATGTTGCAGGATTGATTGAGGACAATGATAATAACCTTCAAACCATTCGGGTTTTTATCAAAATGGCCAAGCCTCCCTTGCAATATCAAGCTATACAACTGGTTTTTTAATGTGCAGAGATTGATGGTTTTGTCTAAATGGATTCTTAGCATGTTCAAAATGTGGCTGTCACATTAAAGCAGAGAATTTGGAGTTGAAAAAGTTCATGTATCTATATCTCATTAATCATGCAAAGAATATCATGCTGATGTTGAAGGTCGAGAATCAGGAAGGTGTAGTCATTTTCGATGAGATTGTGAAGGAGTTAGATGCTTTCATGGTTGCCCATGGAGATAAATGACATATCAAGAAATGGTCATGTATTGGTAATATTTATGCTAGGAAGAGGTAGGCACAAGATCGTGTGTTGTCACTTATAAAAATTCAAGATCTTGTCTTTTCATAAAATTTGAGTAGAGAGGAGTCTAAAGTTGTTTGAGAACTTAAGTAAGTAATGAGAACTATTTTTAGGAAGTAGAAGGTAAGGGTTGATTGGCTTTAGGAAGGAGATACAAATATAGTCTTTTTCTATAATTATGTGCAAACTTATAGTTAAAATAGGATTTATATATCTACTTTGGTTAATTTAGATGGAATTTATCTGATCTTTTCATATGTTTTGTCTCAGAAAAATCTATGTGGTACTATTTAGAAGATCCATCCCTACTAAGGATGAGGGGAATGATGCAGAGATGGGTAAGGGCTCTTTATCAACTATTAGGCAATCTTGCCAAAAGATCAAATTGCAATCCAAATTGACAATGTTCCTTAGGGCTACTAATGGCTCACATATACAAATACAAGGACTCTACTTCATGAGGGTTCTACTATGGTTTCCAATGTCCTCAAACACCTAACCCAACCCAAAAAGTTCACTCACCAAGTTAATGGTAAACTAACAATCAAATGCCATTAGCAAAAATAAAGCCGAGTTCTACAACCTTTTGACCATTATTAGAGCATGTGGAATTAGAGTTGTAAGCCTGTGAAATATTTGAAAGGTTTCTTTATTAAATGTGGAATGGGAGTTGTAAGCATATGAAGTATTTGAAAGGTTTCTTCAGTAGATGTCATCTTGTGGGACACATGTTTGTATGAAGTATTTGAAAGGTTTCTTCACTATATGTCATCTTGTGGGACACATGATTGTTTTATTCTCATAAACTTAATCTATGTTTGTGCCAAATGGGAATTTCGATGAGTGGATGTCCATTAAAGCTCATGCCAAATTTAGAAGTTTATAAAGGTGACGTAGGAGCATAAGTGGTTCTTGGCAATCTTGAATCAACCAAAAATATTTGCTTTGAGTTTGTTCCTTTTCATTCCAGTTCTATCTTTCTTTCAACATTATTTTGAATTGGCTGGTTTTCTCATGTAGACCTATTTGACATGTTCCTAGCACTGTGGTGTAGGAGGACCTAGGGTTTGGGCTAAAACCCCAAGATATTCTAGCTTGTAAATGATCCTAGTCTGGTCATTAATGAATAAAGACTCCAAGAGGGTCTAAGTGGTGTGTCAGGGTAGTTTGTGTGTCTTTGTGATCCTAGCTAGGTCATTGATGAATAAAGACTCCAAGAGGGTCTAAGTGGTGTGTTAGGGTAGTTTGTGTGTGTTTGGGAAAAAGTTGCCAATAGGTGACAAGAAATTGCCAAGTTTGGAAAAATGGGATCATGCCAAATGACCCTACAAAGTGTGTAATTGTTTGAAAAGGATGGAGACATGGTTCATGTAGTTGAGGAAGGTATTCTGCATCGATTTAAGGTGATGGTAGGTTGATAGGAGTCAAGATGCTGAAAAGTTGTAAAGTTTTCATTTTAACTTCAACATTTGGGCAAGATTTTACAAAATCTCTAAAGGTGGTTATGGGTCAGTTCCAAAAGTTGGAACATGGCAGTTGGAACATGGTTTTTATAGCTAACATATAGAATGAATAGTTCTTAACATAGGAAAACTTATGGGGAAAATAATAACAATATCTCAAACTAACATATAATTGATTAAAAAAAATTACAACCCTACATTCTTGTATGCATAACAATTAACATTAAAAAAAAATGGCGATATGTAAATACTAGACATTGGCAGTGAGACCCTTCTTCCTGCCAATCACCCTTCCTTCAACTAGTTGCTCTATATAGTACAAAACCTAGGCTTTCCCTGGAATGTGGTTAATGTATGCTCGAGATTCTGGAGGAAGAAATGTATGTTTGTTTCATAGATGGTACTGGAGGGTTTCGTAGCTGGTACTGGAGGGTACTGATCAAAATCCAAATTCTCAAAGCATTCGACCAATCCCCTTGCCCATGCCTTAGTAGATAAGATCTACCATAATTACTCCACACCTAGCAGAATAGATTCAAAGTGCAATTGCCACAACGTCTATCCACATCGCCATTTTATTGAAGAATTATGCAAAATCAAGATGGTGCTTGTACGAGCTTTGCTTGATGTTGAAATCGAGAGCACCCATAATTCTAGTGTTGTTATACGATGTGAAGCCTTGTGACCTTCGATGGATGGACAAAAGAGGACCTTATGTTGAAGCTTTGACAATGCACCAGACAAAGGGGAGATATCACTCCAAAACCATTGAAAACTAGAAATAGGCTCTGCATCAACTTTCCTATCTCAGTGGCTTTGAGCTCGATGCCTGTAATGGGTAAGATGGCAAGGACCTTTACACTCTTCTTCACTATGGCCTTGATGAGGCTAAGATATGCACTCACTCCTCCAAACATTGAAATGGCATATATTGTATATGCCGCCACACAAAAACCTGCATTCCAAATGTTTTTTTTTTCAATTTTAGCTTGACGACGTCGCAATTGCGACACCTACGTTGCCTAATGTCGTAATTGTGATGTCATCGGGCTATAATTGAAAAAAAAAAGCCAAAAAAACATAACATTTGCCCGCCGTCGCAAGTTGACCCCTAATGTATTAGTGATTTTAGATTGAAGAATAGAAGGAGTTCAAGTTTATGAAAGTGATTGTCTATAAAGAGGGTATAAATCATCGAAAATGGGTAAAGTATGTACACAAAAAGTGATCTAAAACCCCATTTGAGCAACACCCAGAAACCATTTTCAAAATTGAGAACTTTAATTTTTTGGCAAATTGAGCTTCTGAGGTGCACATTTTTAGGAGGTGCACGCATTTTCAAGAGGTGCACAGGTTCACATTTTGGAGGTGTGTAGGTCCACATTTTTGAGGTGCACAGGTGCGCATTTTTTAGCTCCATAGCTTTGCATTTTTGAAAAAGTTCTGCCAATAGTTAACTGCTTGTTCCAAAAATAGTGCTTTCCATTCATCGGGAACACATTCTTACAACAGTTTAACTTTGACACATGCCTAGTAAAGGACCGACTTCTATTTTTGGCACTTCTAGATACTTCCACTTCAACTCGGAGCTTTCTTATTCTTTCTTCTCTCATACTTCTTTGTTTTTCAACATGTAAAGGCTCATGCATGCAATTAATGAATAAAATATGGATGGAGTCTTGTTTAATACCAGTTAGATTATTAGTTTGTTTTATTGTTTAAAAGCATTTTATTACATGAAGACACTTCTCACTCTCAACACAAATTGAGGAGACAATTTCTTATAAATACCCCATTGTAATATGTAACAAGGGCCACTGTTATTATGCAATAAAATTATGCTTTTGGTGCTCGCATTTGGAGTGTAGTGATTCTTGCCTGAATGTGTCATATTTTTGTGAATTTTGTTCACGGAATTGTGATTGAGCCAAAAGTTTATTGTGTTGTTTTTGGTTGTGTGATCTTTTAGTTCTAGTGTTTGCTATAGATTTATGAATTCTGCTAATGTAACGAGCTCGAGAAGAGATCATCAAATTGTGTCTGCATAGCTTTTTATCTCGCATGAGTGCACTTTCTATGGCCTTGTGATTTGATGAAAGGTGAAATATCATATAATTGTTAAGGTTTCTCATCGACGATTGCATCAGTGGATTCTAGGAAGCACTACTCCTATTTTCATTGGTTTCTTATCAATTTATTCAAAAGCTTAACTCGTAGCATGTTGTTTTCTATAGCTTATGTCCATTTAGGATTTCAATTTCATGTTATTTTCTTTCAGTTTTGTTATTTTCTTTGCTAACTCCTTGTTAGAATAGGAACTCATTTTAGTTACACTGTTAGAATTGCATTCATTAAAAAACCAAAAAATACAAAAATATTGGTCTTTTGTGTGTAATTTTGAGACAGAAAATAGATTTACTTCATTCTATGTTTAAATCAGAACTAGCAAAGGCCTCCTCATGAACAATCACATTTATCTTCAACTGAGCGGATTTTGGTATGTTGCAAGACAAATACTAAACCTTGGAGTTGATCCCAAAAGAATTAGCTTTTCAAGAGAGGAATTGCATAATGGATTCTTGCCATTGACCTCATGTAAAATGACTACCCAATAGAAGTGGCACTAGAAGGAGGGCCCCTTTTGACTCCTGGAAAGGAAGAAAATTTGTCCAAGTTTCAAAATTTTCGTACTCCTACAGTAATCTACGCTTCACAAAAATTCAAAAAAATTCATGAGTTTTTGACAAATTCAGGTCCATAGCTACGTAGGTCCGAAGATCTGCAACTTTTCAAGTGCGCAAAACTCTGTGGTGTGCAAAATTAAAAAAAGTGTACTTTTGCAGAGGTGCTCTTTTTCTAGAATTGATGCAAATTGGAGGGTTTTGATCCAAATCCCCCATTTTAGTGAGCATTAAGATCTTCACCAAGTGCACACGAGTTTCTTGAGCTTACCCACTTCCACAAACCACGCTATGATAAAGGGATACCAAAAACTCCACCCATTCATATTA
The DNA here is from genome assembly GCA_028749045.1 of Cupressus sempervirens. NCBI lineage: Eukaryota > Viridiplantae > Streptophyta > Pinopsida > Cupressales > Cupressaceae > Cupressus > Cupressus sempervirens. The sequence goes on from CM053786.1 coordinate 470,955,143, forward strand.
CACATTCCAACATCATTGTTTGCTTTACATTCTACTTCACACATTTCCGTCATTATGCACCATGTCTTTCTTCAATGCCCAAAGTTCACCTTTGAACCTAACTAGACCATTACATGACTTGCCCAAAAATCCTGAAAAGTTTTGCCCATAGTTCATCTATGGAGAATCACGAATAACAGAAGATCATATTAAAATATTCAAGGAGATTTGTAATTGAAGCCAGATTCAGTATATGGATGTGGTATGCTGCCTTTTTCCTTACACTTTAGGAGAAATGGCATTCAATTGGTACCTCAATCTGCCACCAGCATCAATAAGGGATTCAAACTCTTTTGAGAGCAAGTTTCTAGAATAATTCAAGATCTATATTGATCTAGCTCTCCTATATCATCAGTTCATCTCAATCATAGTTTAATCATTGCTTCTACAGGGTGTATCAAAGAATGGAGTTTCCTTACATTATACCACAAGAGGCTACCATCCATATCTATTTTGGATCAATGGATTCATTAACTTCTATTTTTCTAAGAAGGCTCCCACCTAGAGACATTGATACCATTGAAAAGGTCTTCAAAGAGGTTGTTGCATTCTCGAAGCAGGCTACTGCTGCTTTAGTGCCAATAATTACATATTCAGGGTATGAGTCTCAAAAGATTGATTTCTTTGAGTGGAAGGCAACTACATCCATTGAATAAGAAAATAATATGGCTAGAAATTTTAAGGCCATGAAGGAGATGATGTCTCTTTTATCCAATGAACTCATCAAAATAAAGTTGAATTCTTCAAGAGACCAAGGCAATCATCCAAGACAACTTGCTAGCCAAAGCAATTATTCCCAGAATTAGAGCAGAAATTTTGGCCTTTACAGTAATATCAACAATGAGAATAATGGTATTAGAGGTACGAGAGTAAGTAAAAATGGATATGGGTACAATGATGTTTTGGATCAGCCTCCCCAAATCATGGAGAAACAACCTTTGCAGTTTAGTGCAATGATGTTTGAATCATATGATAAATCTACAAGAGGACTAAATAATGGTGATGGTTAAGAGAAGTTTGTGTTCCCATTCAATGAAGAAATTATTCCAAGTCTTGATGTCTCAATAAGTGTGGATATGCCAAGAAATTTTGTGGGTGTGAAATTTTTTGAAGTTCTGAAACTCCACGAAGTTGCAAAAGGTGATGAAAATGAAGAGGATCCCAAGGTTGGTGAGATTTTTGAATTAGAAAGTCATCAAGGAGAAGATATCAATTCTTCCTATTGTGATATTGATTCCCCATTGAACAATGATAAGATACCTTTGTTAGAATAAGATTTGTCATTAGAAGAGATGGATAGAGTGCTCAATTTGGTCTCAAGCTTGATTGAGGAAATGTATATTTGTGGGTATTCTACACATATATCAAACCATGCAATAACTAAATCATGTAGAATCCATCCATTTGGGTTCCATTTAGAAGAAAGTTGTCTTGATTTCTTGTTGGCTTGGGAGATTTCAATGGAGGGAAAGTATGATTTTGAACCAACTTCTTTGGGATGTGAGGGAGAAAACATTTTGATTCATGATAGTAATGAATCCTGTAATTCGAAAGGAAGGCTGACGATATATTTTTCTAGTCCAAAGGAACCTAAAGTGTTTCCATGTGTGAGTGGAGTTGTGAACCATGAGATAAGACCACCAGAAGGAGAAATTAAAATGTATGAGTGTACCCCTATGGTGGGGGACTCACTGGATTAGGTGATATCTTTTTGTTATCCCCCTCAGTTTGATGATTTTCAATTTAAATATGATGCTAAAGGTAAGAGAGCTTTTTTTTGGATTAATCATGGTCATAAAGAGTTACCACAACTTCTAATTTTGTGTAATTTGTGCTCGGGATTTGAACCAAGATTGTCCAAATTTTATTTTTTCGAGTACAAAGACAAGTCAACATTTTTTAGAACTATATGGGGGGGTTCATTAGTATTGCACATCATGAGGAATCTACTGAAAACCACCCCACATTCTTATTATTCAAGGTTTTCTATAGATAAGTTTTTGTTTTTTGTTTTTATTTTTATTTTGCCTAGTCTTTTTTAGTCATTCTAGTTCGGTGTTAGTTTGCTTTGTGTCCAGTATTTTGTTTCTTCTTTTCTTGTTTTAGTCATGTCAGTATGGGGGTTAGGTGCAATCAAGATTTTATCTTGATGTTTCTCATTAACTACTCTTTTGATTCCAATTTCAGGAAGAGGTATTTCTTTGTCAAAATATTTGGACAATTGTGTGTTTTATACCAACTAAACAACCAACATTCCTTGTGGAAATAGGGGATTTTCAGTCTAGAAATTAGGAGTCTAGACCAACAAGTTGTCAACACTTTGCAAATTTAAAATTTGATTGTTTTAGGTGCTATTAAATTGAAGTCAAAGATGACGAGGGACGATCCAAACTTCAATTGGTTCAAATAGGAGGGGTCTTCTCAAAAGGTTGTTAAGATCATTGTTTGACGTGAGATTTTCTAAAAAGTTCTAAAAGAGGAATGCAAGGGATGTTCACAAAAGATCAAATCCAAGAAATGACATTGATGTATTGACTACACAGTCTAAGCATGGTTAGAATACAGAAGAAAAAAAAAGAGAAAAAAGAAAATAAAAAGAAAATGTGGTGTTAAGATTGAAGGATTCTAAAGATATGAAATGGCAAAAGATACGTTTTCAAAACAAAGTATCTTGTATTCAAAGTATTGCTTCATCAAAAGTAACATTCTGAACAACATGGAGCAATTATTCAAATAGCTAGAAAGTTAAATGAATTTTGCATCTCGCCAAGAGCCCTCAAACTAATTCTCTCATCTGGTCAAGCAATTGATCGATGAATTTAGAGAGATTATGAATGAATGAGCTAGGAGAAATGGAAGATCTTTTCTAGTTGTCAGAAAAATTTGATAGACTGCATCCTGAGATGTTAGAGGGAATGAATACACAATGTACACACTGAGTTTGAAGGTTTCAAATTCTGAGATTTTGATTCTAAAGTCATTCAAAAGACACTCGAGATGTTCAAAGTTTGGTTGGTGTTTGACATACGTTGGAAGAATGTTTGCTGATGAAGAAATGCCTAGGTCATTTCTTCCTTTTTTTAGAGCTATTTGTTGTGGTGTCCACAACACACGCCCCCACCCCCCCGACCCCTACTTTTTCTTTTCTTTTTTCTTTTTTCAACTCCTAGACTCACAGTTCGAGAGTTGGGAGAAAGTTGTTACAGTTAAAAGTATTTGAGTGATTGAAAATTTGAAAAAACACAAACAAAAAAAATTATAAAAAAATTTAAAAAGTTGAAAAAAAAAATTTAACTCTGGAAAATTCTGAAGTTGAAAAAAATCTAACTTTGGAAAATTTTGAAGTTGGAAAAAAAACTAACTCTGGAAAATTTTGAAGTTGAAAAAAAATCTAACTCTAGAAGATTCTGAAGTTGAAGAAAGAAAATCTAACTCTGGAAAATTTTGAAGTTGGAAAAAAATCTAACTCTCAAAAATTTTGAAGTTGAAAAAAAATCTTACTCTGGAAGATTCTAAAGTTGAAGAAAAATTCTTTCTCTAGAAAATTGTCACTTAGAAGAATTTTTGGAATTTTGAGTCTTGTCACCAAGGTAAAAAAGGCATCCTTAACTTGTTAGGGTCATAAATTTTGACCTAGAGTTCAAAATGCAGAATCGTTTATACCGTTAGAAAGAAGAACTGAAGATCTAATTTCAATTCTTAAAATACAGAGCCTTCAGTTGCCCAGTTTTAGGGATCAACAAAGGTTTTGACTTGAAATTTTGAGCAGAAGACCTTCGAAAAAGCCACTTAAGAGGACCTAGATAAACTTGTAAAAAAAGTATGAAAAAGTTTCAAACATTTGATCATTTTGGATAATGTGGGTCACTTGGTGGGAAGGATAGGGCAGTTGGAGAGAAGACAAAGGTCAAAGATATAGAGGTTGGACACATGAAGTAGAATAGGTTCCTCATCTTATGCAGCTATTAATGACAAGATTCAATGCAGGTGCCTTGGGATTTTAGATTGAAGAAGCAGAAGGAGTTCAAGTTTATGAAAGTGATTGGCTATAAAGAGGGTATAAATCATCAAAAAGGGTCAAATTATGTACATCAAAAGTGATCTAAAACCCCATTTGAGCAAAACTCAGAAACCATTTTCAAAATTGAGAACTTTAATTTTTTGGCAAATTGAGCTTCCGAGGTGCGCAGCTTTGCAGCTCTATATATGCACATTTTCAGGAGGTGCACATTTTTGAGGTGCACAACTCTGTAGCTCTGTAGGTGCACATTTTTAGGAGGTGCACATTTTTGAGGTGTGCAGGTTTGCATTTTGGAGGTGCGCAGGTCAACACTTTTGAGGTGCACAGGTGCACATTTTTAGGAGGTGTTTTGAGCTCCACAAGTCTGTAGCTCCGCATTTTGAAAAAGTTTCACTGATAGTTAACTGCTTGTTCCAAAAATAGCGTTTTCCATGCATCAGGAGCACATTCTTATGGTAGTTTAACTTTGACACATGCCTTGTAAATGACTAGCTTCTATTTTTGGCACTTCCAAACACTTCCACTTCAACTCGGAGCTTTCTTATTCTTTCTTCTCTCATACTTTTTTTTTTTTCAACATGTAAAGGCTCATGCATCCAATTAATGAATAAAATATGGATGGAGTTCTGTTTAGTACTAGTTAGATTGTTAATTTTCATATAATTAGTTTGTTTTATTGTTTAAAAGCATTTTATTGCATGAAGACATCTCTTACTCTCAACATAAATTGAGGAGACAATTTCTTATAAATATCCCATTGTAATATGTAACAAGGGCTGCCATTATTATGCAATAAAATTATGCTTTTGGTGCTTGCATTTGGACTATAGTGATTCTTGCTTGAATGTGTTATATTTTTGTGAATTTTGTTGATGGAATTGTGATTGAGCCAAAAGTTTATTGCGTTGTTTCTCATTGTGCGATCTTTTAGTTCTGGTGTTTGCTACAAATTTACGAATTCTACTAATGTAACAAGCTTGACAAGAGATCATCAAATTGTGTCTACATAGCCTTTTGTCTCGCATGAACACACTTTCTATGGCCTTACAATTTGATGAAAGGTGAAATATCATACGATTGTTAAGGTTTCTCACTGACAATTGCATCAGTGGATTCTAGGAAGTGTTGCTCCTATTTTCATTGGTTTCCTACCGATTTATTCAAAAGCTTAACTCGCAGTGTGTTGTTTTCTATAGCTTATGTCCATTTAGGATTTCAATTTCAAGTTATTTCAATTTCATGTTATTTTCTTTCAGTTTCGTTATTTGCTTTGCTAACCCCTTGTTAGAATAGGAACTCATTTTAGTTGCACTGTTAGAATTGCATTCATTAAAAAACTAAAAAATGCAAAAACATTGTTCTATTGTGTGTTATTTTGAGACAAAAAATAGATTTACTTCATTCTAAGTTTAAATTAGAACTAGCAAAGGCCTCCTTGTGAACAATCACATTTATCTTCAACTGAGCTAATTTTGGTACTTCGCAAGACAAATATTGAACCTTGGAGTTGATCCCAAAAAGATTAGCTTTTCAAGAGAGGAATTGCATAATGGATTCCTTCCATTGACCTCATGTAAAATGACCACCCAACAATCACTAGGACCAATAAATGAATTTAGTAAAGGAAAAGAAAAGGTTAATGTTGAGAAGGTGAAGGTAAAGATGAACAAGACATGGAGAAAGAAGGAAGATTGCATCACACCAAGTTCAGATGAGGTCACTTCATCCAATGGATCAGGTGATCACATCACCTCCAACTAGGCAATTAAAGGTATGTGTGGAACTAATATTTGAATTATAAAATTATGCATCAGTTCCAAATATCTAAGTTTTTAAAATAATATATATGCATGAATTAAGATGCAATGAAGAAGTTAGAAGTAAGAGTTATTTTATTGATATATTGTTTTCTATGTTGTTGCCAAGTTTGAAAAGAAGTATAGTTATTGTTGAGTGATGGAGAAAAGCTAGTATTAGCCAAGCTCACTATGTTAATCGAGTTTGTTGAAAATCCTATGATAGTCAAGCTTATAGTTGTATAAGCACTGAGCATTTCACGACACATTTGAAGGGTTATATAGTCAATTTTTGACTCATTTGTACTTACCAAAGTTTGAATAGCATGAAGAGCACGAAGGCAATTGGCAAAAAGAGATTCAAGTGTTTTTAGACCAAATCAAATTACTGCTCGACACCATTCTATAGATTGAAGAGGTATTTAGCTTGTGCCAAGTTATGTTGTTTCATTTTCTTGCAAACCATAGTGAGTTATTATGGAAGCCAACTCTTCAATAGTAGTTAGGAACGAGGGGAAGGAAAATTTCAATGTTCAATTGATTAGCAATGATGTTAGATAACCTCCATTTTGTCCAATACCTGAGATTGCATATAAGGGATACCCATCTGGTAGTTGTCCATGATACTGCCAAAGGTCCTAATGATTTAGGATGTATGATGTTGTTGTACTTGTAAGGTAGGAGAAGTAGGAGTCATGGAGATTAGAGAAATTTACAAGAAGTTATGTGACAATGGAGTACTGAAGGAGGAAAATAAAATCATCGAGAAGACATGGTTGATGCATGCCTTAGACTTTTCTTAGGTTTTCAAAATTGAGCGGATTAGGATTATTTTGAGCCATATACATGACAACTAGATTTTGTTAGAGGATGGACCAATTATGATTTCAAAGAGGATTGCACATAGAGTGATAGGGTATCCTACCCTTGTCTAACCAAAGACTATGCAGAGTGATGTAAAGGAGGTTATTGAGAAGAACACAAGTGTTATGTGAAAAAAGAGAGGGATGTCAATTGATATTATTTTATATCCCATTGTTGCCTTTGTAGTTAGAGTTATTGCACATAAGTTCTTTCAAGCATGCCGATTGAACAATGTTTCCTATATGGCAGTTGACTTAGCCTAGAAAATTGTGAAGAGAGATCATTCCTATGATCTAGGCGAGTTGCAACTACAACAACTTTTAGAAAATTTGGAAGCCATAAGGAAGGCCGAAAGTGCATCTTGTAAGTTTGGTTCTTTGATTGTTTGCATATTTTTCTATGTGCAAAACACATTCCCCACCTTTGGAAAAGTTGTTTGGAAGACCAACAGGTTAGTAACATAGATTGTAGAGTTTATTGAACAACTTGGAGGAAATTTTGAGTTAGTGATGACAAACTATTTTGAGGATTTCAAGAAATCCATAAAACAAAGATTAAGGATTCTTGTATCATTAGTGGAACAACATTACAATGATGTGTGTTTCCTAGTTGATGTTGATTATACATATGTGCAAGAAGCAATACCTATTGTCAGATGGTTAAAACCCTTTCCATATGAGATAAGCGTGGATGAAGCATCAACAACAATCACAACCATTTTAGCAGAGGAAATTGACAAGGATGCAACATCCTTTGGAAACTATGAGGATGCCAAATCAAGAATAACAATAAATTTATAAACTATCTTTATAATAAGAAAGAAGAATAATATAGTGAAGAAAATCAAAGAGAAGTTTGGAGAAGGAGTAGAAGGAGAAGAAGAAGATCATGATGATGAAGAAGAAGATTGTCAAGCACCACTAGAGTTAACACAAGGCCTAGGTAAAGACAAAGATGATGATGATGAAGGTGTTGAGGAAGAAGAAGCTAATGAAGCACCTAAGAAACTAAGAAGAAGAGGAAAGAAAAGAAATAGGAAGTGAAGAAACCAAAGATGACTATGAAGCAATCACAACAAAAGCTAGGTGTACCTTTAACAAGGTTAAGCACAAGGGTAGCCACTGCACAGGCCAAAGAAGTTTCAAAAGTCAAAGAGAAGAGAGCAAGTGCCACAACAAAATTGAGCTATCCTACTAAGAAGTTGAGGAGATTGTACAAACCTCAAATGGATTCAAATGATGAGATGACAAAATCATATGACTTAGGTCAATTTAAAGTGGTAAGCCACAATCTTTCATCTGACATTGATAATATATGTGAAAATGTCAAGAATAATGCAGATTTATCAGGCTTTTTGCATATTGGTTTTGATAAGCTAGGGAGTGAGGATAAGCATAATCTTGAAGAGGCTATTTATGATATGATTAGCACTTTTAAGACCACTCCACTATAAATTGTCAACTCTGTACCTAAAATTCTATATGAGAGAGTTGAGAAAAAATGGAAGTTTAGTTTGGATATCGAGAAACAAATTAGAGAGGCTACCTTAGCCACAATCATGCCAGAATTTGACAAAAGAAAAATTACAAAGGTTGTAGATAAGCACAAAGGGAGATTTTCTCCTAAGTACCATTCCTTTAACATTTTGAAGAATAAGATAGAAGAGGTGGTAATCCAAAACAAGTTGTTATGGCAAGATATCTATGGGTTAACCACCAAAGCTATAGAAGAGAAGGGAGAGCTAGAAAAGGAAAGTACAACAAAAATAACAAAAACATTTGATACAATAGAAGAATTCAAGGATGACATAGCTAAAGAAGAGCAATAGGATGTATAGGACGTACAAGTTTCAAGTGTCAGTCCCCCACATGGGAACCAAGAGAGTCAACATGACTTAGTGAGTATTAAAGATGTTCCTAACAATACATTACAAAATGTAAATCCTTTAACAGAGGATGATTTGAGGAAACTACAACAAAACTCTACCAATGCATCTATCCTATGTGATAACCCAATATTGGTGAGAGTGGATGAAATGCAAAAGGTAGAAGTTGCATCAGTAGGGGAGGAGCAACAAGTTACATTACATGTGGCCCCACCAACTAAAGAGTAAGAGAAGAAGGAATCACAAGATCTAAAAGGAGATCAAAGTGTAAACCTTGAACATAAAGATGACACTAGAACTAGACCATTTATAATGCTAAAAAATTTCATTTAGATGAAAGAGGCAGAAGCACAACCAATAGGTATATCACTACCAAGCCTAAATAGTTCAAGTTCACCATCCATAGTGATTATTAACAAGGATAGAACAAAAGAGAACAAGGGTAAGGAAGCAAGTCATGTACCTATTCCACCATCATAGGTGAAGTTTAAGAATAAGGAAAAAAGATCGAAGAGCCCAAGTTAACTACTACACTAGATGAGACAATTTTC